>CM044016.1:10148121-10288121 GCA_024085815.1 Flaveria linearis | reverse complement strand
CCAGTAGATACAAACACCAACATCAACACTTGAGAAAAATTTCAAACATTTCTGTCATGCGAAACACAGTTCATGCGAGAACTCAGTTTGTGCGAAAAGTGTAATTTATGCGACAAAATGGTTTCGGGCGACAATACTATTCACGCGCGAAAACATTTTGCGAAAAACCGATTCAAGCAAAATTGTATTTCATGCGAAACCAAGGTTCCCGCGCGAGAACCAGGTTCACGCGACAACCCTTTTTTTTCGCGTCTGTTCATTTCTTGTGCGATTCACAAACCCAAATTCAAATTAACAGTTCACAAATCGATTTTAATCCATGAAGTCCAATCCATTGCTGTCGCCTAGGTCTATTAGGTGTATTTCATCGTTCAATTTCAACTTTAACGTCCATTTATTAAGATTTTAATTTCAAGATGTTAGGTTCCACTTAACATTTCATAGCTACAGTAACCGATCAAGCATGTTATACTTTAAATCACAATCTGAGAGTAATGATAACGAAATAAGAAACACAATCACAACAAGAGTGAAATGAAGTATGTTTTGGTGTATGCGAAATGAGTATCAGAGAATATGCGAAAAGGGTTTTCGGGTAAGAGTTTTGAGCGAAAAGTGGGGTTTTCTAGAACACAGTGACTTTTATACCCCAGCCGAATCACGTGCCAGGCTTTTCGCAAGACCTGCTCTTTCGCGTGACTTTCCCTTTCGCGTGCGAAACAGTGATTTCAAAAATTTCAACTTTTCAAATCCCTTTTATTTTTACACAACTTTCAATCTTTTATTTTCAATGAATTATGTCAACATAAAATGTTATGTACCAAGTGACTAATTAATTTAATGAATCTTCAATTTTCAAAAATTTTCTTGTTATTTATTTGTCCTAAAAATAAAATACATAAGTGAAATAAAACAAACACTTACATACAAAATAAACAAAAGAATGAAAACAATTAAAGAATCAAGATCGGATTTGCTTGTTTTTGTATAAGAATTTTCATAATGAGATCATATAGTTCTTTGTCAAGTTAAGACTCTGTCCGCTTTATTTAAATAACTGGTTAAGTTGATTGTCAATATCTGTTGTCCGCTTTAAACTTATACTTCATATTTTACTCATAAACATAATGAGTGATATATATCATGTTTTGTGTTGATTTATATAAGTCAGTGGATCCCACAATCAGAACTTCTGTAAAGTAATTATTATCCTTCAAGACACTATTGAGATTTTCAAGTCACCCAATTTGACTTAAACCATGCATTGATGATCAGTGATACCATTTATTGTATTCCTAAATATAACTATTTGAGCATAACTAGCCTGAGAAATATTTCTTAACCCGAATATTAAGTTTAAGGACTTACTGACAGCCATCCGGACTTACGTCTGCCCTCTCAGATGTTTAGGACTTACAAGCCATCCGGACTTACATGCCCCATCTTTCGATTTTGCCTTCCAAAGTTAAAAACTATTCTCAAAATAGAAATATATACCATATAGTATGTATGTCTTTTAGACATATCTTTTGATTTGTTGTGCCTTTTGGCATCTTATATCCTATATGGCCTTCGTTGGCATCTTTTTGCTCAATTATTTTCTTTTTGTGTTTTTCTCCTTTGTTTCTTTTTGTGTTTGTATCATTTATATATATATATATAGTTATGATAATCACTGAATCAATCATATACAGGCTTGAGTATGACAAGATTATATCTCTCAGTCTGTGTTAGAACATTTTTGGCACAGAATCCTGATATGTTCCCCACTAAATCATATTTCTTTAATTCAAGTGTAATCCACTCAATTATGATCTTTTCATTTCTGAAAGCAAGCCTATCAACATATCAAACATAATCCAAGTGTATTCGTATTTAAGCCTTTGAAAGTACTTATACTCGTTTTGAACTTTGTAATATCATTTCTCATTTTAAATATGAAAATTTCTCCTTTTGATTTTTGGCAATCCTTTGATCTTAACTCCCCCTAAGACCAAAAATATTTTTCAGAAAGTGTTTTTCTAAATTTCTCCCCCTAAAATGGTGATTGTTCTTTCAAGAAAAAGAAACAATTGCAATTTTATTCTTTATTAAAAACTGAAAAATTCTTTTGTGAAGATTCATTAAACCAATTTATCCAAAGTTAATCATTCCCAATGATTGCACAAGAAAATCAAATCGAGAATGATCAAACGCCTTGGTAAATAAATCAGCGATATTTTCAGTTGACGGCACTTGTTTTAGATGAATAAGTTTACGATCAAAACAGTCACGGATAAAATGGATGCGGATGTCAATGTGTTTAGTCTTAGAGTGTTGAATGGGATTTTTCACGATGTTTAGTACTGCCGTGTTATCACACCAAATTGGTGTGTCATAAATGTTGAGACCATAATCGAGAAGTTGTTGCTGAATCCAGACAAGCTGGAACAACAGCTCGAAGCAGCCACATATTCAGCTTCGGCAGTGGATGTGGATACAGTGTTCTGCTTCTTACACTGCCAAGAAATGAGTCGGTTGCCCAAGAATTGACATCCTCCTGGTCGATTTCCTGTCTAAGTTACAACCACCATAATCACTATCATATAAGTAAAACAATAAATTGAAATCGGAATTTCGAGGATACCAAAGACCAAGTTTAGGTTGACCCTTGAGATACTTGAAGATCCGCTTGACAGCTTTCATGTGTGATTCCTTTGGATCACTTTGATAGCGGGCACACTGACAAACAGGGAACATGACGTCCGGCCTGCTTGCAGTAAGATACATGAGGGAACCAATCATCGATCTGTAAAGATGTTGATCAACTGATCTCCTAATGGATCTGGAGTAAGAGTAGGACGAGAAGCCATTGGAGTTGGAGCTACTTTGGAATCTTGAAACTTGTATTTCTCAAGAATTGTCTGAACATACTTTTCTTGATGAATGAGAAACCCGTCTCAGATTGAGTAACCTGAATACCAAGAAAAATGAAATTTCCCAAGGGAACTCATCTCAAACTTCTTCTTCATCACCTCTTCGAACTCCGTGCACATACTATCATTTGTGGAGCCAAAAATGATATCATCGACGTAGATTTGAACCAAAATGATATCATCGCCTGATTTTCGTACGAATAAGGTTTGATCATTGCACCTCTTGTATAACCATTTGCAAGCAAATGTTCAGTCAGATTGCATACCAAGCACGAGGTGCTTGATGTAAACCATATAGCGCCTTATCCACTTGTATACATAATCAGGATGATCTGGGTCTTCAAATCCAGGAGGCTGACAAACATAGGTTTCTTCCTTCATTCTCCGTATAAAAAAAATGCAGTCTTAACATCCATCTGGTACACCTTGAAGTTCATGTATGAAGCAAAGGCTAAAAAATGCGTATTGCTTCTAGTCTTGCAACTGGAGCATACACTTCTTCATAATCCAATCCTTCAACTTGGTAAAATCCCTGCACCACAAGACGTGCTTTATTCCGAACTATAACACCTTTTTCATCCGTCTTGTTTCTAAAGATCCACTTTGTCCCAATCGGAAGCTTATCCTTTGGAAGTTCACAAGATGCCAAACATTGAGTTTCTTAAATTGCATCAACTCATCTTGCATTGCTTCTATCCAGCTATTTTCTTTGAGTGCCATTTCCACATTCTTGGGCACTATTGTGATAGAAAGCAAGCATACAGACATGTGTTTATTGTCCAGATCGACTTCTGGTAATTACACCTTCGTGCAACGGACCAATGATTGCTTCAGTTGGATGAGTTTTATGTATTCTCAATTGAGGAATCTCATCTGCAACCATTCCATCTTCCAAATTTGTAATATGTTCACTTATCAAGAGCTTCTTCAGAGTGTTGAGATTGATACACCATAGTTTCTTCAAGTGTGTCATCTGAAACATGAGTTTCAGAAGCAGTAGACACATTTGGAGATTCTTCAAATGGAACTTGAATGATTTCTATTGGTGTATGTATAGTTTCTGAAGAAGATGAAGATAATGGAGAACTCAATGATTCTTCCAGCTCCTGAGTAGGATTTTGTTCTGAAGAAACATCTAATGACTCAGAACATACAGATACAGGTACAGAAGCTGTAGGAATATCTTTGGATGATGAAGCAACAGCAGAATCATCAGATATCAAAGATGTAAGGTCCTCAATGATTTTGTTGTCTAAGGAGATTGCTTGAGAAGTAGAATCTGCAGATGAAGGTTTAGAAATTTTAAAATTTATAAACAAATTCATAATCATAAACCATGAAGGAGCTGAACCTGCATCAGTTATGTTAAGCTCGTGCCAATCAATGTTAAATGACTCGACTATTTGTCTAGTTCTTTTATTATAAACACGATATGCAACTTTATTGGCAGCATATCCCACAAAGTAACATTCATCAGCCTTTTCAGAAATTTTGAACTAGATTCAGTTGTATGCAACAAAGTGCAACAACAACCAAAAGCTTTAAAATATTTAACCTTGGGTTTGTGTTTATAAAAGATTTCATATGGAGTCTTATTTAATCTTTTGTTGATTAAAGCACGATTTTGAACATAACATGCAGTATTTACTACTACTTCAGCCAAAAGAACAAAGGTAATTTGGCAGCAGAGATCATCGTTCTAGCAGCTTCAATCATGTTCTATTCCTTCCTTCTGCAACTCCATTCTGTTGTGGAGTGCCAGCAACACTGAATTGTCTGGCAATTCCCTTGGATTCACAAAACTCATTCAGAGTTTGATTGCAAAACTCTGTCCCATTGTCACTTCTGATGCATTTTACCTTTTTCTGTCTGATTCTCACCAAAGTAATGAACTTGATCAAAAGGTGTGAGTCTCATCCTTAGATGCTAAGAAAAACACCCAAGTAAATCTAGAAAAGTCATCAGTAACAACCAGACAGTAAGATCTTCGACCCAAGCTTAAAACACTTACTGGACCAAAAAGATCCATGTGTAAGAGTTGTAAGATTGATTCGACTGAGTTGTGTGCAACTGGTTGTGAGGAAGTTTATGTTGTTTACCTTTTGAACATGACAAATAATGTTCAGTTATTGATATTCTTTTTCAGGTAAACCAATTACATGATTTCCACGTACAAGTTTATTTATATTTTTAAGATTGACATGTCCTAATCGACGATGCCATAGCATGGAATCATTCTCCGAGGCTTTGGATAGTAAGCAAGAAGCTGTTACCAAAGAATTAGAACAATGCATATCAAGAAGATATGTGTCATTGTCTCTCGGAGTCCTCATCAAAATCCATTCATTAGGAACAACAAAACCTGGTTTTAAAATTAAGCATTCTTTTGTTAGTAAAGTGTGTAGAATATTGTTTGTCACAGATTTGAGACACACTTAACAGTTATATTTTAATTCTTCAACAAAATTAACATTCTCAAACTTAGGACGCCGTTTGTAACTGTACCACGTTTTGTAATACGTCCTCCTCTATCTCCTGCAAATATCACTCTCCCTCCGTTGTATGATTGCACATCTTGTAGTAATGATAAGTTACCCGTCATATGTCTTGAACAACCGCTATCTACATGCCATAGACTTTCAGTAGTCTTTTGCGGTTGTCCCTGCATCGTAACAAAATTACTTAGATTTGGTACCCAAGTCAACAGACTTGAGCACATTTTGTGTTGCAGCAAGACAAATGATTTGATATTATTATATTTGGTTTGCACTTCATTCTTTTCATTTATGCTTTTAATTTTGACATTTTCTATTACATCATTAGTCAAATTCTTATCCCGTTTGACATTAAAATCATTAACACCTTCGATTTCATATTATGTGAAAATTTTCCACGAGTGAAAAACATTTTTCTATTATGAGAAATAGAATTATGAAATCTTTGTTTACTTATGATTTTTGTCTAAAAGGACACTTATTTGCCAAATGATTTGTGTTTCCACACTGAAAGCATCTCTTTTGTTGTGTGTGGAAAACAAACTGTGGATGACAATTATGAAAATTGTCATAAAACCAAAGTCAGATTGACTAGGTTTAACTTTCTCCACAGTCTCTCGAATCTTTGCCTCGTTAGACAATTGCAAGTTCATCTTTTGCAGATTCGAGGAAATCGATGAATTATGACCACTTTGGATTGAGATTTGGCAGTTTTGACTTTTGGAATTGGTGGTGTTGGAATAGGAACAGTCTTTGATTCTGCTGGAGTTGGACCAGACTTTGAAATTGCTGGAGTAGGACCAGCTTAGATATCAAATTGTAAAACCTCTCAAATCTCCCAGAATCAATAACACACGATCTCAATCACGTGAATGCGGAATGTAAACGTGATTGGATAAAAAGAAGATTGGATTGAACATAAAATGCTTCTTCGATTGAATTGAACAACCTATAACAGGTCTTGTGCAGTTTTCGCACAGTACAGTATGATGAATGAATGAAAGCTTAATTACAAAAACGAAAACAAGCTATTTATACAAAACATGAGTTCTCGCGCGACACGCTTTTCGCGTGGAACTAGCTTTCGCACGGCTTCAATCTCTCGCGTGGATTCCTTCTCGCGTGAGATCTGCTTCTCGCGTGGGAACTTCATCTCGCGTAGCTTCTGCTTTTCACACAGATCAGACTTTCGCATATGATGTTTTGTCGAGCCTTGATTAGTCTTCTACAATTGATCTAGCCACTTATGATTATATCAAATGTGTTGAAAACAGTATTAAAGAAAATATCAGTGAAACCACCTAACATCATCCAAACTTATACCGTCTTTTAGTGTGCTTCTAAAACTCAGCGAACTTGCAAGATGGTGAGTGCTGCATTTACGGGCCTTATAATTGGTGCTGCAACATTAATTTATGTGAAAATGAGAGAGATCCTATATAAGATCCTATTGATTCAATCATTGTTGGAAACCTTCTTGCAGTGGTTAGTACACAAATCACATTAATATCTTGCTCATATACTCTATCTGAATTCTAATAGACAGTCATGAATCTAAACTTTCTGTTGTAATTTGTTGGGGCTTACTTCTGTTTTTAACTATATGCACTCCCTAATAAAGCATTTAACACTTCTATTACATCAACTTTTAAATAAAAACAAACAGAATTTAGCCAAGTTTTGGGGGGGGATCACCCCTATCCCATATGATTGGTTTGCAGCACGCCTCGAGCTATTTTTTTAGTATCGTTGATCCCAACCATTTAACCCCGATCAAGTTTGTTGACTTAAAAACAAAACTTTATCATACACAATTTGACCACCATCATACACAGCTTCACTTAATCACTTGGTGGTTTATGTCCTTTCTTATATGGTTAGATCTTCTAGCATTACATCAGTTACATTTTACATCAATCTAAACATCTTAATCATCTAGATTTTGTTTTTAGTGTCATTAGAATTTTCATTATGAATTTACTAAATGTTTTATGGTTTTTTAACAACAAAGTTCCTTGATATTACAGAAAGCTGGAACTTACAATGTCTCCTACATCCAAGTCAAAGTCAAAGGACAAAAGGGCTGCTGGCAAGGATCCACCAAAAGTCTGCAACCAAACCCACACATCCAATGGCAATGCAAGTGTACCTGGTAGTGGTTACAATCCACTTCTAGAACTTTTCATACACTTGATACTACTGCTCCACCTATTCACATAATGGGAATTGAAGATCATTATCCAACAATGGCACAATCGCATGAAATGTTTGCATAATCGCATGAAACTTTGTAAATCCATATAAACGATTATTCATCGACACACAACACTAACGAAATCAAACTAAAGCTGCAGAAATCAATCAATCAACCACAATAGATGAACAATTAGGGAAATTAATGAGAGAGTGAGAGATCGTATGAATTATTAGCTGTAGCGTACTGAGCCAGCTTTCCTTTGATGGAGAAGACGATGAGAGCAACGTCAACTTCACACAGAGGGCGCGCGATGGCCGTCAGTCGGTCGGTCGGCTGCGAAGAGGGCGCGCGTGGCCGTCCGTCGGTGGTCGGTCGCTGCGAAGAGGGCGCGCGGTGGTGGTGGTGGTGGTGGTGGGCGTGTCGCTGCTCGAGAACGGGGCTGCACGGAGAAGTGGTGGGCATCGACCGCGCGGTGGTGGTGGTCGGTCGGCGCGGTGGTGTGGTGTCGATTTGGGTGTCGATCGGCACGAGGTGGGTAGTGGATTTGGGGTGTGGATCGGATGAAAAGGGGGAAGGTTGTGTTTGAGGGTGGAATTGAGCGGTATGTATAAAGTGGGAAGGTTCTTTTTGAATTTTAAAAAATGACATACAAAGATGACACGCAAAAATACGTGTCATCTTATCTAATTTTTTTTAAAATCTGACATATATTTTATGATACGCGTAAATGCGCGTCATTGTTTTTCGCACGTCATCTTTCGCGCGTCATCTATGAATAGTTTTGTAGTAGTGTTTAAACTTGTAACATTAATATGTTTAATATACATTTATCTAACAAACAATATCAAATATTATTCAAACACAACACAAAATATTTAAGTATCTTCAAACATTAACATAACACATATGTACAAAGTAGCACAACATATATCCAAAATAGCATGAAATAAGTGTTATTTTATTAAGTGCTTTTAATTTTTATATAACCATGATTTCAAGTTTTGTCTTATCACACTTTTATTTTTTTAGGGACTGTGTTTATTATATGTGCAAAGTTTGATTTTGATTTCTTTACGTTCTATGTTTGAGTTATATGTGTTATATTCAATTAGTTATATGTGTTATGATTAATATTTTAGTTGTACGAACTATGCTATGTGATATGTTTAAGTTTTAGTCATACCTACTATGTTATATGTGTTATGTTTTAGTTATATTTGGTATACTCACTAAGTTATATTTTTAACTTTATAAGATTTTAACAATGTGTTAATACACTATTCTATATGTTATATACAAATAAATTGCTAGTACAAGTATAACACTAACTCAGACTATAGTAGCATATTACTGTAAAAATAGCACACTAGCGCAATTTTAATAAGTGTTATTTTGGCACTTAATAAATGTTAATAAGTGCTATTTTTTTTTTTTTTAATTGTTGTTTGGCATTATGAAGGGTTATTTTTAATGGCCTACTAAAGAACGCCCTTTAAGATATTCGGACGCCCTACTTACGGGCCGTAAGCTCTTCACGGGCCGTATTGACTGTCGGGTAGTCAAATCAGTCATTCAAAACGTAACCCCGTGAAGGCGTTCACGGTCATATTTTTCACGGCCGTTAAGCGTTTCACACGGCCCGTTTGGCATTCCACTTACGGGCCGTGAAATGCTTTACGGGTCCTATTTTCATCTTTAATAATTTGACGAGATATATTATTCCTCGTTTTTCGTGTAATTTTGTATTTATTACGTTATTTGATATGACGTAATATTCCTCGATAGTCGTGTAATTTTGTATTTATACATTATTTGATATGACGTAATATTACTCGATATTCGTGTTAATTATGTGACGGATGCAATATTCCATTTCAACTACTATATAAACGTTAGTTTATAAATTCATTTCATAATTCAAATTTCTACGATATAAATTCATTTCATTTCAACTACTATATAAACACAATATTCCATTTCAACTACTATATAACGTTAATATTTAACGTTACGATGTCTTTCTGGGATAGCAACTATTTATTCGGTTCGGAATCTAACTATTACCCTGAGGAGGGTTACGGTTATTATGATGAGGGTGCTTCAAACTATTTAGGACAGTTCGCGTCCAATTACGGCGGGAATGACGGCGGCGATGACGGGGTGATAACGGTGACGATAGCAGCGGTGATAATGACGGTTTTGGTTCCGGTAAAAGAGGTTTATACGACACGAATCAGGTTATAAGATATATCATATTTAATTTTACTTTCATTTTACTTTCATTTAGTAATAACTAACTAAAAATATTAAATTGATTAGGTTTTCTCATCTCGTGAAGAATTAGTTGATTGGGCAAGTAACGTAGGGCGAGAAAATGGGTTTGTTATTGTCACCAAACGTTCAAAAAGAAATTCGAATGGTGTGGTGTTTAAAATTTGGTTGAAATGTGATCGGGGTGGTGTATATAAGGGAGCATCCACTCTAAAAAAAGTGGCACCAAAACACAAACTGTCAATTTGAATTGCAGGGTAAGTACGAGATGAAGAGAGATGGGTGGATTATAGTTGTTGTGGATGATACTCATAACCATGAACCTGCTGAACACCTGGAAGGACATGCACACGCAATGAGGCTCACCGAAAATGAGCTTTCTACTGTAAAGAATCTGACCGAGCAAAATATTGACCCTCGAAACATTCTAGGCACGTTGAGGGAACAAAATCCCAATAACGTGTCTGTGTTACGAACCATATATAACGCTCGGGTAAAAATTAAAAAGTCCACCAGAATTGGTGAAACCCCAATGCTTGTTTTTTTTCTATACTACAACAACATCAATATATTTACACCCCTCACATAGATGAACCGACAAATACCGTCGACGAGGTTTTATATACATCACACATCTCACACATTATGGCGTGCGTACCCACACGTGTTGATGATTGATACAACATACAAAACTAACTTGTATAAAATGCCATTTGTTCAAATGGTTGGTGTGACATCCACCCTGAAATCTTTTTCTGTTATTCACGCATTCATTGATTATGAGCGTGACATCCACCCTGAAATCTTTTTCTGTTGCTCACGCATTCATTGATTAAAATGTCATTTGTTCAAATGGTTGGTGTGACATCTACCCTGAAATCTTTTACACATTTATCAATATTGTTGTTAAATTGTAAACATGTAATTAATTCTTTCGTTTTCTAAAGGAAAATGCAATAGAAGATTATCGAAGTTATCTTCAACCTTTGAATTTTGTTTATATGAGCTGGGCATTTGGTTAGCATCAAAGGTGTGTAGAAATGTTAATGATATGAGATGCATAATATTTGTTGAGAGGGTAATATTTGCAAGTTGCACCCTAAACCGATTGCTTGTAAGTTACACCCTACTTACTAGAAAAACTGCAATAGATGACGCTCATTGCGCGTCATCTTTGGGGTCAGATGACGCGCAAATGCGTGTCAAGGAAGGGGTAGTCATAAATGATAGATGACGCGCATCCGCGCGTCATCTGTTTATGACGCGCAAAAGATGACGCGCATTTTATGACGTGCAAAAGATGACGGGCAATGCGCGTCAAGGAAGGGGTAGTCATAAATGACTAGATGACGCGCATCCGCGTGTCATCTATGAAATTTTTATGACGTGCAATAGATGACGCGCAATGCACGTCATAAAATTAGCTGCATTTTTTAATTTTTTTTATTTTTAATAAATTTACCTGTTGTTTTCTAAAACAAATTGTCGAATAACATTAAAAGCGAAATCCATTAAATACCAACAAAGTTTACAAAAGTTGTTAATTAACAACTATAAAGCATAAAACAAGTCCAAATTCAATTAGTACCAATACTAATCAAGTCCAATACCAATACTAACATAAGTCCAAATATATCATTTCAGGCCTACATATAATGAAATTCGATACATAGCGCACCCAATCTTCACGAACTTCATCCAAATCAGCATCAATGTATTCTTCTTTACCTTCTCCAACCTAAGACAAAACAAATTTCATCAAATTAAACTTGTCAGTTTTGACCCAAAAACCCCTTTATGTAAAACACTTGTAATTTACTTGATTAGTTTATTATATCAAGTACAAGTCAACAACAATGGTAATTTACTTATAAAAACTCATACATAGATAGGTGGGCGAGGTCAAAAGAACACACACACACACACACACACACATATATATATATATATATATATATATATAAATCTCTTTAACGATAAACACAACCCAAACTGAATTGCTTCAAGTAAATTGCCACCTCTACTAGATCCTTTGTCCTTTTCCTTTCATTGCCATGATTAGTAGGTGTTATTTGCATTTGTAGAACCATATGGCAGAAACTATTATGGAAAGGGGGCCATGGTCAAGGCGGCAGAGTAAGGGGAGGGAAAGGTCGTGGCTGGAAAAGGGTTTGTGGCTATGGAAATCAAGGTGGTGGTTACGGAAGCTATGAGGGAGGGGATGGGTCAGTATACTTGATTAATTGAGGTTACTGTATTCCTTGAAATTCAGGTTTCAACTTGAACATTGTTGGTTATTTGAATCAAATATACTTGATTAATTGTTGTATATATGAAATGTTAGTGGTAATTGATCTGTTACTGTGAAGTTTTCAAGTGATATTAGCTTTGTTAGGCCTTTAAGTCCCTATTTTTGTGCTGATTTTAACTTAGGTTTGAGTATTTTGGTTATTGGTTTGTCATTTTGTAGTTTGGTAGGCACACATATATATATATATATATGTATATATATGTGTGTGTGTGTACACACACACACACACACACAATATATATATATATATGTGTGTGTGTGTGTGTGCCTACCAAACTACACAAATGACAAACCAATAACCAAATACTCAAACCTAAGTTAAAATCAGCACAAAAATAGGACTTAAAGGCCTAACAAAGCTAATATCACTTGAAAACTTCATAGTAACAGATCAATTACCACTAACATTTCATATATACAACAATTAATCAGTATATTTGATTCAAATAACCAACAATGTTCAAGTTGAAACCTGAATTTCAAGGAATACAGTAACCTCAATTAATCAAGTATACTGACCCATCCCTCCCTCATAGCTTCCGTAACCACCACCTTGATTTCCATAGCCACAAACCCTTTTCCAGCCACGACCTCTCCCTCCCCTTACCCTGCCGCCTTGACCATGCCCCCATTTCCATAATAGTTTCTGCCATATGGTTCTACAAATGCAAATAACACCTACTAATCATGGCAATGAAAAGGAAAAGGACAAAAGGATCTAGTAGAGGTGGCAATTTACTTGAAGCAATTCAGTTTGGGTTGTGTTTTATCGTTAAGAGATTTATATATATATATATATGTGTGTGTGTGTGTGGTGTGTTCTTTTTGACCTCGCCCACCTATCTATGTATGAGTTTTTTATAAGTAAATTACCATTGTTGTTGCCTTGTACTTGATATTAATAAACTAGTCAAGTAAATTACAAGTGTTTTACATAAAGGGGTTTTTGGGTCAAAACTGACAAGTTTAATTTGATGAAATTTGTTTTGTCTTAGGTCGGAGAAGGTAAAGAAGAATACATTGATGCTGATTTGGATGAAGTTCGTGAAGATTGGGTGCGCTATGTATCGAATTTCATTTATATGTAGGCCTGAAATGATATATTTGGACTTATGTTAGTATCGGTATTTGGACTTACTGCAGGAACGCTTGTTATAAATAACTTTATATGCACAAACAGAGTAGATAAATAATGCTAAAGAATATTTAAGCAAAGTCGCTCTCCAAAACAACCAGTATTTGACTATTTATAGCTATATTGTGCATCAAAGATAACTAGCTCATAGTTCTCCATGCACTGACATAACGTACTGTGTTTTACAGGACTAATAAGCATAATAGTATAAACAAAGATCATTTTAATTAAGATAATCAGATGCATCCTTCATCACTCCACTCATTGTTTACGGACCAAGCCGTCTTTCAGACTCAATGTCGACAACAGATGCATCCTTCATCACTCCACTCATTGTTTTATAAACCAACAGATGTTTTTACAGTATAAACTCATTGTATAAACATGACTGTAGCCCAATTGAAAACAGGAAGATGAATATATCACAAAACATACAGAAATAGGGTTATGAAAGAAGATATACACATTAACATGTAGGTGTCACAGGTTCAGAAGTTGAGTTAACATAGAGATGATTCAAGTCTTCTCAAACACATGTAACTTACATGATGTAAGTTTTACCCATGCATGAAGAGGCTGGCTGCAGAGTGAGGTCGATTGAGGGCTGTGTGAGGTCGATTGAGGGCTGGGTGAGGTCGATTGGGGCAGGGTGAGGTCGATTGAGGGCTGCGGGTGCACGCGGTCGATGGGTACTGCAGGGGTGTCGGCGAACGATTGAGGGCTGGCTGCCGGCGGCGGTTGAGGGCTGGCTGCAGATTGCCGGCGATGTGGGGGCAGTTTGGTCGTCGGTCGGGTGGTGTGAAGGGGCTGGCTGCAGAGTGCCGATCGATGGATATGAAGCTAGGGCTTTAGAAGTGGGGGGTTGAAGCTAGGGCTTTAGAAGTGGGGGGTTTAATTGGAATGAGAGTCGCGCGGTTATGAAAAAGTTATAAAAAATTTTAAAATATGACACACTAAGATGACACGCAAAAATGTGTGTCTTCCTTTCTAAGAAAATTTTAAAAGATGACAAATAATTTATGATACGCGTAAATGTGCGTCATCTTTTTTCGCGCGTCATCTTTTGCGCGTCATCTATTAACAATTTTCTAGTAGTGCTAAACCGTTTGTTGAATTGTAAACATGTAATCAATTATTTATTTAATCAATATTGTTGTTGAATTGTAAACATGTAATCAAACATTTAAACGTCATCCAAATAAGTTATAATATATTAACAAAATTTATCAAGTTTTTTACATCAAAGCTAAATATCTATATATCATCACCAACACCACCAGCATCCTCCTCATCACCACCAGCAGCCTCCTCGTCATCACCCCCAGGTCTTCTAACAAACGGAGGCAACTCCGGCCGAGGGGGGATGTCAATACCCTGGCTAGCAGCCCAAATGTTGTACACATCCGCCATCCATACAAGCAAGGCGTGGGACTGGCGCGCCAAATGGAGTGACTCCGCCATGAACTCCCCCATCGGCGGAATCTGCCGAATGATAGTCCTAGGAGCAGGCGGTACTGGCGGTGGGGCGGGTGCTCTGACATGTGCCTGCGGCTGCGGCTGCCGCTCATGCGGCGGCGGCTGCTCCTCCTCCTCACCAACGGCCTCCATAGGCTGCCAGATGGTCCGACCACCATCATTGGTCCATCGGAGGTCGTCGCCAAATTTGGCGGCAATCCCCATGGCCATGACGGTCTGTCGACCCAAAATCCCAGGCGGCGTGTCCGTCGTCTGCCTCGCAATTAGGGCGTCCGTAAACAACCCTAATCGCGAGGCAATGACGGTGATGTAAGAGCCGCAAACAATGGGGCTATCCATCTGCAGAACAATCAAATTATAATATAATAATAGATCAAATAATAGATAATACTTATTTATTAAGAATTAATATAAACATTTTTTTACCTTGCCCTGAATGACACTGAAGAAATAGGCGGCCATGCAGTGAGCAAGATTCACCCGTCTAGGCGAAAGCAAAGCCCTCAGAAAAAATAAATCAAGGAGCGACACCTGCTCCATACTCTGGTATCTGCCGGCAATGGTGCCGACAATGCACCGGTGTAGGTACCGGTGCAACGGATCTCTAATGGAGCTCGCCCTAATGGCGCCCTCCCATGGCTGGTCGGAAATGGTCGGCCACCATCCGACCATAGGAGCCGCCTCTGACTGGACCTTGTCAGAATAAAAACGAGCATCCTGCGTCTCCTCCTGGATGTAAAACCCAAGAGTCACCACCCACTGAGCGAGGGTGAACTCAAACCTAGTGTTCGCCAGCCTAAATCGAACAGCTAGGTGCTCCCGGGGGTCCTCATCCTCTGTCGCTGGAGTGAACAAAAACGTAGACAAAATCTCCAACGTGAGCTCCCTGTAGCCCCTCCTAGATCCTAAATCAAACATACGCCTCCAGGGCGTCTCTCCCTCGAGCCCAACGATGTCCTGGGCACGTGTTATATCTCCAACCTCCTCTAGCACGTCCCAGTCGAGGGTGCGGGTCCCCTTCAGGGCCGTCCAATCAGCTTCCACAACCTAAGTCGTGGCTGTGTCTCTCGAGGAAAACGAAGATGCAGATGTGGGTCCAGGAAGTCACCCTGACCCTCAGGCTCGGTCTCTGGACGTGAACGTTTGCGCGGCGGCATAATCTGCAAAAAAAATTAGAAAATCACAAGAACACATAAAAGGGTTACGACCCGTGAAGAGTATTCACGGCCCGTGACCCTCTGAATGTTCAAAGGGTACGGCCCGTGAATAGCAGTCACGGCCCGTGACCCTTTGAAAATTCAAAAGGTTACGGCCCGTGACTGCAGCTCACAGCCCGTAACCCCCAAAATTTTTTAGAATATTTTCGTTTTTAAATTAAATTTTAACATATTTAAACGATAAATATACAAAAATAAAATACGAATTTGAATACGTACCATAGTAAGGAGTCGGCGGTATGAAAGTGATGAAAATCCGGAGCTCGTGACAGAGTGAATCGGATGTGTGTTTAGGGGGCGTAAATGAAGAAATGGGCCGTGAGGTCATATATATAATACGGCTTCACGGTCGTGAAGGGCCTCACTGCCCGTTACAAATTACCAAAACGGGACGTGAGTGTCCTCACGGCCCGTGAGGCTGGGTAATTTTTAAAAAACAACCGTTGAGACTTCACGGCCCGTTTGGTAACCCACAAACTGCCCGTAACGTCCCTCACGGGCCGTTTCATTATTTTAAAGTCTATAAATTCAACCACTTCACACAACCAATTCACACAAATTTACTCAATATCCAAACCATGAGTGCTACAAGTTTTACATCAAGTTCCTCGTCGCATTCACCGGATCAAAATCCATGGACGGATGAAGAGGAGGTGACTTTAGTAAGATCTTGTATTGAAAATTCAGGGACTATCCCACCAAATTCAATATTTTAGAACCGGGTTTCAACTCGTTTTCATCAAATTCTCGAACGTGAAGAATATCGCACCACTCGTGAACTTAGCAACAAGTGGTTTGACTTGAGAAGGAAGGTCACGACATTTCACCAGCTCTACGAAGACGTTTACAACAATCGAAATACGTTATGGAATGATACGGATATTATGACAACAACTCAAGAAAGATATCGGGAGCATTTTGGAATTTCTTTTAACCATTTTGCGGCTTGGATCTTTTATAAAGATTAAGAAGATTAAAATTTATGTGTTTTATTATTGTGTGATAATAACGGTTTATTGTTTTTAATAAAGTGTACTAATAAACGTTTATGTTTTAATAAAATATTTAATTACTGTTCTACATTATACGTCTAGAATACAGTTCGTCTGCCATAAATCTTCGGAATCTAAAGCAAGCATCCTGTAAGTTAACCTCTTGTCACTCTAAAGATCTATTTTGAACCAACCTACGCAATAACATACAATTTACAACTCCCGAATCTCGACCAATATGACCGGCGCTAGGAGGCCAAACGGTTTCACCGATACGACCAGTTCTTCAAGTTCTTCTTGTCCGGAGTGATGCCAATATTGTATACGTGACAGAAAATGTAAAAAGTACGATTCGAATTGTACGAAATCGTTCGGGCATTACGATGAATGCACCATGAATCATCACACGTATTTGGTCGGCATTCGTATGGAGAATATATACGAACTTGTAGTGAGTCCATAGAAATTTTAAAAAGATACCAATTTTCTTCGTCATCAATCATTGGTACGTAAACCTACAAAACAATTTAATTCACGGTTATAAATTCATGATTTTTATTGTAAAACATGAAACAGTATTACCGTATCAACTTCCCATAACGCGGGATATAGACAGTCACTCCCGTCGCCATATTCGTTACCATTAACGGACCCCGAGTATATTAAGTTAAACCACTCAAATGGGAGAATCGTTCAACGATCACTACCCGGCAACTCTTCTGTTCTACGTATTTCTTCGTATCTCCATATTGTGAGTCTATTTGTCCACGCCCGAACATGCTATAAAATAACAACTTTTTTAATTGTTAGAATTTTAAAATAAAATAAAATATACAAAAAAAACTTTAAATCATACCTCTGTACCTAAAGACACGTTTCCGAGTAATTCACGCCAAAATTGTAACTGAATATCGGAATTACCCAGGTAATACACCCTACGTGTTTGGGAATCAACGTTACGTATAAAGTGAATAACATTTTGAGACCAGTTCCTCCCGTTCTGCCAATTATGGTTATCTATTGGATCAGGAATACTTTCCACAATATCTCGTGAGTTTGAAGAGGACTCATTTTGACGTCTTCTATTACCTCTACGAGAAGACATTTTAACTGTTTCGTTTCTCACTAACCGTATATAACAAGTAATATATATAATGTTTTATATAGAATCTTAAATTGAATCAAGGAATAATACGTCACGTCACATAATTATAAAATTTAAAAATGCACGCAAATCGAGGAAAAGAAATTCTCAGAAGGACTACTACGGCCCGTGAGAGAACTAACGGGCCGTTATTGAACTTGTTCACGGGCCGGGGTATGGACGCTTACGGGCCGTGATGTGTTTCACAGCCCGTGAGCGTATAAAAATGTGAAAATTAATTTTCGAAAACCATACGGCCGTAAGGCCCTTCACGGGTCGTGAAAAAAGTCAAAGGGCGTCCAGATATAACCTGACAGGGCGTCCCTTTAGCAAATGCCTTTTTAATACTCTTATTTCAAGTGTTTGTTTTTACTTGTTATTTTATAGTTTCTATAAAACACGGTAATAGCACAGTTGTACACTTTTACGAAAGTAGCACCATTTGCATTAAGTGCTACTTTCGAAACTGAATAAAAAATATCATTTTTAATTAAAAAATAGCAATTTTATATGCATATTAAAGGAAAAAGTGCTTGATTTTATGGTATAATTTTATTAAAAATAAAAAGTATATAAAATTTATTTTAATTTTAAAAAGATGGTGAAACTAGTATTTATTGGAAAAAGCCAAAGTAAAAGGTTTTTTCTTTTTTTGTGAAAACTAACGAGATTGTATAAAATTTTCAATAATCAAATAACATTAATACTAAATCACATTTAAAAATCATTAAGTATAAATGTATTTGTTAAGTGATGATGTGTAATCAGTTATAACCCGTTGATTTTTCATTGTTTTTAGGTAACACTAGATTTGTACAGAAACATCCTCTCTATACATGTAAAGTATATTTGGGAGGTTCCCTTTGGTGAACTTATACGTATGCAATCGTGGATGTATAATTTGAATGTCTTATTATTTATGTGTATTTTAATCTCACTTGTATTATAACTTGTACCCTATAACAAAATATGCTATGTAATATTATATATTCCATACGTGTATGGAAACACGTGTACACACTATGAGGATAAGATTGTATTCTGAAAGGCTGTCGTGGGATCCCATTGTTCACTTTCATGCTTTGCTTAGTTGTATGTGTATATGGTTTAGAATAACAAGATAAAATGCATACTTTTATTATTTATAAATACAACTAACTTTTTTACCCATGGTGTTTATATATAAACAAGTACGATATTAATTGTTATAATAATAAATAAGAAGAAAATTATTGTAGCGATACAACTTATGTTACATAGTTAAACGAATTATGAGACGAGATATAGCTCATGAATTATAGTAACTTTAATGTAAAGAAGAATTCTCTGAGCACATAAAAGGTGGTTCCCTCTAATCATGCATTATTCTAGTCTAGTTAATTAATGTTAAATATTGTAAATCACTAACAAAACTTTGATATAATTACGGATCTTTACTAGGTCCTGTAAGTCCAACTTTAGATAGTTTCATTAGCACTTGGTTTATGATTAGAAGTCTTTACACGAATTAGGATGTCTTTAGAATGATGTGTTTGAGATAGAAACATCTCGTCATTGTTATTAGTAGCCATAATCCCCGAATAAATAATGCAAAGGGCCCAAGTCACTCATAGCTAACTCAACACGCAAAGAAGTGATAATGTGCCATACCAACTCAAAGGACGATTTAGTAAAAATAGTCATCCACATATGGCAAGAGAAAAGTTGTATTGTGGCCATGTTGACAATAATGAAGAGTCATGATGACTGTTATAAAATCCAATTCTACCCATGTATGTAACGAACATGTTGGTACCTGATGTGTGAAAATAATATATATTAACTACGAAAGTGATTTTCACAAATTAGTTTTAGAAAGGATTACCAAAATAAACATCACATAATTAACAACTGTACCCGTCGTGATGGCATATACAAGCAAGTCCGGGTATCGAACCTAAAGACACTATTGGTGGATCTTACTAATAAACTTTTATCAAGGTTTAACCTAATTATCAAAATGATATATTTTTATTAAACTAAATTATAAAAAAAATTGCAACTTTTATAAAACAAGTAGAAACACTTCACGAAACTAAATGATGGAAAAACAACTACTTATATTAGAAAGTCATATTGTATTTTTAACTAAAAATCAAATTTAATGATACAATGGTAACCATTAATTAAATCACTTTCGGAACCGTAGTAACTCGATCACCGTAGATCGTTACCAAATTCCCGTCGGACGCGGTTAATCGGATCAACTTCTTGCGACACGCAATGTTCGTCTCATAGTCGCTAACCAATCCATCCCTAATACTACATCATATCTGCCTAGGGGCATCATAAATAGTTTAGCAGAAAACCTATGGCCTTCAACTTCTATGTCACAGTCTTCTATCATATCAGAATTTCTGACAGACTTACCAATAGCAGTTTTTACATCAAATGACTCATCAATACTTCTACTACTAACAGACAATTTAGCACAGAAAGCAGCAGAAATGAACTCCTAGTAGCACCAGAATCAAATAATATGGAGGTACAAATTCAGTTTACTAGAAATATACCTGACATGACATCAGGGTCCACCCTAGCCTTCTTTGTGGTCACCGTGAAGGCTCTAGCACTTTCCTTCTACTTTCCTTCTTCCATACTCTTCTTCATCCCAGAACTTTCGGCCTTTGGCTTCTTGCAATCCCTGCTCAGATGGACTTTCTCGCCGCAGTTATAACACCGTATAACCCCACACTTTCGCCACATGACCGGGCTTTCCATACTTGAAGCACACATTCGCCCCCCACTTACATTCACCCATGTGCTCCCTTCCATATCTACCGCATTTCTTCATCCCCGAGCTTGATGACACCACCCTACGGTAATCCACTCTTATCCTTTTGTTGTTTGGGGTGAAACCGCCACGCCCAAACCGTTTCCCGCTCAATTCTTGTCTCCACCACTCGTCTCCTTCACCTCCACCACAGCCTCCTCCCTTTCATCATACAATCTACCCGCTAGGTCTACCACTGATCGAAAGGTACCCGGCCGGGCGGCAATCAAATGCCTGCGGATGTCATGTAAGGCCCCGTTCCCGGGCCTCACAGCTGGTCAATCATCGCACATAAAAGATATATTTTCATCCTCTTACATAAAAGCATTGCAGCGTAAAATTTTAAACATACATTTCATTTCTAAATAAATGCTTTTGCAAGTTAATACAACAATCATTTCAAACATAGTTTGTTCGATTACAATGCAAAAACATTAAACAAAAGAATGCCATCCAAAAGAGCCGAGTAGCCGCCTCGTGCCATCCTCAGCAACATTACCTGTCAACTGGAAACACATAAAAAAGTCAGTGTTGCTGAGTGAGTTCTGGTTTTATAATAAAACATACTTTTCTTTCGTTAAAACCGTCTCTTTACTTTCATGCGATCACACATCATACGTACACATAGATAATATCATTATTATCTTCATCATTCATTTTTTCATTCATTCATTCTTTATCTTTTGTTCATTCATCGTACTTTCTTGTCATTCTTACTCTTTCATCATTACCTCTTTTCTTTCCATCAAACCATAAACTTTACCCTTCTGTTCGTGGTACTAGACCTAGGTCTATCATAGACCTTCTATAATGGTTCATGTACTTCTGGCCACAACACCTAAGGTAAAGTTTAGGAGTACCATTGCCACGTGCAATACCTTTCTGTTCATGGTACTGGACCTAGGCCTATCATAGACCTTCTATAATGATATTATCCATGTGTACGTATGATGTGTAAGGCCCCGTTCCTAAGGTAAAGGTACCCGGCTGGGCGGCAATCAAATGCCTGCGGATGTCATGTAAGGCCCCGTTCCAGGGCACCTCACAGCTGGTCAATCATCGCACAAAAAAGATATATTTTCATCCTCTTACATAAAAGCGTTACAGCGGAAAAATTTAAACATACATTTCATTTCTAAATAAATGCTTTTGCAAAATACAACAATCATTTCAAACATAGTTTGTTCGCATTACAATGCAAAAACATTAAACAAAAGAATGCCATCCAAAAGAGCCGAGTAGCCGCCTCGTGCCATCCTCAGCAACATTACCTGTCAACTGGAAACACATAAAAAGTCAGTGTTGCTGAGTGAGTTCTAGTTTTATAATAAAAATATTTTTTCTTTCGTTAAAACCGTCTCTTTACTTTCATGCGATCACACATCATACGTACACATAGATAATATCATTATTATCTTCATCATTTATTCATTCATTCATTCATTCTTCATCTTTCGTTCATTCATCGTACTTTCTTGTCATTCTTACTCTTTCATCATTACCTCTTTTCTTTCCATCAAACCATAACTTTACCCTTCTGTTTGTGGTACTGGACCTAGGTCTATCATAGACCTTCTATAATCGTTCATGTACTTCTGGCCACAGCACCTAAGGTAAAGTTTAGGTGTACCATTGCCACGTGCAATACCTTTCTGTTCGTGGTACTGGACCTAGGCCTATCATAGACCTTCTATAATGATATTATCTATATGTACTTATGATGTGTAAGGCCATGTTCCTAAGGTAAAGGTACCTGGCCGGGCGGCAATCAAATGCCTGCGGATGTCATGTAAGGCCCCGTTCCCGGGCACCTCGTAGCTGGTCAATCATCGCACATAAAAGATATATTTTCATCCTCTTACATAAAAGCGTTGCAGCAGAAAAATTTAAACATACATTTCATTTCTAGATAAATGCTTTTGCAAAATACAACAATCATTTCAAACATAGTTTGTTCGCATTACAATGCAAAAACATTAAACAAAAGAATGCCATCCAAAAGAGCCGAGTAGCCGCCTCGTGCCATCCTCAGCAACATTACCTGTCAACTGGAAACACATAAAAAGTCAGCGTTGCTGAGTGAGTTCTAGTTTCATAATAAAACATACTTTTCTTTCGTTAAAACCGTCTCTTTACTTTCATGCGATCACACATCATACATACACATAGATAATATCATTATTATCTTCATCATTCATTCTTTCATTCATTCATTCTTTATCTTTCGTTCATTCATCGTACTTTCTTGTCATTCTTACTCTTTCATCATTACCTCTTTTCTTTCTATCAAACCATAAACTTTACCCTTCTGTTCGTGGTACTGGACCTAGGTCTATCATAGACCTTCTATAATGGTTCATGTACCTCTGGCCACAGCACCTAAGGTAAAGTTTAGGTGTACCATTGCCATGTGCAATACCTTTCTGCTGTTCGTGGTACTGGACCTAGGCCTATCATAGACCTTCTATAACGGTGCATCGCACCTCTGGCCACAACTTAGGTATGCAACAATGGTTCTATACAAATGGTCAATCACAAAGAAAAACCCCGATGTGTATCCTCCCGGGGTAGCAAACCCACACACTGTTGGGCTAACACCTTTCAATGGCGTGTCCCTTCCGAGTCTGTTGCGACAGCAGGGTCGCTCACCTTATATATTGCTTGCAAGCCTTTCATTCGTTCATTCGTTCGTTAATGCATGTATTCTTTCATTACGTTCCTCTTTTCATTATCTTCCACTTTACGTTACATAATACTTTCATTCATTCATTAACGTAACACGTAAAGCCACGGGAAAGAAAACAACATTATAATAAGGAACATCATCATACACAGATAGCATCATCATACAGGGCAACGTCATACATAACATATATCATGCATAAACATGCAACATCATCATCATCATACCCAACATAACTTCTAAGGCATCAATGGTCATCCTACATGTACTTACGAGAACTTCCACGTCAAAACTTACATCTGCACTTCCCCAAAAGTCAGTAAATAAACTATGCTTCTCCTCGGGTACACAGCCTATTGGGCGTATGGGCACCCTTCAGTGCATGCCTACATCGACTGAATATCATACGGGGACCAATGCGGATGAACACCCAATCATGCGAATAGATCCTCAATCGTGCGATTGAACGCTATGCGAATGGACCTATGCGGTTGAACACCATGCGAATGAGCACTACGCGAAAGGGCTCTCAGTCGCATGACTCCCCATGCGACTGGCTCCAATCGTGCGAATGCAGTCATGCGAATGAATTCGTTGAATCGCCCTTCGTCGGCCGAATGGCCTCCTGTGGGTCGCCTAGCCCTAGATGATGCAGAATGGAGTTCATCCCGAACCCAATCTGCCATTTTCGACCTCCAAGCTCATCCAAACCCATCCTAGACTCAAATCAACCATCCTAAACCTTAGGAATGCATACCATAACACCATTCAAGCACACGCAAGCTCGGAAACAAACTCCGAACGCATCACACGCAAACACATATAAATGGGTCAAACACACACATAAAAAAACGGGTTTACTATGTGTTCCAGCCCCAAATCAGTTGAAAACCGTTAAAAGAGGGGTCCTAGAACTCACACAAACTACAAGAAGAAGAGGAGCTTCGTTTTGACCCGCTACACGAAGATTTTCGCACTCGAATCCAACCGAACCAACCTTTTTCTCTCTTTCACCCTTTCTTCTTCTCCTCTCTTTTTCTTGGCTGAAATATGGGTGTGGGGAGAGGGTAAGGGCTTCCCTCTCCCTTCAAATATCTCCACTCACCCAACTTTCTCACGTTGGCGAGTTTGGTACCCGGACTTTGGACTTATTTCTTTTTCTTCTTTCGTCGGCTTCAAAGAAAATATCCGAGTGTCACAAGTCCCCCCCTTATATAGGTTTCGTCCCCGAAACCTGTTATTCCTCGAACAAACGTGGGTAATGTTGTCTCATTTCTTCTTCGGTCTCCCACGTTGACTCGGATCCCTTCTGTGCTTCCATTGTACACGCACAAGAGGAACCACTTTATTTCTCTGCCTCTTCTCTTTTCGATCGATGATTGCCACTGGTTGCTCCACATAATTGAGTCGTTCGTCTACTTTGATATCCTCCAGTGGGACAATCATATCTTCATCTGCCAAACACTTCCTTAGATGAGATACGTGGAATGTCAGGTGAATTCCACTTAACTCATCTGGTAACTCCAATCTATTGGCCACTCTCCTACTCGAGCAATGATTCGGAAAGGGCCTATGTATCTCAGGCTCAACTTACCCCGCTTTCGGAAACGAATGATACCCTTCCAAGGTGAGAACTTCAACATAACCCGGTCACCCACCTGGAACTCAATTGGTCTGCGCTGTTTATCAGCATACAACTTCTGTCTATCTTTGGCTGCCTTCATGAAGGCTTTGATCTTTTCAAGCTTTTCAGTCGTAGCCTCGATCACCTCGACGCTCCCTAACTCTTTATCACTAATATCACCCCAACAAATGGGTGTTCTGCATCTCCTACCATATAGCATCTCATAAGGTGGTATACCAATGCTGGCATGATAGCTATTGTTGTATGAGAATTCAGCTAACGGTAAGTGGTCATCCCAACTTCCCCCAAAATCAATCACACATGCCCGAAGCATGTCCTCCAATGTCTGAATGGTCCTTTCTGACTGACCATCAGTCTGGGGATGATAAGCCGTGCTAATATACAACCCATCCCCATGGCGTCGTGGAATTTCATCCAAAATTTAGATGTAAACCGGATGTCACGATCAGACACAATAGACACCGGCATACCTTGACGAGTTATAATTTCTTTGATGAACAGATCAGCCAACCTCTCAGATGAATATGTCTCGTGGATCGGTAGGAAGTGAGCACTCTTCGTCAAGCGGTCAACAATCACCCATATAGCATCATACCCTTTCGGAGTACGCGACAGCTTCGTAATGAAATCCATGGTGATGTGCTCCCACTTCCATTCCGGTATATCCAAAGGTTGGATCTTCCAATACGGCTTTTGATGCTCGGCCTTCACTTGCAAGCAAGTAAGGCACTTACTCACATACTCCACTACGTCGCGCTTCATACCCGGCCACAAATAATCTTTCTTCATTTCTTGGTACATCTTTGTAGCCCGGGATGAATAGATTATCGAGTCTTATGAGCCTCATCCATAATATTCACCCTAGATCCCCAAAACAAGGAATCCACATTCGTCCGAATCGGGTTTTAACACCAAGTGTGTTTTCACCCAATTCCGCAACTAGACCTCTCATCCTTTCAGAGTTAAGACGATCTTCTTTCTAGGCCTCATCTTGAAACTCTTTGACTTGCTTCATCACATCAGAGGTCATGATATGCTGGTACGCCTTCACCCGAATTGGCTCGGGTCTTTCCTTTCAGCTAAGGGCATCGCCACCACGTTGCTTTGCCCGGATGGTAGTGGATCTCACAATCATAGTCCTTTATAAGCTCTAACCATCGTCTCTGCCTCATGTTCAGATCTTTTTGCTTAAAGAAGTACTTCAAGCTCTTGTGGTCAGTGAAAATGGTGCACTTCATCCCGTAAAGATAGTGCCTCCAAATCTTTAGTGCAAAGACCACGGCTGTAGCTCCAAGTGATGAGTAGGGTAATTAACCTATGAAGCTTCAACTGTCGGGATGTATAGGCTATAACCTTCCCTCTCTGCATTAACACCACCCCAATCCCGAGTATGAGGCATCAGAATAAACCACCAAATCTTCACTTCCATCGGGTAATGACAGAACAGGGGCTTGAGTCAATCTCGCCTTTAATTCCTCAAATGCCTTCTCCTGAGCTTGACCCCACACGAACTTTACATCCTTCCGGGTTAACTTGGTTAGTGGAGAAGCGATCTTAGAGAAGTCTTGAATGAATCTTCTGTAATAGTCCGCCAAACCCAAGAAACTACGGATCTCAGATGGCGTCTTTGAAGACTTCCATTGCGTCACCGCTTCCACCTTTGGCGGATCCACCATAATCCCCTCCGGATTCATCACGTGACCCAAGAACTGAACCTCGCGCAACCAAAACGCGCATTTGGAGAACTTGGCATACAACTTCTCCCTTCTCAACGTCTGCAGCACCTCTCGAATGTGACCGGCATGCTCTATCTCGCTCTTTGAATAAATTAGGATATCGTCAATAAACACAATCATTGATTTATCCAACATCAGCCGACATACTCGGTTCATCAAGTCCATAAAAGCAGCTGGCGCATTGGTCAAACCAAATGACATAATGAGGAACTTGTAGTAACCATAACACGTGCGAAAAGCTGTTTTAGGAATATCCTACTCTTTCACCTTTAGCTGATGGTAGCCAGATCGAAGGCAGATCCTTGAAAACCAACTGGCACCTTGAAGTTGATCAAACAAATCATCAATCCTCGGTAACGAGTACCGATTCTTCACCGTCACTTGTACAGCTCACGGTAGTCTATACACATCCTCATACTACCATCTTTCTTCTTTACGAATAAGACCGGAGCACCCCAAGGAGAGATACTCGGTCTAATAAACCCCTTATCAAGCAGTTCTTGCAATTGCTCCATCAACTCTTTCATCTCAGTCGGAGCCAACCGATACGGTGCTTTGGCAACAGGTTGGGCACCCGGTATTAGATGAATCTGAAACTCGATCTCTCGGTCAGGTGGTACTCCTGGTAAGTCTTCTGGGAACACGTCTGGAAAGTCACACACGACCGGAACATCGGATAGTTATGGTGTTGGCGTATCCACATCCTTCACATAAGCCAAGTAGGCGCTACATCCACTCCTCATACACTTTCCCACCACCGCCATTGAGATCACTTTCGGAATCGTAGTAACCCGATCACCATAAACCGTCACCGTGCTACTGTCGGGTGCTGTCAAACCAATCATCTTATTCCAACACACAATGTTTGCCTCATAATCCGCTAACCAATCCATCCCAAGAACCAAATCGAAACCACCTAAGGTCATCACAAATGGTCTAACCGGAAATTTATGACCCTCTAATTCCACATCACAACCCTCTATCATCTCAGAAATCCTGGTAGACTTACCTATGGCAGTTTCTACATCAAAGGGCGCATCAACACGTCTACTACTAACCGGAAGCATAGTACAGAAAGCAACAGAAATAAAACTTTTACTAGCACCCGAATCGAACAACACAGAAGCTAAAGTTTGGTTCACTAGAAATGTATCGGACACAACATCAGGTTCCGTCCTAGCCTCCTCTTGTGTCAAGGTGAATGCCCTGGCGCTCGCCCTCGGTCCTTCATTCCCCGTCTTCTTCACTCCGGAACCCTCAGCCCTAGGCTTCTTACAATCCTTACTTATTGGCCCTCCACGCCACAGTTAAAGCACTGGACCGTACGACCTTCCCTGGTAATATGCCCCGGCTTCCCACATCTGAAGCACCCATTCGACCCCAGCCTACATTCCCCATTGTGCTCTCTCCCACACCTACCACACTTCTTCATACCCGCACCCGATGTAACCACACGGCGGTCATCCACCCATGCCTTCTCTTACCCATTGAGGCATCACCCCGACCAAACCTCTTCCCCTCCAGTTTCGATCACCACCATACTTCCTGCTACCTTCAGCCACCACCACTACAGTCCTCTCTTCATATAACCTCCCTGCCAAGTCCATCGCGACCTAAACGTGCTCAGTCAGGCAGCGATCATATGCCTGTGGATATATCGCTGGCAAACCCTGAATGTACCTCTTAATCTTCCGTGACAGAGGCATCACCTGATCCGGCACCAGACGTGCCATCTCGTTGAACTTCGTGGTGTATGCTGATGTTTATGGTTCCCGCCTCTATTGCAGAAACTCCCTCTCAACCTTGTCCATTTCCCGGTGAGAACAAAACTCCTCAATCACCAACTTTTTCAGCTCCGACCATCTAATCCTCCCATTAGCCCTGCTACCCTCGGCTTGGACTATATTGTCCCACCAGTACAGAGCCAAGTCCACAAAAGAGTGAGCAACAAACTTTACTTTTTGATCCTCCCAGCACTCGCTGATGTTCAAAACAGCTTCCATTTCTCTCACCTACCGTGAACAGCAGCAGTAGTGCCGTTAGGGGGCTTGCATCGTTGAAACGCCCCATAGTTACAGCCTCGTGCTGCCTCCAGCGCAGGCTCCTCTTCTTCCTCTTCTCTTCTTCCTCTCCTCTTCCTCTTCTTCATCATCAGAAAGAACCGTTTCAGGCTCCGGTTGCTCCCGTCCTCCTGAGGACCTGTTCCTCTCTTTCCGTTCTCCTTCTCGTACAGCCTTAATCACTTCAGTCACCACAGATGATAAGATCGTCTGCATGACTTGATGAACCTCCTCCACTACAGCCTCCTTTACCGAGGCTCTCAGATTAGCGCTCTCATCTCCACCCTCTGGATGAGGGGTCTCCGGTCCTTCAGGAACCACCTTTTCAACTCTAGGCCTGCCTCTTTTGGGCCGTGATGCAGCACCAAGTCCACCATGCGAGGCTTTAGATGATCTACCACCGGCCATCCTCTAACACACACAGAAAGATTCAAACACCAACACGGTCATTCAAGGGAATAGCTCAGTTTATGTCAAGTATAGTAAGTCCCTAATTACAGTGGCCAGTTGTGATGAGCCACTTACTTTACTCTTCACACTCCGAGCATTACCTGTCCTGACTACATCAGTATCTAAATCTATCAGCAACATATAAACCATATAACATGCACACATAATACCGTTAACATTAAGAAAATACCTGATGGCACGTAGCTACTCAGACTGGCATCCCTTCCATTTCCATCCCATTCTCAGTTTAAGTTAAGGTTTATCTTGAAAATTTACCCGTTTCACTTAAACTTTGGCTCTGATACCAACTTGTAAGGCCCCGTTCCCGGGCACCTCACAGCTGGTCAATCATCGCACATAAAAGATATATTTTCATCCTCTTACATAAAGCGTTACTGCGGAAACATTTAAACTTACATTTTATTTCTAAATAAATGCTTTTGCAAGTTAATACAACAATCATTTCAAACATAGTTTGTTCGCATTACAATGCAAAAACATTAAACAAAAGAATGCCATCCAAAAGAGCCGAGTAGCCGCCTCATGCCATCCTCAGCAACATTACCTGCCAACTGGAAACACATAAAAAGTCAGCGTTGCTGAGTGAGTTCCAGTTTTATAATAAAACATACTTTTCTTTCGTTAAAACCATCTCTTTACTTTCATACGATCACACATCATACGTACACATAGATAATATCATTATTATCTTCATCATTCATTATTTCATTCATTCATTCTTTATCTTTCGTTCATTCATCGTACTTTCTTGTCATTCTTACTCTTTCATCATTACCTCTTTTCTTTCTATCAAACCATAAACTTTACCCTTTGTTTGTGGTACTGGACCTAGGTCTATCGTAGACCTTCTATAACGGTGCATCGCACCTCTGGACACGGCACCTAAGGTAAAGTTTAGGTGTACCATTACCACGTGCAATACATTTCTGTTCGTGGTACTGGACCTAGGCCTATCATAGACCTTCTATAACGGTGCATCGCACCTCTGGCCACAGTACCTAAGGTATGCAACAATGGTTCTATACAAATGGTCAATCACAAAGAAAGACCCCGATGTGTATCCTCCCGGGGTAGCGAACCCACACACTGTTGGGCTAACACCTTTCAATGGTGTGTCCCTTTCGAGTCTGTTGCGGACAGCAGGGTCGCTCACCTCATATATTTGCTTGCAAGCCTTTCATTCGTTCATTCGTTAGTTAATGCATGCATTCTTTCATTACGTTCCTCTTTTCATTATCTTCCACTTTACATTACATAATACTTTTCATTCATTCATTAACGTAACACGTAAAGCCACGGGAAAGATAAACATACATCATAATAAGGAACATCATCATACACAGATAGCATCATCATACAGGGCAACATCATATATACATACATCATGCACAGACATGCAACATCATCATCATCATGCCCAACATAACTTCTAAGGCCTCAACAGTCATCTTACATGTACTTACGGGAACTTCCACGTCAAAACTTACATCTGCACTTTCCCCTGAAAGTCAGTAATTAAACTATGCTTCTCCTCGGGTACAATAGCCCTATTTGGGCGTATGGGCACCCTTCAGTCGCATGGCCTCCATGTGACTGAAGATCATGCGGATGGACCAATACGGATGAACACCAATGTGGATGAACACCCAATCATGCGAATAGACCCTCAATCGTGCGAATGAACGCTATGCGAATGGACCTCATGCGGTTGAACACTATGCGAATGAACACTTATGCGAAAGGGCTCTCAGTCACGTGACTCCCCATGCAACTGGCGCTCTAATCGTGCGAATGAACCTCAGTCGTGTGAATGAATTCCAATCGCCCTTCCATCGGCCGGTAATCCCTGTATGTACCGCTTAATCTTTCTTGACACTGGCGTCACCTGATCAGGCACTAACCTTGATATCTCATTAAACTTGATAATGTGATGCTGTGTATCATGGTGCCCACCTCTAGTTGCAAGAACTCCTTCTCAATCTTATCGACTTCCCTGTGAGGACAAAGCTCCTCGATCACCAGCTTATTCAGTTCTGGCCAATTCATCCTGCCAATGGCCCTGCTACCCTCAGCCTGAACAATGTTATCCCACCAGCATAAGGCCGAGTCCACAAATGACTGGGTAGCAAACTTCACCTTCTGATCTTCTCGGCACTCACCGATATCAAGTGTCGCCTCCATCTCCCTCACCCATCGGTGAGCAGCAGTAGCATTGCCATTCCCATCGAACGTTGGGGGCTTGCATCTTTGAAATGACCCATAGTTATAGCCCCGTGCAGTTTCCTGCACAACCTACTCCTCTTTATCATCACTGGAGGCCACCGTCTCAGCTTTCGGTTGCTCTCTTTCTTCTCTCTCAACGGTCTTCCTCTTTTCCTTTTATTCGTCCTCCCTCACAGCGCTAATCACTTCAGTCATCACAGAAGGTAGAATCATCTGCATGACTTGATGAACCTCCTCAACTACTACCTTTTTCACCGAGGCCCTCAAATTTTCACTCTCATAACCACCTTCCTTGTGATGGATCTCGGGCTCTTTACGTGCTATTTCAGCAGCTCTAGCCCTGTTCTTTGTGACACGTGGTCCAGCATTGCGTCCACGACGTACTCCACATCATGAGGCCTTTGATGATCTACCACCGACCATCTCTAAACACTATAAGATTCAAACCCTAACACGGTCATTTCAGGTAATAGCTCAGTTTATGTTAAGTATAGTAAGTCCCTAATTACAGTGGTCAATTATGATTAACCACTTACTTTACTCTTCATACCCCAAGCAATTCCTATCCTGACTACATCAATATCTAAATCTACTAAGAGCTATATTCAAATTGCACACCCATATAATATACAAATTGCACACCCACATAATACCGGTTAATATTAATAAAAGAAATACCTGATGGCACGTAGCTACTCGAGCTGGCATGCCTCCATTCGTTCCATTTTTAGTTTAAGTTTAGGTTTTTATAAATATCCTACCCAATTCTCTTAAACTTTGGCTTTGATACCAACTTGTAAGGCCTATTTCCGAAGACCTCACAGTTGCACAATCATAGCGATATAAAACAATACACATTCCATAAAATGTTGCAGCGGAATTAAGTTAACAAAAACCATTCATGCATATAATTAATGTTGCAAAATAATAATCGTTGTAAGTGAGGGTTATAAAAAATCAATTAGTTGCATTACAATACAACAAAATCATTAAGCATGAACGGATGACAGTCTTGTCTTGCCGAGTAGCTTCGCCCGTGTGCCACTCTCAGCAACAATTACCAGCCACTGAAAATGCATAAAAGTCAGCATTGCTGAGTGATTTAAAGTTTTAAAAGCTTTAAAATACCTTGTATGATTTATATATGAAAATACCCTTTTTAGTAAAATACTTCCTTTACGTTTGTACTTAAGCATTCATCGTACATACATCAAAGTATACTCTTATTATCTTTCATCATCGTACGCATTCGTTTGTTTCATACTTTTCCATTATCTTTCACTATTTCTAGATCCTGTCATAACTATACCCCATCGTTGGGCACAAAGCCACCTCAGCCTAGGGGTTAAGCGACAAGGATCCCGTTTCGTACTATGGATCAATCACCAAGACTAATTCCCCTGTGTGTGAACCCTCATCGGTTAGCCATGATCGCACGCTATAAGACACACAGTTGAGGTGACACTTCTCAATAGGTTGTGATCCTCTTTAAATTTTACTTGCAAGACTTTTATTCATTCATTATGTTCCACTTTGCATTAATCATTAATCTTTCAATTTCTTTAATGATAATACTTGACGTATACGAATATAATCACACCACATAAACTCACATAATAGATACATAATAGGGAACATAAAACAGGCCATGAACATGCATGAAATAAGCAAATATAAACTTTAACACAACCCAGGTCAAATCCTAAGATTTCTGTTTTTCCTAAAATTTCAGAAATTTTTCTAAGTGTTCTAGGCGCATGAGCACTATGCAAACGCATGAGTCCTGCTGGAGCGTATGAACACTATGTGGGTGCATGAGCCTATACTTAGGCACCTGGGAACCAATCCTGGGCGCATGGGGTACTGTTCAGGCGCATGACTAACACTTAGGCGCCTGAACAAAATAGTTGGGCGCATGTAGTACTGTTCAGGCGCATGACTAACACTTAGGCGCCTGAACAAAATAGTTGGGCGCATGGCACATTGTTTGGCGCGTGGCTGTTTGGGCGCATGGGACTATTGGGGCGCATGACTACACTTATATTTTTCTAATGCGAAGTTCAGACACATGGGAATTATTTGGGCGCATGACCAGCAGTTTAGCATATTTCCAAATTATATTCAGTCCCAATCTACTTTCTAACATGCTTACAATATAAATCTATCATTCTAAGCATCCACAACACCTATACAACCATAAAACACCAGCATACATGTACAAATACATACAGATATATATACAACAGTTGTAAAACATTTTTACATGCATTTTAGAGCCCTAAAGAAGTTTAAAAACATAAGACCGGGGTCTAGAACTCACCTAAAGTAGTCTTCAAGCAAAACTTCACCAAACTTGAAGTTACCAAGAGTTAAACACCTAAAAGAAACCACAACAAGCAACTAAACACACTAAAACACATAAAATAGTTGAAAGCCCAACAAAACCGAACCAATTATACAAAGAAACACATACCACAACCGAAATCAGCTTCTTCTTCTTCTTGAAACCGAGAAAAAGTTTCTGCTTCTTCTTCTTTCTTCTTTCAGTCGAAAAGCAGGTCAGGTATGTATATATGGGCGGCCATACTCAAAGAAATATTAAAATATTTGAGTTTTGTAACTTTTACACTTTGACCCCCCTCCACTTTTGCTTATTTTCCCTTCTTGCAAGATACTTTTATTTCTCCTCATGTTATTTTCTTCTCTTTAACTTGACAAAAATTTCGGGTGTTACACACCAACACTAGAAAATCTCATAAAACAAAAGAAATAAAATCGAACATAAAAATAGCATAAAACTTTAAACCATGCATGTGTATTGTGACATGTTAATGTGTATAAAGTAGAACAAAGTGTATTACACAATGTAGTCGTGAAACAGAAAAAAATATATGTAAAATCATTAAACCATATATGCATGTGCCTGTAGGTTAACTCGAAAATTTTAAACCGAGATGTAAAACAGAAAAAATTATAAATGAATAAGCATATGAGACCAAAGTTGATAATGAAAAATATATTAAAGTTAAATATAAAAGATGAAAATATAGGTTAAAACTTAAAAAAAGCAAAAAACAAAAGGATGTATAATTTATAAAACATAAAATACAACCCACAATATACGACTAAGTTGAAATTAGCATCATATAAATTGTTTAACCTTGATTTTATCTTCTGAAACTCGCATAATAAACACAAATTGTCATTTATTGAATAGTCAATTAGTGATTTTACAAGAAAAGTACTTTATGAAACAAATCAAATCAGACAATTAGAATCTTGTTTACACAAATGAAAAGCATAACTGATTGATTGCATTTTTACACGTGTACAAATAGAACAGAATTGGATTTAAAAGATGGCAAAACCAAAACAATTTTCAACTTTATTTTAACAATACAATTTTGTAATCTAAACTTTGTTTATTAATTAAATTAGCCACTAATATGTTTAATTACCCTAAAGTTTTAATCATTATTTTGGCATGCATAAAGGCACTATAAAAATATTCTTGATGATATGGGCAAAGGGCCAAAGGAACAATTTATATAATCATTGAACAAACTCCAAAAGAAGGGTGCATGGTGCTAGTAATAATGGCTAATAATTATTATTTCTTTAAAAACCATTTTTCTCCATCAAAATTCTTGCGTGATTCTATTAAAAAACTTAGATTCATTAAACACAATAAAACATAATATTTGAACATCAAGTAAATTAAATTAAAAAAAAGATTTTCAGGTTGAACCAGTGGATTTTCTCTCACATATGGTGAGTTTCTTCCCGGGTGGTCTAGGGTTACGTACTCAAGTATGGAGATGATCAAGTTGATCAGTAACCCGTTAGTGATCCAATTTGTTGTTAAAAGAACAATACATTTATAATATCTTTGCTGATCAAAGTAAGGCCAATGAGAAGCCATGGCGTTTTTACTTTTTTTAACAGCAGAGGACTCCGAACCTGACGATTATCAGGATTGGTTACTCTTGTTCTTGCCGCCAGTTGCAAGTCATACCCCCAGATGCGCGAAAACCGGATTGAATCCGTAAACTCTTGCCCCCATTAACAAAACGGGTAGTGGTGGAGTTGTTTAAAGTTCTCTCCTTCGAGGCGTATCACATACGTTTGATCCATACGGGTGCATTTCTTCTTCCTTCTTTGTTTTTTTTTTCTTTTTTCTTTTTTCTTCTCCTGGTATTTCTTGTTTTTCCTCTTTATAAATTACTTTTTTCAATTATTAAGCTGTAACATGCGAGATAAAATATCGTCTTTTATCTACTTTTTTTATCTCTAAAACAGAGCCGATACAACTTCACGCTTTTCTTTTATTTACTTTACCGAATTAATGTCACCTGCACAACACGCAAAGCAAAGTTCGTAAACGCGCAAGCTTATATAGTAGCTTATTATTATTACGTACAAGTTAGATGATATATCATATATTAGTTATTATCAGAAGCTATTTATCATTACAAATTAAGGTAATTAAATAAATTAGATTAATCAAACATTGTAAAACTTAATACTACACCTCTTTGGGACATGTTTGCTCACCGTAAAGCTAAACCAAATTTACCATACATCTTTTTTTTTAAAAGACGTCAGTTATAAATAGAATATTTATTTGAGTTGTAATTATTCGTTGTTTAAAATCTTACTAAATCAACAAGTGTTACTCATGATTGCAAATAACATTAAACTAGTCAACCCAAAACACGAAACACGACACAACACATTTTAAGTGCGTAAAACTAGACCAAAGGTATATCATACAATTTTATTAAAGCGCCAGTTATAAATAGAATGTTTATTTGAGCTAAAATTGTTCCTTCTTTAAACTCGTACTAAATCAAAAAGTATTACTCATGATTGCAAATAAATATTAAACGAGTCAATCCAAAACACGAACACTACAAAACACATTTTAAGTGTATCCAAATTACAGTTGAACTCTTTCACATGAATAGATATATAGGATGTGTCGAGGTTCACATATTCCACCTATTAATCTCCTGACCTGAAATTCAACCTGACTTAACAGACCCACATGTTTATTAGATGTTTGAGTTTTAGAAATGTTAAATAGCAAAATTTTCAAGCACGCTTCACGATATGGTATGTAACCAACGTACTATTAGCAAACCAATATTGTAAACGATCCAGTTTTTTTTGCACAATAAAACACTTAAATTTTTGGTACTGGTCTCAGTGAGTCAGTGGGCATATTCAAATGTGCTTAACTCAGTAAAGCCCACTGTACACCAACCCAGCCCATTGTACACCAACCCAGCCCACTGTACAGCATATATGCCAATTCATATTAACTAGAATTTTTTTCCCCGCGCCTTGCGAGGGAATTTTCATCATATTCCGAATATCATAATGAAGATGTCAAACATGTTGCAACAACTATCGTTATAACTGTCATTCCAATATAAAACTCTCATCGTCTAAAAAGATCAAAAACACGCAACTACAACTTTTATCTGTTTTAAAACCCTAACATGTAATCCGTCACAAACGTGAGATAATCATAACAAAACAGATAAAAGAAAAAAAACCATAAAAAAAGAAGTTACGCAATGGAACCCAATTCAATTTTTTATACTAATGTTTATAAAATTATGCGCTTGAGTTGAAAAAAAAAAAAACAACACAAACAATCAAAAAAAGAAAAGAAAAAAAGAACAGGGAAAAAAACATTCCCTTCTCCGGTTGCATCACCTCAAACTTACCACTAAACCAAATGAGTATTTGGTTAGAAATATCTAAGAAAAGAATATATAACTCATCTTTCTAGTTTGACATTTTATTAAAAAAAACCAATGTCCAGCCGCCACGCAGCTCACAGCCATTATTCCCCAGCTTGCATTTTAAAGTATAGTAATAAGGAATTGGTCAAATATATTTAACTCATCAAACATGCTTGTATTATTACTATGATATATTTACTATATACTTAAAACCAAAGTGGCCAATGAGATTGGGTTACACGATTGAATGCTTTGGTTCAGTGGTTAAGGTTGTATGTTCTTAATGCAAACAACCCGAGTTCAATACTTGCGATTGTCAAATTTTTTTCTTTCATTTTTCCAATATTTGTTTTTTTTACTTATTTCCTGTTCTTTATTACTAATTTGTTAACAAATTTGTCGTTTCGACGTAGCTTTTTAACGGTTTCTATCTTTAATATAAATTTCACCAACGTTAAAATTCTTTTTGGTGTTAGTTTTCTTAATGGTTTTAATTCTTTCGACATTTCAATATTATTTTATTAAATGGTTTCATTGTATAAAGTTTTTCCATTTTATTGGCGTAATTCACGACTTCACACGTTGTTGTTGTTACTTTAACCTATAACTTTATCTAGCACTGAGTCATGTTTACACGACAACATGCGAGAAAACTGAGTCACGTTTATGTTGCAACGCGTGAAGCAAGTCACAATGCATGGTGAATCGACATGCTTGTTTTTATTAGCGTTTAGACCCCCTACTTTGAATATTTATACTTTCATGTACAGTTTTACTTAAAAAATAATTTCTTACGTTCATATTTTTATGTACGTATCGGTATAAATTCAACTCCATTTACGTTTGGATGTAATTTTGGATCAACAATGACTCGGGCCAAATATAAAATATTTTCGTGCTTATTTTACATACGGCTTAAAATGGTCTACGTTTCGATGTTCGTGTATGTTTTTATGTAGATTCATAAATGAATTGATTCAAATATAACGTACGATTTGTTTGGAATTGCGTCGAGTCAAATATAATACGTTTTCATTACTCTACCTTTTGACGTCAATTTTGTTCGGAAACGAGTTAGATCGATTTTAGTTTGTATTTATAATGTCATGTATGATATTGCGGCAACGCGCGGCGGGTAAAATAACTAGTTTTTATCAATTATAAATACAATAATCCTCATGGTCGGTGTGAACAGTAGTTCACAACCATTGGGACACGTGGCATGATTTGATTGGTTCTCGTAATCTCCTTTTTTTTTGCTCCGACCACCTGCATAGGCGGTGGTGTAGAGAGAGAGAGAGAGAGAGAGAGGAAGACGGCGTCGTTGTGGTGAGCACCGGCGTTTTAGCCTCTTTACATAGAGTATTGTGTCGATGACGGTTGCGGCCGAGCTGTTGGTACCGGTGGCGATGACGCTGGCGGTTGCTGACCGGTGGCATGGAGTGTGTGTTAGTTTGTGTTCTGTAGGTTGCGGTGGCGGTGGCGGTGACTCCGGCGGTGGCAGTACCGGTGGCATGGAGTGTGTGTTAGTATGTGCTCTGTAGTTTGCGTTGGAGGTGGCGGTGACGTCGGCGACGATGGTGGTGGCTCCGGCGGTGGTGGTGGCTCCGGCGGTGGTGGTGGCTCCGGCGGTTGTGGTGGCTCAGACGGTGGTGGTGGCATCGAGAAAGAAAGAGAGAAAGATATGAGAGAGTAGAGGTGGAGGTTGTGTTTATTGTTATTTATTTGACCGGATTCCAAAGTTTTATTAAATTTGATTGATAACCAAATTTCAATTCCACATTCCCGTATCTTATATTGGTAGCAAGGGAAGGGAAAGTCTCCATAACTCCACGTAGCAAGCCCAGGGGCACATCAGTAATTTCGGAATCATTCGATAACTAATTTGAGCATTTATAGTAATGGTATTAGTGATAAAAGATAAATGTTTTCATATGAATAGTGAATCTTGTGGTTTTATTTAACGTGATTATATTTTATCAACTAAAAACTACTAATCATTTATTTATCAAAATGTCTTTCATTCTGCGTCCTTTATAGTTTTATATGATATATATGAAACAATTAACTTATTAACTTCTTTGTGCTTTATAGTTTTTAACCATAATACTTTTACATATTTTCAACATATTTATTTCGTTTAACTGCCGTGTTACAACGTGTAAATCCTAAATCGAGTTGCTTATTATTTTAATATTTTACATTTCACGTCCACAGTTTAACATCTTTACCTCTACTTTCAATTCTATTTATTTTTAGTTTTTATTTTAATACGAGATTTTCTGGTGTTGGTGATCGTTGGCTGTGATGCGATATTGATCCTACTTGGCATTGTTTTACGCCCCCGCGCAACGCGAGGGCTCAATACTAGTTACTATAAATTCTTCTTTTTTCTTTTACAAACTAGTGAAGTTACGGTTTAACATAAGGTAACACCAAAATTGACAAAAACAAATTTTAAGGATGTTAATATCTTTAGCAACCGATTGGGTTTTTACTTTCAGGGGTGTTTACTGTTTAGTTTTATCGGTTTTTAACTATGAGTCACGGTGAGTGATGATTTTTTTTTTTTTTTTTTACTATTTGTAAACTAAAGTAAAACGGGTAAAGAATTTAATCAAAATCAAACCAAATGTTTAAGCTAATGGATCTTTCAAATATATATCTTTTGGTGTGGTCTGAGTTGAATGGAAACTTAAGCATAATATATAACTGTGTAACATAGTAATTGCTTTGTATTGAGAATAATAACTATAAATAATAAGAAAAATAATTAGACGCAATTAAAAAGCAAATTTTAATATTGTGTAATATATTGCTGGTTATGTTATCTCACTATATATGATCAACCGAAAGATATCGTTAGTCATAATAATTGTTGCTTTTAGACCAACCTATAAACAAAATTGCTTCGTTGATTCAAAGTAAAATACACTGGGGAAAAGTAAAGAAAAGAAAATTAAATTCTGCAAAACAAACCAATGACCGTTTTAACCATTTTCACTTCACTATAAACATAAACATAAAACATAAAACACCTACCCCTCTCAGACCCTGCTCTTGAGTGGGATATACTGAGTATGTTTGTTTTGTTTGTTTATAAACATAAAACACCCCTAAATGATGACAATTAAGTTAGGATTAAACATATTGAATTAACAAGAACAATTATAACATTCAAATGTGCTTGACTTCGCCCCTGCTTTATGCAGAGTTCAAAAGAGGCTGGGTCGTGTTGCGATCTAATATACACAGTCTAATCTTACATTTTATGAAAAAAACTTTTTCTTGATATAAACTTATAACCTAAAGGTTATAAAACAACAACCGTACCTGTTGTTAAAGACACGTCACATATTCAAATATATGATTTATAAATATAGTGTTAGATAATAATAATAATAATAAATAATAATAATAAATAATAATAATAATAATAATAATAATAATATAATAATAATAATAATATAATAATAATAATAATATTATTATTATTATTATTATTATTATTATTATTATTATTATTATTATTATATATAATAATAATAATAATAATAATAATAATAATAATAACAATCATAATAATAAAAATATCTAACCGGCCAGCAACACAAATTAAAAATGCCGTCTAGAAACTATTATTATTAAATTTGTTACACGACAACTTGTTTTGATCATGGGCCCAGAGATCTTGTACGGGTCCAAATAAATAGTCCATAAATGAAAGTGCGACACTACGTTAGACTCGATCTAAACCATAAAATAAAACAAAACCACACGTACACAAATTAATAAACGAATTAAACCTTATGCCGATCGGATCTAAAACTATGTTCACTTGTCGGGTTTACAACTCGGTCAACATGTTCACTTCTCGTCCTTTGTCTTGCTTCAAACCGCGATTAAAAACCCTTTGAATTCGTTTGTGTTAGACTCGTTGATTAGTTTTACAGGTTTTCCTTTTGCAGTGTGTTGCTTCTCGAGTTGCATCCGAGCCTCCAAAAACTCCCGTTTGACTTCTTCATCACCACGCGTTTCTTGGTTCAAAACGTCATAGTCTTGAATTGCGGCCTCCCATCTTTCCAACTATATAATAGTAATACGATATACAGTTATCGAGTTGTATAGATAAGCATGATCATAGTATAATTTCTATGTAACGCGCCATGCTTGAAGAAAAAAACTACTTATAATGTCGTCAAATCCAAAAGTTTTTCATAAAAACATCGTCTATAAAAACTTTTGGAAAATATACTTTTAGACGATGAGAGAGGTTGAAATTATAATTTACCTTGGCATTGCATTGGGCTCTTCGGAGTCTAACCTTTGCGTACGAAGGTCTTAAGTTAAGGGCTATGGTACAATCTTCAACGGCCCTTTCGAACTGACCTAGTTTGTAACGACAAGCAGCACGATTGCTTAACAATACCGCATTATATGGCTCGTGCTCCAAACCTTCACTGTACACTTTACACGCCTCGTAGAATTGTGAAGCCTTGAAAATCTTGTTACCATTAGCTCTAGCTTTTGCCAATGCTCGAGTTTTCCTCGCTACGCTAAAAACCCCCTCGCTTTGATCAAGCTCAGTGGCCCGCAACGCAACACTCACCGCCTCCTCAAACCTACATCGCGTTCACAACATTGTGTATCATTACCTAAAACTTTCATAAAAGTAAAGATATAATATTTTGTATTGGGGGTTTGCTAACCGGCCCGATGCTAGATAAACTTGTGCTTGGACCGTTAAGAAGTTACTAGTAACCGTTGATCCGAACAACCTAGCCGCGGTATTCACATCTATAACGGGTGCATTTTGAAAACTTGAACACGCCTCATCGTGCCTGTGAAGATTTAGTAACGCCTCGGCTTGCATAGCGTAGACCTTACATCACGAGATCATCATAACATATATTAGTCGAGTATGGTAGTTAATTTGTGACGACAAACAAGTTGTTAAAAAAATGTACCTGAAGCGATGAATCCGCACCTAATGAATATGCAAATTGGCTTTCTTTTAGTAGTTTTTTCCAATCGTTGTTTTTTCGAGCCTCGGAACATGTAACGAGTTGTGCTTTGATAGCTTGTACTTTTGCAATGTCGTGTCTTTCGGCTTTCTCACCCGAACACTTGTAATGACATAGCGCTTTCTCCGTCTCCCCAAACCTAAAAATCATACAAAAACCAAAAGATTTAAGTGATCCTAAGCTTAAACGAGAAAAAAAAAATAAGCATGATCAATATGCATCGGTACACATTATTAAGTTGTATAGTACAAGTCGTTAATGCACTACCGACTAAATTTAGACTAACCGAAAAAAACCCACATCCTTGTTACACGTTACTATGTTGTAAACTACAATTATTTAACGAAAACATGATTCGAATACATGAGAAGGTCAAGATTAAGACAATCTTGACCTTAAACGAGCTAAAAGAGAACGGATTTGTTCATCTTTTAGTCGTGCATTACAAGTCTTGAATAACAAAAAACGACCATGACATTGTGTAGTACCTGAGATAGAGCGAGGCGAGGCGATAATGAGCGCGATGATAGACAGGATTGATCCGAATAGCGATTTTACAATCAAGAATCGCATCAAGAAACTTCCCTAAACCGATCAATGCAGCACTTCTATTACTATAATAACAGGCGACCGTGGAGTCGATCCCATTGCCTCAGTGTACAACTTGATCGCCTCATCGAACCGCCCCTGTTTATACTTGTCGTTACCAATGTTTTTAAATACCTCGGGGTCGGCCTTTCGGGCCGAGTTGGTGTAAATGTTGCCAAATTTCCCATATGATCTCGCGCTATCGGGCTGTTTTTTCATCAGATTGCCCAAATGGCCCGGGATTTGATTCGATGAGGCCCGATAACTCGACCCACCCGAGTTTTTCGATGTCCCACGAACCGATATTCGTAGACTCAACTCACTAGAGGTGAAACTTGGTTCCTTACGAAGTTGTTTAGTGTATGATATATTGGTTACTTGTGACACACTATACAATGCACTTTTTGATGGTGTGTGACCATAAGTTGTGTTAACAACTTTTTTGGTTTTTATGACCGGTGGTTTTCTTATAGTGGTGGGTTGTTCTTTTACGGTGGCGGGCGGTGGCGGAGGGGGTTTTACCACCGGTTTCGAGAAGCCGGTGTAGACTATTTCGGTGGTGGTGGTGGTGGTGGTGGTGCGGTTGGTGGTTCGTGGTGGTCTTTTGGTTGCGTGGTTGGGCGGAGATTGGGTTCGCCGGTGCTCTTTGGAGGCTTCAAGCCGCGGCACCGACAGCGGTTTACGGTGTTTGGGTCCGAAGATTGCACCCATGAAACCGCAACCGGTGTCTTTTCCGGCCATGTGGTGTGGTGGTCCGGCCATTTTTCTTTGGTTTCTTGGTTCTTATAATAATATGGAGTGTGTTGTGTCCCCAACGTTGAAGAAATGGTCAAGGCATTTATAATACACATAGCTAGATACATACATGTTGGATATGTGTGTATATTATATTAAGGGGCTGTTTGATAGTATCTGAATGATTAAGTGCTGAACCAATAAGAGGTCTGAACCATTAAGTGCTGAACCATTAAGAGGTCTGAACCATTAAGAGTTGGTATATCACTTAACTATTCAAAGGCAAATGTCTGACCAATTCAGATAAGAGATCTTAACCATTCAGCATTAGACCTCTTAACCATTCAGCATTTGTATAATGCTTAACCATTCAGAGGCAAATGTCTTAACCATTCAGACATGTGCTCGTGAAACAAACAGTCTGAACCATTAAGTGCTGAACCATTCAGCATCTGAACCATTAAGAGGCTGATTAAGAGGCTGCCAAACAGCCCCTAAGTGATATAAATAATAAGCTTGTGGACATATTCAGTTTTTAAATGCGAAGCTCGGGTCTAAGCTCGTTTATTAAATGAACTCCGAATTATTTGTGCTTGAGCTCGAGTTTAAACTAGCTCGTTTAGTTTTTACTTGACAGCAAGTTGATCTTAAATAATTTATGAAAGATGAGGCTTGTTTTTTAACAATAAGTGCTTGTGTAATTCTCTTTTAGTTTCTTATATTTTTTTTAAAAAACGATAACTTTAATTGTTTTTGACAGATTTTACGTTGATAAAATTTAAACATATGACCTTTTGATTCTAATACACTTTTATAACCAATAGGCCTCAATCCCACCCCCAGAAGTCCAACAATATCATATTAAGATTAGAAATTGAGAGGGTGTTAATCTCTATGTTCTACTGATTTATCATAGATAAAGTTAGTTTTATATTTATTTATTGTTTCCTTTTATAGATAAAAGTAGAAACCCATTGGCGTGTTTTCTATTTTGTTTCTTTGTTAGTCCCATCTAAATAGTTTAAATTATCTTTGCCATTAAATGTTACTAAAAAGTTTGGCAATTAGCAAAAGAGCAAATCCAACATAATTATTGCACTAATTATAAATTCCTGCATCCAATCACAGCTTATAAATAGAATTTTCTAAATGAAATCATAATCTAAATGCATTTGTTTACTTGATGTATGATTGAATAAAATCTTGCCTTTTAATGATAATAAAGATATAGCAAAACTTGACATTATAATTTTGAATTGTTAGTTTTAGTAATTGATTATTTATAACCCAATTAATAAATAAAAACTGAAATTCACCCAAAAGAATAAAAATTACAACATAAATATTCTAGTCCTATATTATCTTGGTTAAAAGTAGTTTGATAATGTCATAAAATTGTAACACGTGTTTTATAGTTATTAAGGTTATTATACCTTGTTGTACACAAACCAATAGATTTTTAGTATTTATATTGACTTAATTAGTTCAAGCTTTTTTTTACGTATTATGGTTATTTTACGAAAATTACCAAATTGTGATACATAAATTTATGTTGGTAATTCTCTTTCTAAATATATTATAATTTCATCATAAATTTTCATGAACAATCAACCATTTTTAATGTCAGAGCTATAAAGCTGATAGAAGTTAATATAAAGTGATAAATTTAGTAGTGAAAAGGGATTATAGGGTAGGACCTCACAAATTAATATTTAATCAACACTAACCGTGATTTGCTATGTAATTTGAGTGGATGCCACTCATATTCTTTAAAAAGTCATAGTTATTATTTTTATATTGTAAAAAGGTTGATATGAACTTCACATACGTGGTAGGTACTTTAACAGAGGTGTTGGTTCGAATCCAGCTCGTGATAAAGCCTTTTTTTTGGTATAATTGTAAACTTGTGTATAATGTTAAATAAACTTGCCTACAAATCACCTTTATATTTTAAAAACTAGCTTTAGTAAACCCGTGTATCATACGGGTTGAACAAATAAGATATTAAATTAAATAAAAAGTATTAATTATAAAACGATATACTAAGACATGATATCATTAGAATTACGTATGAGTAATAACTATAAGTAATAAAACAATAACAATTTTTTAATTTTTTTTTGTTTCTTCAAAGATAAATTAAACATATTGTTTCAAAATAATGTTTTAAAAAATTTTTATAATTAAAAAAGTCCGTACTATAACTCCCTATTTTAGTTATTTTTGTTTTATAAAAAATTAACTTTAGAAAAAACAATTTTAAAATATTATGTAAAAGTAGTTTGATTTTTTAGAAAAAAAATTCTTTTTATAAAAACTTATTAAAAAGGTCTCTTTCTTAATTTATTAAAAATGTAATTAGTGTAAAAATAAATAAATAATATTATTAGTAATTAATATAGTTATTTAATAGGAGAGATAAGCGGGAAACGTTTGATGATAATAAATGTGGTGCTGACACATAACACTCTTATTTAACCTTTTATTAAAGTAGGAAAATACTCATGATAATAGTTTTTTTTCTAGTATAATTATTCTGCAGTAAACATTTTAGATTAAGTTATACCTCTGTAGTCATAAAATAAATTAACAAATAGAATTTAGTTTCACTTTATATTCTCTTATTATTATAAACGTCTTAACATGTACAAATATAACTCCCATTTTAAGAACATAAAGCATACAATTAAAAAATAGTATAATATCGGTTAATCATGCGTATTTATGATAATACGTAAACATAGAGTAGATAAAAATTAATGTATTATATATACCATTGTCATATAAGAAAATGCTTATTTAACATGCATGCTAAAATACAAATATACTCAATAAATAATAAATTTTTTAAATTTTATTTTATTTTTATGGATCCTTTGATGGTAAGCGTGGGAAACCAAATGGAATGTGAGGTTAGAAAACGAAATAAGGGTTGAAGGGTGGCCAAAGCCAAAAATAGGGTCAAACAAAATATCTTTTCTTCATTAACAAAAGGTTGTTCATGTCTACTTTGCAGGTTTTGTAGTACCACATTTGACTCATTTATGCCTTTCACTCATTTTAATTGTATAGTTTTCTCATATTTTACACATTTATTATTAATTTACAAATATAACCCATATCTTCTTTATTCATAAGAATACTTCCTTTTTATTTGTGGTTATTCTACAAAAGTGAGTATTTTTTAGAACATTCATTTTTCCTATTTCATGTTTTCATATTTACCAATTAGTAAATATTACCACATATAGGTAGTATTGATCCTGATTTATTAATCTTGTTAGTTTTTATTTATTAAAAACCTAAGTAAGACTTTAATCAAAATATACATTGTTACAATAAAATTGAAGGTTAATTTTTAGTCGCATACTTTACAAGCTTTTACAAATTATGTGCTTAGACATAAGGATGTTAGGATGGAAAGAATGTTAGTGATTTAAATTAAAATATACAATCATCTAATCAATATGTCATCAACTAAGATCTTCTCACATATTGCTCGAGCGAGCTTAGATAAAAAACACATGGTGTCCATGTAAACACCAGCACTAACCTCAAAGGTTAATAATATCTAAATAACATGATATACAATATACTTAATGTTTATACTCATTTTCTTCAATACACTCTAGTATTCCAACCCTCCATATACACATTTTTCATATTCATATATGCATTGCATAACTCGCTAACACTTGACTTTCATCAATACGAAGAGCGACGATCTCTTCAAATAGAGTGAGACTCACTCTCCAATCTCCACCTTAGACAAACAAACTTGGATGTTAGAGCTTCTCTTAGGGCATATGTCCCTTCAAGCAAGTCATTTTAAAGGTTTCAATTTTACCAAATTATGATGTTTACGAACACCATTAAATAATTCAATCAAGAACATCACCGTTTGATTATTACAACTTCAAAAGACTACAAATCAAAAGAGAAGAAAAAAAGAGAATACACTCACTAAACTACCTCTCCTAAAATATATTGATTAATAATCACGAGAAATGGATTAACTAACTATCTAGGAGAAGTTTCAAAATTCCCCTCTAACTATAAGCAAGTTGACAAGTAATGACCAAAATTTAATTGATCATTGACAAAGACTTTTTGAAGAAACAAATTGAGTTGCTGCACTACTAACATTCACAATCTCCACCTTAGCGCAAAATTAACTTTATTCAATAAATCAATTCTCAATTCTTTGTGACTGGATAAGAATTAGTTAACATATCTACTAAATTATCACTTATATCCATTTCTTTAAACACAACTTTTTAGAATTGTTAACGTCTCGAATAAGCCACAACTTTACAATAATATGTTTGGTATATTCATGGAAGACCTGATTCTTAGAAAGCTACACAACATCTTGGTTATCATGTAGAACCACTGCATGCATTAACATCCTTAACGCCTAGTTCAGACACAAACCCCTTTAATTACAGTGCTTATTTGACAACCTCAGTTAAAACAATGTACTCTGACTTAGTTTATGAGAGAATGGTAAGATGACTTTGTATAGTAGTATAGATATAATATAGATATGTTTTATATAGTAGTATAAATAATTGTACCTAATACTAGACCGTTTTATTAGGGGTGTATCGAGAATGGTAAGATGTCTTGCAATTCCATTTTCCTTACATAACTGATCAAACACCTTACTATAGAACTCCAACCGTTGTAAGATCTAATCTTTTTGAACTTCTTTCAAGTACGGTTTTTAACTATGCCTTTATTTAAGTGGTCATTACTGATAGATAGAAAGTATTTAACACCTTCAAATTCCTTTAGCATGATGACAACTCCTCCCAAAACTCATCGTATGAACTTTTCTCATTACATGATGCTCACATAAACTAATTTCTAGACCCTTTAAATCCTTACAGACTTGCTATTATTTAGTTCAATGAGGCCTTGACTGCAAATTTGTCATATCCTACTATGCCATTGCATAGTAGAATTGTCTTTGTATCCTTTTATAATTGGTACCTAATGTCACACCCAACCTAGACGGCGGAAACGTCGAGGTATGAGAATTACGATTGTTCACAGCCACATAATGCTATAATTAAATGTAAATATTCAAATTAATAGTTTCGTAAGAATTACAAACATAAGTCTTGAATATGCAATTAGTTCAACATAACATAATATTTTATTTATTTATCTAGGTCCAAGTCCTAGATTATGCCAGCAACATAAGCTCACTTCAAACTTGGGATCTTCCTGAAACATGATAAAAATAAAAGGTCAACTATAAATAGTTGGTGAGTTTCCAAGTTTTCATACATAATATGAAAAGATTTCAAGTAGCAATTCATGTCATAGGTTATAAGCTAGTAAGGTTATAGAACACATATATTTACAATCAAACCTTGACTTGATTACAAGTATATAAGATTGGCTAAGTGTATTTGGTTCCCTAGTGCACAAGCTGTGACATCCGTCACCAAAGGTCCGTCTACTGACGTAATCTGTTAGTTTTATTGCTGGTCATCCCTCAACTTATAGCCCATCTATGTGGATATTATGCCTGTATGCTTGCTTGGTTAACCTTATGCGTGTGCTATCGTAGTTTAAATTGTCATCACCTTGAAACATTATCTAAGATTTGCCCCGGAAACACTAAACGCGCCATTTTTATATAAAAACTATTATCACGTATAAAACCATTTTAAAATTTTAAATATCATTAACAACATTCTATCATTAAAAACAAGACCAATAAATAACGTTTTTAACCGAAACAAAATTTCTCGGGGTAAAGTACAGGACTAAAAGTGACACTTTGGCAAACCTGGGATGGGTATAAAAACCCCATTCCCAGCCCTTCTTCACCATCTTCATCTTCATCGCTTCTTCTCCTCTTCTTCATCTCCACCTCGATCTTGCACCAAAAATCGACCCGTTTGTTGCGTTTTCACCGTCAAATCTTGAGTGTCATCGTGTATACTCGTTCCTAGCAGGTAGATAACCTCGTTTGACCCGTTTATTGCTCGATTTAGCTGCTGCGTTTTCTAGGGTTTCGGGTGCTCGGGTTCATCCGAGCACATGAGGTCGTGTGGGCTTGTGTGTTGTGTGTTCCAGTGTGTGATTCACGTCTAGACATGTTAGAATATGAGTTCTGGAAGTTTTGGTGGTGTAAAACTCGTGTTCGGGCCGCCGAAGGCCGCCCTGCACCTTCCAGCAGTCGCGACCTGCTGCACAGGGCGACTGGGCCTTCCGCCGACTGAGCCGTGCGACTGGGATGAGTCGTACGACTGGGTAGGGCGTATGAGTGTGTCACGCGACTGAGCCGTGCGATTGGGCAAATCATGCGAATGAGTCAGGCGAATGAAATGGAGTGCGATTGTGTGTGAGTCGTACGACTGAAAGGCCAATCGCACGAATGAATGTTCAATCGCACGGATGAAGCTGATTCGTACGAATGAAGGTCCAATCGTGTGTATGGAGGTTGGGTCGTATGACTGAGTCTTGCATGGTACGACTAGGTGCTTAGCCGCACGAGTGAGTTTCGTGGCCCCTTTGTACGCTTATAAAACCTTTTTGAATATTTTTCTACTTGGGGGAAAGAATGCTCACTTATTTACTTAATTTCAGGCACCTTCCTTAGTGGAAGTTACTGCTACTTATATAAGTAACTTACCTTGCTAAACATGTTGATTGATACTAAGTATGAATGGATGTCATGTAACTGGTTTAGGTATCATTCTATGTATATCGCGGATGTGGTGGGAATGCTGCGGAGGACCTTATACATAAGCATCCCGGTTACTAAGAATGTGCTCAAACCGGGTTACATGATGATCCTGACTGTTTGCTGCTATATGAACTTGAACTATGTGCTAAGTTACCCTATGTACGTTACTTAGGGGTTTTACACTACCATGCACTACTATTTGATGTTACGTGTTGATTTATGCTACTTGTGGGTGCCATTGACCTTGGATGCTCTCGGCTGTGTGGTTCTTCTGTGTGGTTCTTCTGTGTGGTTCTTCTAAGCCGATCATCCATTACAACCATTAATCCCGGTAATTGGGACCTAAAGATTGGTTTGGTTGTAACCTATACGTATGCGCTGTGTGGATCTGCTACGTCATGTTTAACTTGACACGTATGCGCTGTGTGGATCTTGCTACGTCAAGTTAAACTTACTATGCTATGGAAAACCCTTTTTATATAACCATTAATCCCGGTAATGGGACCTAAGGATTGGTTTGGTTATAAACTATACGTACGCGCTGTGTGACAACCCGAAAATTTTCATGATTTAATATAATTTTTATGTGAATTTATAGTTTATTTTTATATTTTTATTATTATTAATGATAATATTAATAATAATAAAATAATAACAATAATAATAATAATATTATTATTATTAAAAATAATAATGTTAATAATGATAATATTAATAATAATGAAGATATTGTTATTAATAATAATTTATAAAATTATTAAATTGATTTAATAAGTTCAGGGGGGTAATTTGTAAATTTTAAAACTGATTTTTTTTAAACTTTAAACATGAAATAATAATAATACAAAACACAGGGACCAAATGTGTAATTATTGAAATTACACAACCAACCCTCGCCCACCCCCGCATTTCCGACGAAGCTCCGGCCGACCGCCGGCGGCTCTCCGGCGACCCCAAAAGCCAAGATTATCGCGGTTTTCATGCAATCCAACTATACCGACACCATCTAGTGCATTAATCGAACTCAGGGACCATTTCAATTTGAAAATTTGAGTCGGTTAGGTGTGTATACCACTAAACCGAATTTTTCGGCCGACCCTCACCAAAAATCCACTACAATTCTATTTTAATCGAATTAATCTTACCTGAACCAGTATATAAGTGGTATCATCCTATTACAAATCGCAAACCCATCTGAAAACACACACACAAAGATCGATCATCATCATCGCGCGGACCTGCAACCCATTCGAACTCCTACTCAGACACGTTCTAAACCCAAATTAACATAGGGCTTTTGCTCATTTGATTCCTTAGAAGCTTCCTGTACAACCAATTTGATTATTATTAACGTTTGGATAGCAATCGATCGAACCCCCTGTCGCGAACCTGCAACCAATCGAATACCCTTCTTCGAACTTCAAAACAGGTAATTAAGAATACCTATATGCTCGATTTCTTATAGGGAATAAAAGCCTATGGTTTCAATCGATTACAGTATCGAATTGAGGATCAATTGATCGATTGATGAACTAGGTTCTTCGGTGAATTTGGGGAAACTGGGAAATCAAGTTAAAACCAATTAGAACCGGCTTTTTAAACGCGGGTGAGCCCTTGGCTCAGTGGTTTGGTGCGTGTGGGATGGAACCGGGGTCACGGGTCGAACCCGGCCCTCAACATTTTTTTAATAGCTTTTTAATACTTTAAAACACAGAAAAATTCTGAAAAATTATAAAATAATTTTTATACACTTTAATGATTTTAGAAATAAATAATTATTTTCTGGAATTTTTTCTTTAAACCTTATTCATTTATTTATTTTAAATAAATAAAACATATGTAATAAATTGTAACTTTATAAAAAAAATAGATTTTAATAATAATTTAAATCATTGATCATTATGAACATCATATTATTTTTAACATCATAATAATGTTTAAAAACCTTATTTATTTATCTGAATAATATTACATATGTTATAAAAATATTAACCATATAAAATGCATTTTTAATAATAATTTAGACCATCACATTATAATAAACAATATTATTATATATATAAACCCTAATAATATAAATACAAATTAGATTTTATAAATTTACTATTTATAAAATCTTACAAAATCAAATATAAACTTACATGTTTAAATAACGTTTACAATTTATTTAGAATATAATGATATGTTAAAATCATTATAAATCTTTAATTAGAAAGAATTAACAACAATAATTAAATGATTTAACGTTTATAACAAATCCTCGAAAAACCAAACCCTAGATCAATTGAACACCAGATTATAATTTTTATTTAAATTTACTTATGTGAATTATAATTCCTTAGGAGGAATTTACTAGCTTATCAACATCACACGAGAACCGAGGTGAGTTCAGCCCCACTATTTTACTAAATCTCTTTTGGGTAAGTTCATTTTATTAAAACTCTTTTGGGGGAGATAGCATACTGGTAATGTTACAAACGTTTTCATTAATATTTAAGATGTGTAATGATATTAATATAGTGCTGTTTATCATTATAAAAGTCCTCACACTTTTGAATTGTTAATATTGGATAGCAGGGAAAGTTGGGTAGTACTACTGGGTGTGACGAGCCCCACCTGTGTGACTCGAGGTCAGTCGGGCAATTTGTCCTAGGAAACATAGTCACGATATGACATCGTGGCTGGAGGCAACATCACAGCATCTCTTCAATGTCGAAATCACTATTTAATATCGTTTGTGAATGGGCTACTAGCCATTACAATACACATGCTTAAATATACGATTGTTAAACTGTGACATTTAACTGTAAACTCTTGAACTGATCAAACCGTTGGGTTGATACACGCTATTGTTAAACTGGGATGTTTACTGCAACTCTTAAACTGATCAACCGGTTGGGTTGATACACGCTATTGTTAAACTGGGATGTTTAAACGCAAACTCTTGAACTTACCAACTATTGGGTTGATATACACTTTTGTTAAACCGTATGTTTAAACGCAAACTCTTGAACTCACCAACCGTGTGTTGACTTTTAGTATGCTATTCTCAGGTCATTAAATCTGGACTGCTGTTAGGAGCACTACACGGGTCAAGCATACATCCTAACGCTTAAACATATATATGTTTATCTTTATATTTTGGGTTTGTTTTATTTTGTTTAAACGCTTCCGCATGTATTACAAAGTTTGAACTTTGGTTTGTTATGTTAAACGTGCATATAGAGTCGTTCCAAGTAACTATTGACTGTGATCCTGTGCCTGGTTTGTTCACACGCCTCGCGGTAGAACCTCCGCACGTGAATTTTGGGGTTGACACGCTGTGTGGATCTTGCTACGTCTTAAAAACTATTTAAACTTGGATCTTTCTTTACAGCCATCAATTCCCGTGAGGAACCGAACATTAGGTTTGGCTGTAGCTATTTATAACCGGCACAACCACCTATACATAAGTATAGTTGCAGTGGCTCTTATTAACTACTGGTTCATCTTAACAACTTTTATTACTTAAAATCTGCGAAGCTCACCAACAATTATATTGACCTTTTGAGCATTTCTTTTCAGGTGATCAGGGTAATTGAAGATCTAGGAGTGCTGCCTTTTAGAGGAGACCCTAGGATGCATTTGTAATTATTACCCTTGTAAGGCTTGAACATGACTTTTTGTATACTTGTTCCCGAGTTTGAGAATCTACTCTACAAGTTATCACCGAGTTTATGTGATCATTTATGTTGTGCTTATGACTATGCTGTCGTGAACGTTGATTATACACGACACAAGTCTCCATTTGTGTTCGGGTGTCGTCATGACACGCTTGTCATCATATTTTATTGCTACTCTATCATATACCATATGTTATGACGATCCCGTCTAGCTCACATTCTCCGTGTTTCCGCTATCAGCGGGGGTGTGACAGACTGGTATCAGAGCCATGGTTATAGAGAATTAGGCAATTACACTCGACCTAGACTATAACCTAGGAACCTTCATGTAGATTTGCATGCTTAAGCTTGTGTGCATTTATATCTCGTGTATGTGTTCCTCTTTACATGTTCGACTATCCTACTGTCATGTGATCTCCACCTTATGCTTGAGCCCTTGTGCTCAACCCCTATGGGATGCTTCCTATTGGATCTTCCGTTCCCTCTGTGCGCCAAGTTATCATAACCAAATTCGGGTATTGAGACCCGAAGAGATCTTCACAGATCATACATCGCGCTTGACCTCATATACTGAGAGACCGACCCGAGGAGCCATGTCTGAGTCCTCCCAAGGACGCGAGATAGACAACCTCCGCTAGACTATACGTGATCACATGTTTGGCTCTCAGTTGACTTGACGGATTATTATGGATATGATGTGAAGGAAGGTCGGATGTCATGTAACCGGATTAGGCATCATTCTCGGTACATCGTGGGTGTGGTGGGAACGCTGCGGGAAACCCTATATATAAACACCACCCTATACCGAGAATATGCTTAAAAGGGCTGCATGGTGATCTTGACCGACTGGAACACGAAACATTGGAGTTGATAAGTAAAATACTTTTGTATCTTAAGGTGACTAAAGCTTATATGTTGCCTCTTGTATGAATAGAACATGCCGCCTCGAAGATCTACCCGCAGCATAGTAGCGGAAGTGAAGTCCCGAGGGGCAGAGGCAGGCAGGGGTAGACCTCCAATAGCAAATGAAGGCCCTTCTGCAATAACTAAGGGACTGGAAATGCTGATATGGCAGCCTTAATTGCTCAATAATTGACTGCCCTGATTCCAACTATCGTAGCTCAGGTGAGCGACCTCGCTGCAGCAGCAAAACCACCCCACGGGACGGTGGTAATGAGAACGAGGATAATGGGAACCCGACTGGGAATGAAAGCAACCAAGAGACCGGAAATGTTGGTACAGCCGGTAACGAAACTGGGGTTGCTAACGCCAAACGGGGCTGTTCTTACAAGGAGTTTGTGGCCTGTAAGCCCCGGGATTTCTATGGTAAAGGTGGGGTGATAGCCCTGATTAGATGGCTTGAGAAAATAGAGGCTGTGATCGACATCAGCGAATGCCTTGACAGCCAGCGGATCAAGTATGTAACGTGCTCACTGCAGGGCAGAGCACTACTTGGTGGAACACCCAGGTTCAAGCTAGGGGAAGGGAATCTGCGATGCAGATGACCTGGGATGAATTCAAAGCCTTGATTACCGAGGAATACTGCCCCCCTCAACGAGATGCAAAAGCTTGAGCATGAGTTCTGGAATCATGCTATGGTGGGGGCAGGGCACACAACTTATACTGACCGATTCCACGAGCTGGCTAGACTAGTTCCACACCTAGTCACTCCGGAATCTAAGAGGATTGAGAGGTACATTTGGGGACTCGCGCCTCAAATCCGAGCATGGTAACTGCAGCTGCTCCTCCTACAATTCAGAGCGTGATTCTGAAAGCTGGCGCTCTCACTGATGAGATGATAAGAACAGGGGTACTGGGTAAGGGAGCAGAGAAAAGGAAGGAAGCTGGGGAATCGAGCCGGTCCGGTACAGGGAAGTTTGATAAGAGGGCCAAATGACCAGAAACTTTGTGGCCGTGGCTCAAGGAAGAAGGAATATGCTGGGCCGCACCCGAAATGTGACAGGTGTAATCTTCATCATTCCCCAGCACACCGTGCCGGGTGTGTTTGAACTGCAGACGCCCGGGGCATCAAGCAAGAGACTGTAGAGTAGCACCAAACCTGGTGGCACCCATCAACGCGGTTAAACCCACTGGGAATGCCAGGGCTTGCTACGAGTGTGGAGCCCACGATCACTTCAGAACATGTGCCCCCCGACTGAATAGGGCACCGGTCAGCAGGGAAACAACCAGCAGCAGATACTGGCCATAGCGAGTGCTCAAGGCCAAGGAAACCAAGTTAATGCTGCACGGGGACGCGCCTTCGTCATTGGAGCTAATGATGCCCGTCAAGATCCGAACGTTGTCACGGGTACGCACTTACTCAATAATCACTTCGCATCTGTACTGTTTGATACTGGAGTAGACAATAGTTTTATATCATCTGAGTTTGTGCAAATGATTGATTTGAGTGCCAGTAGACTAGAAACTAGTTACTTCGTAGAAATGGCAAATGGTAGGGTTGAACAGGCAGAGGAAATTATTAAGGACTGCACCTTAATATTGGAAGACCAGGTCTTCAACATAGATTTGATACCTTTTGAGTTGGGGAGCTTTGACGTAATAGTGGGGATGGATTGGTTGTCTAAGCATGGAGCCGAGATTGTTTGCCGAGATAAAGTAGTGCGGATTCCCATGTCAGACGGGAAAGTACTCAGAATACAAGGAGAGCGACCGGGAAAGAACTTGAAGCTTATCTCCTGCATGAAGCACGCCAAGGTCTACGAAAGCAGTGTTACACTTTCTGGCTCACGTGGTAGAAAAGAAGGAAGAAGAGACAAATTGGCAGACATTCCGATTGTATGGGATTACCCGGAAGTGTTCCCTGATGATTTGTCTGGTTTGCCTCCTCCACGACAGGTGGAATTCCATATAGAGCTGGTTCCTGGAGCTACACCGATTAAGACTAAGACCGTATCGGTTAGCACCCTCAGAGAGTAAGAGTTATCCAGCCAACTACAGGAACTACTGGAGAAGGGTTTCATTCGACCGAGTCATTCACCATAGGGAGCACCAGTTTATTTGTCAAGAAGAAGGATGGGTCGTTCCGTATGTGTATCGACTACAGGGAATTGAAAAAATTGACCGTGAAGAATCGGTATCCTCTTCCTAGAATCGACGACCTGTTCGATCAGTTGCAAGGAGCCTCGTATTCTCTAAGATCGACCTTCGATCTGGTTATCATCAATATAATAAGAGTATTCGAGGACGATATTCCAAGAACTCGTACGGGCACTATGAGTTCTGGTCATGCCGTTTGGGTTGACCAATGCCCCAGCTGTCTTTATGGATCTGATGAATCGGGTGTGCAAGCCTTATCTTGATAAGTTCGTGATTGTATTCATAGACGACATACTCTATCTACTCCCGTTCGAAGGAGGATCACGAAAAACACCTCCAAGCAATTCTAGAACTGTTGAAGGAAGAGAAACTTTTCGCAAGTTCTCGAAGTGTGAATTCTGGCTTCTTGAGAAGTGAAGTTGTTGGGTCATGTAGTTAACAAAAATGGAATTCATGTGGACCCCGATAAGATTGAAGCTGTGAAGAAGTGGGATACCCCCAAACACCCTCAGAAATACGGCAATTCTTGGGATTGGCCGGATACTATCGTCGCTTCATTGCCAATTTCTCCAAGATTACCCAACCGTAACCTTGTTGACTCAGAAAGACAAGTTCGATTGGGGGAAAGCACAAGAACAGGCGTTCCAAACATTGAAGGAGAAGTTGTGCAACGCACCGATATTGTCCCTCCCAGACGAAACCGATGATTTTGGTGTACTGTGATGCTTCACATCAAGGTTTGGGCTGTGTACTAATGCAGAAAGATAAGTAATTGCTTACGCTTCGTGACAACTCAAGGTGCAATGAAAAAGACTACACAACCACGATTTGGAGTTGGGTGCCGTAGTTTTGCACTCAGTATGGAGGCAATATCTATATGGAACCAAATGCATCATTACTAACCATAAAGCCTTCACACATCATGAACAGAAAGAAACTTAACATGCGACAGCGGCGCTGGGTAGAGCTACTTAGCGACTATGATTGTGAAATCCGGTATCATCCGGGGAAAGCTAACGTGGTGGCTGATGCTTTAAGCCGCAAGGAACGTGTGAAACCATTACGTGCTCGAGCGCAAGGTTTGACTATTCAAACTAATCTAAAGGCTCAGATTCAAATTGCACAAAACGAGGCATTGAAAGAAGAGAACCTTGCGGAAGAAGAATTCCGAGGGTTGGATAAACAAATGACTCGCAAGGATGATGGCGTACATTACTTCGTGGATCGTATATGGGTCCCCAGATGGGAAATGTACGTACACTAGTCTTGGATGAAGCACACAAGACTCGATACTCTGTTCATCCTGGTGCAGACAAGATGTACCATGATCTGAAGGAGTTGTACTAGTGGCCAGGTATAAAGAAAGATATTGCTTTATACGTAGCAAATGCTTGACATGTTCAAAGGTCAAGGCAGAACACCAGAAACCATCGGGATTACTGCAACAACCTGAAATTCCCGAGTGGAAATGGGAGAACATCACTATGGATTTCATCACCAAACTCCCGAGAACACCAAGCGGATACGACACGATATGGGTCGTGGTGGATCGAATGACAAAATCCGCTCACTTCTTGCCTATCCGAGAAGACTACAAGATGGATAAGCTGGCAAGGGTGTACATCAAAGAGGTCGTGACACGGCACGGGGTGCCGGTGTCAATCATATCCGACCGAGACAGTCGATTCACTTCACGATTTTGGCAGACGTTACAGAAAGCGATGGGCACTCGATTAGACATGAGTACTGCCTATCACCCACAAACAGATGGCCAAAGTGAACGAACTATACAAACCTTGGAAGACATGCTTAGAGCTTGCGTAATCGATTTTGGTGGTAGCTGGGACACTCATTTACCATTGATTGAATTCTCTTACAACAACAGCTACCATACAAGCATTGGATGCGCTCTATTTGAAGCATTGTATGGACGGAAATGTAGATCGCCTGTGTGTTGGACCGAGGTTGGTGAAAGCCAGCTAACGGGTCCCGAAATCATTCAAGAAACCACCGACAAGATCTTCCAAATCAAAGACAGACTCAACTGCTAGAGACCGCCAAAAGAGCTACGCCGACAACCGTCAGAAGCCACTAGAGTTTAACGTTGGGGATCGAGTGTTGCTTAAGGTCTCTCCGTGGAAAGGGGTCGTACGGTTTGGAAAGAAAGGGAAGTTGGCCCCAAGATATGTTGGACCATTTGTGATCACAGAGAGAATCGGTCCGGTGGCGTACCGATTACGGTTGCCACAAGAGCTTAACAGTGTACATGATACCTTCCACGTATCGAACCTCAAGAATGTTTAGCAGACGAATCACTTCACGTACCTATTGAGGACATCAAGATTGATGAAAGCCTCCATTTTGTGGAGGAACCTATTGAGGTCATGGACCGAAAGGTCAAAAGTTGAGGCGCAGCAAGATACCTATCATTTGTATAAGATGGAATTCTAAATGAGGGCCAGAGTTTACATGGGAACGTGAAGATCAGATGAGACTCAAATATCCACACCTATTCGAGGATGACGCCCTAGGACCTAGCACCAGTTGAATTTCGGGACGAAATTCCCTCAACTGGGGGATACTGTGACATTCGTCACCAAAGGTCCGTCTACTGACGTAATCTGTTAGTTTTATTGCCGGTCATCCCTCAACTTATAGCCCATCTATGTGGATATTATGCATGTATGCTTGCTTGGTTAACCTTATGCGTGTGCTATCGTAGTTTAAATTGTCATCACCTTGAAACATTATCTAAGATTTGCCCCGGAAACACTGAACGCGCCATTTTTATATAAAAACTATTGTCACGTATAAAACCATTTTTAAAATTTAAATATCATTAACAACATTCTATCATTAATAAAACAAGACCAATAAATAACGTTTTCAACCGAAACAAATTTAGGAACTCGGGGCAAAGTACAGGGACTAAAAGTGACACTTTGGCAAACCTGGGATGGGTATAAAAACCCCATTCCCAGCCCTTCTTCACCATCTTCATCTTCATCGCTTCTTCTCCTCTTCTTCATCTCCACCTCGATCTTGCACCAAAAATCGACCCGTTTGTTGCGTTTTCACCGTCAAATCTTGAGTGTCATCGTGTATACTCGTTCCTAGCAGGTAGATAACCTCGTTTGACCCGTTTATTGCTCGATTTAGCTGCTGCGTTTTCTAGGGTTTCGGGTGCTCGGGTTCATCCGAGCACATGAGGTCGTGTGGGCTTGTGTGTTGTGTTCCAGTGTGTGTTCACGTCTAGACATGTTAGAATATGAGTTCTGGAAGTTTTGGTGGTGTAAAACTCGTGTTCGGGCAGCCGAAGGCCGCCCTGCACCTTCCAGCAGTCGCGACCTGCTGCACAGGGCGACTGGGCCTTCCGGCCGACTGAGCCGTGCGACTGGGATGAGTCGTACGACTGGGTAGGGCGTATGAGTGTGTCACGCGACTGAGCCGTGCGATTGGGCAAATCATGCGAATGAGTCAGGCGAATGAAATGGAGTACGATTGTGTGTGAGTCGTACGACTGAAAGGCCAATCACACGAATGAATGTTCAATCGCACGGATGAAGCTGATTCATGCGAATGAAGGTCCAATCGTATGTATGGAGGTTGGGTCGTATGACTGAGTCTTGCATGGTACGACTGGGTGCTTAGCCGCACGAGTGAAGGTTCAATCGTACGAAAGTAGCTAATTCGTACGACTGAAAGTCCACTCGTGCGAATGGAGCGTCAGTCGTGTGTCCGGTCCTGTGTATGACTAATGATGTTGTGTGTGCGTATGGATCCCCCTTCGGAGATCTCACGACGATAATGTAATATTAATAAAGTGTCATAGCTTGACCACAAAGATTAAAGTCAACGCTATTAACAGACACATACTATTTAAAATAACCTAGTCTGAGATGTGTATGACTACTTGTGTGTGAACCACCCACGACCGAACCGAAACTGCCCGAATCTATTGTCATCATCTTATGCTTTATGCTCGTTATTAATGCTTGTCAGTAACTGTCAATAGGTGTTTGACTGTTCATAGCATCCTACCATTGGAATCTTTCATCATACGTGCCTATCATCCGATCAGTGAGTTTCGTGGCCCCTTTGTACGCTTATAAACCTTTTGAATATTTTTCTACTTGGGGAAAGAATGCTCACTTATTTACTTAATTCAGCACCTTCCTTAGTGGAAGTTAGCTGCTACTTATATGAGTAACTTACCTTGCTAAACATGTTGATTGATACTAAGTATGAATGGATGTCATGTAACTGGTTTAGGTATCATTCTATGTATATCGCGAATGTGGTGGGAATGCTGCGGAGGACCCTATACATAAGCATCCCCGGTATACTAGAATGTGCTCAACCGGGTTACATGATGATCCTGACTGTTTGGTGGCTGCTGCTATGAACTTGAACTATGTGCTAAGTTACCCTATGTACGTTACTTAGGGGTTTTACCACTACCATGCACTACTATTTGATGTTACGTGTTGATTTATGCTACTTGTGGGTGCCATTGACCTTGGATGCTCTAGGTTGTGTGGTTCTTCTGTGTGGTTCTTCTGTATGGTTCTTCTGTGTGGTTCTTCTAAGCCGATCATCCATTACAACCATTAATCCGGGTAATTGGGCGACTAAAGATGGTTTGGTTGTAACCTATACGTATGCGTTGTGTGGATCCTGCTACGTCATGTTTAACTGACATGTATGCGCTGTGGGGATCTTGCTACGTCAATTAAACTTACTATGCTATGGAAACCCTTTTTATATAACCATTAATCCCGGTAATGGGACTAACTAAGGATTGGTTTGGTTATAAACTATACTACGCGCGCTGTGTGGATCTTGCTACGTCTTAATAAACTATTTAAACTTGGGAATCTTCTTTACAGCCATCAATTCCCGTGAGAACCCGAACATTAGGTTTGGCTGTAGCTATTTATAACCGCACAACCGCCTATACATAAGTATAGTTTCGGTGGCTCTTATTAAACTCTGTTCATCTTAACAACTTTTATTACTTAAACCCTGCGAAGCCCACCAACAATTATGTTGACCTTTGAGCATTTCTTTTCAGGTGATCAGGGTAATTGAAGATCCAGAGTGCTGCCTTTTAGAGGAGACCCTAGGATGCATTTTGTAATTATTACCTTGTAAAGCTTGAACATGACTTTTTGTATACTTGTTCTCGAGTTGTGGGAATCTACTTTACAAGTTATCACCGATGTTTATGTGATCATTTATGTTGTGCTTATGACTATGCTGTCGTGAACGTTGATTATACACGCACAAGTCTTCATTTGTGTTCGTTGTCGTCATGACACGCTGTCATCATATTTTATTGCTACTCTATCAATACCATGTGTTATGACGATCCCGTCTAGCTTACATTCCCGTGTTTCCGCTATCAGCGGGGGTGTGACCAAGCATACGGCTCCTAGGAGTCGGTAGTTCATCGACTTTAGCACCAATAGGCTTGTCAGGTCCAAAGATCTAAGACTCACCAGGCTAGCAATAGTTAATGATTGTAACAAACTATGTATCTCATATAATCACTTGCAACACACAAATAACCATGACAAAATATAAAATGAATTGCAAGTGCTTTACAAGTCTCAAACGTTTATAAGTGTATGATGTATAACCTTATAAACTTGATGATTGAGCTTCATAATAACAAGAAAAATCAATCAAGATATTAACATTTATCACTCCTTCTTTGACGAGGTCGTTTCATTTGAGAAATGCAATCCATATAAATGAAATTATCATCAAGGTATGGCATTCACGCCTATCTTGATGATTGAGCTTCATAATAACAAGAAAACAATCAAAGATTACCGTTATCACCAAAGTATGGGTTTCAATCCTATTTTGGTGAGATCATGTATTTGTGAAATGTAAGTTCCAATGAGAATAATTGAAGTCAATCCTCAGGATGAGGAATTTGCCCTAATCCAGAGGATAAAATTTCATAAAACACCAATAAGAAACTTTTTATCAAAACGATAGAGAATCATCAAAGTAAGGAATCACCCCTGTTTTGATGAGATAGAATCGTTTAGGAGGCACAAGTGTTCTTACTCATAGATTGACTTACAAACCCTTGTATCTCCCATGGTGCAGACGGTTCAAGGTTCCACTTAACAACGAAAGGAAAAGAATATCACTTAGAAATTTAGAAATTTCAAGTTACATCAATATAACTAAAAGAAAAATCATGCTTACAAAATTTAAGGTCAAAGTTTGAGGTAACAGGATTTGTTATGATGTTCAAATCTTGGATGTCTTAAATCAGGAAGACGAAATCAAGGAAAGAATGATTCAACACCATGATGAGATGTGAACATTCGATTCACAATCGAAAGGAAAATACAAGGACTTCTCAAGATATGAGATCAATCATAACCTTCTTGAAGACACGCGTACTTATAAGTGGTAACATAGTTATAATTAGTTTATTCGATCATTGAGGTGAGTGACCACTTATAATATTTAAATTAACAAAGTTAACATTCAATTAGCAAAGTATTCCGAGATGTAGGAATTCCACCTACAGCATTGCATGTTCTTAGTTGTGGGACACATCCTTAAGAAGATTGAGAACCATAAGTAACGGTTTAAAGTTTTAAAGACCATACGATTTAGATTCCTAAAATCTTTAGGTATATTAAAAATCCATGTTCACGTTGGTCAAGGTATAGAAATAGTTACATGAAACGCTGAGTTCAATACCATCACACGTTACACGTTGAGCTTTTAAACGTAAGAGTTGAAATGTAGGTTAGGTTCAATATTAACAGGAATATTATTTAGGTTAAGAATGAGAAGGTATTTAAGTTTGGTAATAAACCAGTTCAAGGATTCAAGAATTTTCAATATGCAAGAGGATGGTTCCATTTGGTAACGCATTACCATTTGGAATCGTTGACACGTCAAGGTAAATTGACCCATTTGCCTTAGAGACTTGTGTATTGACCATAGTTTATCACTCATCCCAGAAATCCGCAGGTAAGCATAACTGGTCTCATAATGAGATTTATACGATATGCTTGCCTTAGCCCGAAGGCCTTTTGCCAGGAAATCCAGAATACAGGTGTCTATGTGTCACACAAATTTCTTTGGTTCATAGAATCAAAACCTTGATGAGATTTTCATAGATTAGACATAAAGTCTAAGGAATTGAACCCGCGATGATAAGTGTAGACTCCACATGTCGTTGAGAATAAGTTTAGGAAGTTCATTTATCGGGGAGAGTCAAAGAGTCGAAGTTAAGTTTAGGGAGTCTAAGTTTTAAGCATACATAAGGCAATCCTATGCTAAGGCATCAAATTGCACAAAAGGCATAGCATTATGTAGCATTCAAACAATATGTAAGCACAAAGTATAAAGATCTTTCTATGAGGTTCATGTAACTATAGTCTAGGTCACCATTTCTAATAACCTAAATCCCTATAGTTATGGGCTCTGATACCAATCTGTCACACCCCAACCTAGACGGCGGAAACGTCAAGGTGTGAGAATTACGATTGTTCACAGCACATAACGCTATAATTAAATGTAAATATTCAAATTAATAGTTTCAAAAGGAATTACAAACATAAGTCTTGAATATGCAATAAGTTCAACATAACATAATATTTTATTTATTTATCTAGGTCCAAGTCCTAGATTATACCAGCAACATAAGTTCACTTCAAACTTGGGGGTCTTCCTGAAACATGATAAAAATAACAGGTCAACTATAAATAGTTGGTGAGTTTCCAAGTTTTCATACATAATATGAAAAGATTTCAAGTAGCAATTCATGTCATAGGTTATAAGCTAGTAAGGTTATAGAACACATATCTTTACAATCAAACCTCGACTTGATTACAAGTATATAAGATTGGCTAAGTGTATTTGGTTCCCTAGTGCACAAGTATACGGTTCCTAGGAGTCGGCAGTTCATCGACTTTAGCACCAAATAGGCTTGTCAGGTCCAAAGATCTAAGACGTCACCAGGCTAGCAATAGTTAATGATTGTAACAAACTATGTATCTCATATAATCACTTACAACACGCAAATAACCATGACAAAAATATAAAGATGAATTGCAAGTGCTTTACAAGTCTCAAACGTTTATAAGTGTATGATGTATAAGTATCATGTTTCACCCCAAAATGGTGTGAAATAAAGTAAAAAGGGGCAAGGAAAAAGTCACTTGGCAAATAAGTATAGGAATGATGATTATTAAGAAATATTGTTAAACGATCCAACGTAGTCCTTCACAAGGTACCTAGATATATATTTATATTTACAAGCGTTGAGTTAATATTAATATTAAATTTCTAACGAGAACTAGAGTTTCAATGGAATTGTGGGGTTTTGTCCAGTAAATAAATTTATAATGAAATTTTTTATATTTTGATTAAGTGGAAAGAATTATACCATTTAATCATTTTTAATATATAAGAGTAATTAAGCATATTAATTGATAAGGTTTAAGTATAAAATGTAAATAAATCTTGTAATCTTTAAACAATATCTAATAATAACTAAAATAACATATTGACCAATAACAATTTATTAACCTAAACTATTAGTTGAAATACGTTTATAAGTAAACCTAAATAACTCTTGTAAATAATTTGTGAATTTATAAAATATATATTTTATCATGATTAATTTATAATTAGAGATAATATGGAGTCAAGTAACAATTTAATGATTTTAACTATTATTTAAAGTCTACTTTATAAAATAACTCAAAGTTTTACCTTTGTAATTAAATTGTGAAATTATAAGATAAAATATATATATAATTGCAATTATCATGATTATTATAAAAAAATAGCTATTTATAATGTTTTATATAACAAATAAATTTACAGAAAATATCTCCATGGTTTAAAATACACGAAGTTTATGAAAATGATCTATTATAATTTTAGAATTTTTTTATATATTTTAAAGGATGCAAAAACGTTTTTAAAAAAATGTTGGAGGTCACCGGGTTCGAACCCGTGACCTCTAAGTGGGGGAAGTGAGCATGGAACCAGCAAACCAAGGCATACAGCCTCGGTTTGATTTGGTTTTAAAACCTTTTAAGCATCAATCGAAATCCATTCCCAATTCGTATGAACCCTAACTCCCAAATCGCCCAAATCGATTCAATTGACCATCTATTGATCCTGATAACAGAAACATTCATGGGGTTTTTATTCCCCATGAAAAATCGAGTATGTATGTATGTTTAATTACCTATATGGTGTTCGATTGAAGTTAAACTTGATGAAGAACAGGTCACGGCCACTGTTTGCTCGATTGATGCTTCAAACATCGATTATAATCAAATTAATTTCAAAGGAAGCTTCGTATGATGATAGGGATTAAAAGCCCCTTATCAAATTCGATTAAATCGGCCGGAGATGGGATTTACATTGAGTTGCAGGTCGCGAGGTGAAGATGATGAAGTGGGGTGTTTTTTTTAGTTTGTTTCAGATGCAATTCGAACTAGGAATAGTTTATAAACGATTAAACTAACTTAGTGCGTGATTACTTTGAATTATTATAAACGGTTAGTGCGATTGATCGCTGGAAAAGGTGACCGAAATCACGGGTCGGTGAAGGTGGGTGGGGTAGAAGAGGAATTTTCAAAGTTACCGAATTGGTCCTTGAGGTTCTTGCAAGTTGACTCTTGAAAAGTTAAAGTTTTGTTTAGTTTAATTAAATCATAATTTAACCCCTGGAGTTTAGAGATATTATTAATTCATGAACTAATCCTATCATTTATAAGTTTTAACATAATGATCTTATATTTTTCATTATCATTAATATTATCATTGTTAATATTATTATTATTGTTATTATTATTATTATTATTGTTATCATAATATAATTATCATTTTAAGTTTCTTATGTTAAGTTATATAATATTAAGCAAACGTTTTAAATACTAATAATATATTTTTTTTATTCATTAAGTTAATTTGTTAAGCACCAAATTATCAAGCATAACAAGTCCTCAAAATGACATAAAGGCACTTTTAAACTTTAACAAAGTTAACCTTTTTTAATTAATAAAAATACGAGATGTTACACCTAACCTTTGAAAACATTCCCATTAACATATAAATGTTGTTTCATTTCATAGTCTCTAATAATATCATCATTGACTCGTTCATCACTCTAGACTCTAGGCTTAAATGATAACCAATATTTTCTAGAGTACCAAGGGAAATTAGATTGATTGTTAGGTTAGGGAGTACCTCACATTTGACGTGTAACACAGGGGAAACGACCAAACTTTCATAACGGTAGAGGAAAAAGTAGTAGATTTTGTAAAACACTAGAAAATTAACTAACTTTATTTAAAACAACACACATCTATTTAACATTTTCTAATTTTACACCACAATATAGATAAATCAAATAATTTGCCAATAAATCTAACGCATTGTATAGAAAGTTACTTTCATCATAGGATGTACGGTTGTACTTAAAATTTGTTTCCACATAATACAAAACCAATAAATCCGGTCGGTGCCTGCATTAGCAAACCCTTTAACCACAGTGCTTATTTGACAACCTCAGTTAAAGCAATGTACTCTGACTTAGTTTATGAGAGAATGGTAAGATGACTTTGTATAGTAGTATAAATATAAATATAGATATGTTTTATATAGTAGTATAAATACTTGTACCTAATACAAGACCGTTTTATTAGGGGTGTATCGAGAATGGTAAGATGTCTTGCAATTCCATTTTCCTTACGTAACTGATCAAACACCTTACTATAGAACTCCAAAACATTGTAAGATCTAATCTTTTTAACTTCTTTCAAGTACGGTTTTAACTATGCCTTTATTTAAGTGGTCATTACTGATAGATAGAAAGTATTTAACACCTTCAAATTCCTTTAGCATGATGACAACTCCTCCCAAAACTCGTCGTATGAACTTTTCTCATTACATGATGCTCACATAAACTAATTTCTAGGCCCTTTAAATCCTTACAGACTTGCTATTATTTAGTTCAATGAGGCCTTAACTGCAAATTTGTCATATCCTACTATGCCATTGCATAGTAGAATTGTCTTTGTATCCTTTTATAATTGGTACCTAACCTTTCAAAACATTCCCATTAAACTTATAAATGTTGTTCCATTTCATAGTCTCTAATAATATCACCATTGACTCATTCATCACTCTAGACTTTAGGCTTAAATGATAACCAATATTTTCTAGAGTACCAAGGGAAATTAGATTGATTGTTAGGTTAGGGGAGTACCTCACATTTGACGTGTAACACAGGGGAAACAACCAAACTTTCATAGCGGTAGAGGAAAAAGTAGTAGATTTTGTAAAACACTAGAAAATTAACTAACTTTATTTAAAACAACACACATCTATTTAACATTTTCTAATTTTACACCACAATATATATAAATCAAATAATTTGCCAATAAATCTAACGCATTGTATAGAAAGTTACTTTCATCATAGGATGTACAGTTGTACTTAAAATTTGTTTCCACATAATACAAAACCAATAAATCCGGTCGGTGCCTGCATTAGCAAACCCCTTTAAAACCCGGTCCATGGTATATGAACACCACATAACCAGCCCTGGACGGCAGGCAAGAAAACCCGGCCACTTATACTTTTTTATTTTTAGTTTTTATAAAATTTATTATATTAAAATAAAAATTACAGTTGATTACATGCAAAATGCTCAACCAATTAAATGTACAACTGTCACTGTCTCATATTCCCTTAGTTGTTTAGCACTCGAAAAAACTATTCAAAAGTTATTATATCGTTCCAAATTAATCTATATATAATACTAAAACAGTAACTTAGGAGACACTTGGCACATTTCTAGGCCCCTAATTTTATTTTTCCCGTCACTCTCTCATCTTAAATAATTAACTAAATTAAAAAATTATTAAATAATCTAATTCTTTTATAGAATAATTTTTTAATAAATTAAAAAGGATGTCTTTTTATTAATGTTATTTTAGAAAACAATTTTTTATACAGTTAATTTTTTTTCTAAAACATCTAACTTTTTTAAAATATAAAATATTTTAAAATTGGTATTTTTAAAAAGTAAAATTTTTATAAACAAAAAATAATTAAAAGTAGGAGTTATAATAAAAATTTTAGAAAATAACATTTTTAACACGGTTCGCTTTGAAAAAAAAATATTTAACTTTTTTGAAAAGAAAGTTTAAAAATAAAAGTTTAAAAATTGATATCGTTATTTTATTACTTATAGCTGTTACTCATATGTAATTTTAATAATATTTTATTTTAGATTTTCATTTTATACTTTATAAAATTTTATTATATTTAATATTTTATTTTTTTAACCAGTATAATACATGAATTTACTAAATTTTATATTAAATAATAACAACTAATCAGAGATATTATGAACATTTATAACCCGATCCAAGCCGATTCAATACTATATCTCTATATTTAATTACACGATCAAAATAATTCAAAAATAATTTAATTATTGCACATCACTTTTCAGTATATATTATTCAAAGCTTAATTTCTTCACACTAATATCCTCACACCCATTTAATATCTAGCTCACGATTTGACCCGTCAAAAGTATTCCTTTTAAGTATAAAAGAAGACAGTTTTCTGTGACTGTATATTTTGCTATGACAATAAACAAAAGTTAAGGTCAATCTCTGTCAAGTGTTGGTTTATACTTGAAAGATTTTATTTTTACGCATGATCAGATTTATAGGATCTTGTCAAAGTTAAGAGTAAAGATTGATTGAAGCTTTTAGCTTTAAACAATAAATGTAAACTTACTAATGTTACTACAAATGTAGTTTACCAGGATGTTTTTACTCATTTGTGACCTTATAATCAAAAGTTGTTATGTCTTATTTGATATACACACACTTGATTTTATTTTTATTTTTATATTATTTAATAATTAACTCTTTACAAATCCGTGTAATACACGGGTAACTAAGCTAGTAAATATATATAATACTAGTGGATGGTACCTGTATTATACAGCGGAGATTATAAAAGTTAAAAGATTAAGTTTCGATAATTTATACATTACTTCTAACCACCAGAAAAAAAATATTACATGTGAACCGTGATATAAAGTGTAATAGAAAAATATTATTAAAAAATAAATTCCTCAAAACAAAGAAAAAATATCAAATGTTTAAATAGTGACTTTATTATAATTAACAAGCTCTATTGGAAATTGGTTATAAGAAAATTTTAAATAACTAAAAGCTTATATATAAATCATTTAAAAAAAACTCAAGGTGATTCAATGTAAATTGACATAACTCAAAGACTAAATTATAAATTAAAAAAATTCAGTTGATTAAATATAAATTTGACATAACTAGAAGGTTTAACTATATACTTTTAAAAAATACAAAATGAGTAGGTATCAATTTGGAAAAACAAAGAAAGAAAGTGATTTAGTGTTATGGTTATTTTAAAAAAGCCTTAAAGCCTTAAAGGGTTAAAATTCAAAGTAGGTTTTTTAGTTTGGAGTAAAAGAAAATTATTGTGATGATATTTTGAAAACCTTCAGTTTCACTACTTATTATTTTAACTGTTTGTTATATATAGTGATGTGACGGTTGTTATCGAGTCTCGTTTTCACCCTACCTTAAACATTGATATATTTCAGTATTATTATTCTTATAACTATGTAAATATTCAGTGATTATATACTTAAATGTTTAAATAAAATAATACTTAAATCAAATAGTATTAAGTTATACAAATATAAATAATGAATGTTATATATTTCATTATTAATTTAAAATATTATAATTAAGATAATACTTAAAATAAATATATATTAAATAATATAGTAACTAGGAGAATCTATTAAATAGGAGCAAATTAAAAATATTGTATATAACACTTGTACCTTATGTTTAAAAAAGTATATAAGTTCTTTTAAATTTTAAGTAATATTACAAGTGTGCCATGCTCAAATGTTTTATATAATAGTATAGATATATAAATATAGATTATTATTATCATCATTATGAAAAAAGTATTTAATAATTATATAATCAAGTATTCAAATAAGATACTATTTTATTTATAAATTTAATTATTTATAAATATTTATTATTATTATTACTACTACTTTATTATTATTATTATTATTATTATTATTATTATTATTATTATTATTATTATTATTATTATTATTATTATAAAAGTATTTGGTACTCATATAGTTAAATATTTAAATAAGATAATACTTATTAATAAATATCAATACTTATATAGTTAAATATTATAAATATAAATGTCAATTTATATTATAAATAAAATAAATTTTAATGAAGTGAATCATATAATATCACATTATTAAATAATATATTATTAACTAGTTTTAGAAAACTCGTGTATTACACGAGTTGAATAAATAAAATATTAATATAATAAACTTATGGACAATAAAATGATATTTCAAAATATGATATGACTGAAATTACGTATAAGTACTATAAGTAATAAACAGTGATATCAATATTTTATAACTTTATTTTTAATTTTTTTTTTAAAATAATATTTTCTTCTAAAACAAGCCGTATAAAAATATCATTTTTTAAAATATTTTATTATCATAACTCCTAAATTGAATTATTTTGGTTTTTAAATAATTTACTTTTTAAAAATAGTAATTTTATAATATATCTTATTTTTAATAAAGTTTGACATTTTAGAAAAAAATATTACTTATAAAAATTTATTTATTTCGAAATAACATTAATAATAAATATTTTTCTTAATTTATAAAAAAATATTTTAATCTAAAAAATATTAAATAATATTATTAGTAATTAAGGTAACTATTTAATAGGAGAGAGGGGCGGGAAAATTTTGATGAGGAGAATTGTGGTGCTGACACGCGTCATACCGAGTTACTCTTTTATTATAATAGATAGACGTGTAATACTTATATAGTAAAATTTTATAAATATAAATGTCAATTTATATTATAAATAAAAATAATTTTAATAAAGTGAATTAAATAATATCACACTATTAAATAATATATTAATAATGTGTATTAAATATTACAATAATTAGAAGAAGTTAATTAAATATGGCCAAAAGTGGAATTATTGGATAAATCACTTGGATTCTATGATTAAAATATTGTATAGGTGTCTTATACTTTGAATGAAATTATCATCTTATCATTTTAATATGTATTATATAGTAGTATAGATAATATGTATTATATAGTAGTATAGATAATATGTATTATATAATAATATAGATATATCTTTAAAACCAACATGATATCATATTGATTGTTTCAAAAATCAATATACTTGGCTTTTGTTAACTTTTTAATTAACATTAAATATTTTACATTTTACTCCTGAATACCATCTAATTATACATTCTTAAATATCTAAAGTCACACCACAATATTTTAAATGGTAATAATTTAATAACTAGCAAACATACCGCGCGATGCCGCGGGATTTGTTGTTTGTATATTAATCCAACGTAATGAGATTAATAGTGAAAGAAAGCTGCTACAACTTGGCTAAACCACTGCACCAAACAGAACTAAACATAAAAACTACACAATAACAAACTAACCCGGCTGAAGATGCATGACTGTGAATGGTTGTGTGTTGTATATCTGCTCATGTTGTCTCCAAGACCACAACCTGAATTACCCTGCGCCATTCATTTTGACCCATTACCAAAACCATCCATTTTGACCCATACCAAATATCACCCGTTTTGACCCATACCAAACCCCATTCATACTGACCCATAACCAATACCACCCGTTTTGACCTATAACCAATACCATCCGTTTTCACCCATACGCCATAACCAATGCCACCCATGTTGACCCATACCAAATTTCAATGGTTTAGAGCCATAACCAATATCACTGATATCAGCCAAGCTTACCCGTACCAAATATTAATAATTTCGACCCCTAACCAATATTACTTATTTTAACCCACAACCAATACCACAAGTTGACCCATAACCTATATCACTCATTTTGAGTATATCAATTCCATATTTTTGACCCATAACCAATACCACCACTTTTGACCTAAACCAAATATCAATCGTTTTGACCATAATTAATCCCACCCGTTATGACCCATAACTTATGCGCCTGTTACCTGTTTTCACCCACCTATACCAAATATCAATGATTTCAATCCATAACCAATGTCATCCATTTTGACCCACAACCAATGTACCCAAATATACAAACCGGGAACTAAAACAGAGAGTACAAACCTGTAAATCGGAGTAAAACCTTTTACTCGGAACCTGAGGAAAGCCTTTTACTCGGCCCCGGATCGTTGTCACCCACCTGCAATTTCTTCAATTGAATCAAAAGGGTGTATGAAACTGTTGATTAAACTTAAAATAGATAAACGGTGACATACCTTCGAGAAGTTCGCCGGAGAATCAAGAAAATCTTCAATGCCAACCGGGAAGTATGTCAATCAAACACTCCGATATGCTACTGGTGGTTGATTGTTGATTGCAATTAACAGGAGTACACATTTACAACTACCTTTTACCACGTCTCAGATGAGCGTGCGCTCAACATCATGCACCCGAATGCAGGCCTCAGATGAACAATAGTTCAACATCATCGACCACTTATAAGCAATAATCGACAATAGCAATCGTAAACAAATGAGTAGCAATTAGGGACAAATTAAGGTTTGACCTCATCCAAATCATAAAACAAACCCAAAAGATCCATCTCAAATGAATAGGTACTCATCGTGAAGTAACCCACATAAGAAAATCAACATAACCTGAAAAACATGGCAAGAGATCAACAACAATCTCTCTCGCCGGAGCCTCCTTCCCAAACAAAAGAAACAGAATATGAATCGCGTCTGTAGAGTATCGATTTCAACATATATTGTAATCATAATCGAAAAAAACAAACTGGAAAACAATGAAAGAACAAAATAAGGCTCAGATCTGTTAATAATGATAATCAGAACAAAGATGAACAAACCGCCATGGCTGCAAACATCATGGCTGCTTCAACGGTAGAAACACCAATTTCCACCGCGAAACCTCCGGAAATTACCCCGCCAAGATACGGTAAGTTTCAACCTTCGTTCGATTCACTCAGACAACAACAGATTCATCATCATCGCCGACAGCCACCGACACCTCCACTAAAACCTAGAAAACCCAATTGAAACACAACAAACCCCTTTTCTCTTACTGAGGCTTAGATTTATGTATTGATCATCACAGTCATAATGTAACAGTTTTTTCCGGCGCTAAGGTAATCGTTAAACCGAGACCAGGTTGTGGTTGCACGCCGACCGTGGATGCCAAGGCAGGGAAACTATTACCGGTTTCATATAAATTCAGAACTGAATCGGAAAAAATGGTCTCAGACGAAGACTCGTTCATCATCATCGACATCAATGAACAACTACCTCACAACATAATAAGATAACCAACCAAGATTACTTTCTAACACACGTATAGCAATAATTGAACTGATACTCGGTTGCGGCTGCATAACGAAAATGGATGCCAAGCCAAGGCAACCGGCACCGGTTCTCATAAAAAATCACAGATAAACGATAGGCAATGGTCTCGGATGAAGACATGTCCATCATCATCGACAACAACAAACAACAGTCTCAGATAAGCATTCGCTTAGCATCATCGACGCCAACACATCAGATATCCAAAATAGGAGATCATCTAGAAAGGACAAAGACAACCAACGGCAACAATAAGGATGCGAAATGCCAGCACAACCAGAAAACGCACCACCGCAACCACCAACAAATCCCACCATGATGAACACCACAACCAGAAAACCCACCACCGGCACCATCTACACAGAACCAACTAACAAATGGAAGTATAACTATGTAAATATTCAGTGATTATATACTTAAATGTTTAAATAAAATAATACTTAAATCAAATAGTATTAAGTTATACAAATATAAATAATGAATGTTATATATTTCATTATTAATTTAAAATATTATAATTAAGATAATACTTAAAATAAATATATATTAAATAATATAGTAATTAGGAGAATCTATTAAATAGGAGCAAATTAAAAATATTGTATATAACACTTGTACCTTATGTTTAAAAAAGTATATAAGTTCTTTTAATTTTAAGTAATATTACAAGTGTGCCATGCTCAAATGTTTTATATAATAGTATAGATATATAAATATAGATTATTATTATCATCATTATGAAAAAAGTATTTAATAATTATATAATCAAGTATTCAAATAAGATACTATTTTATTTATAAATTTAATTATTTATAAATATTTATTATTATTATTACTACTACTTATTATATTATTATTATTATTATTATTATTATTATTATTATTATTATTATTATTATTATTATTATTATTATAAAAGTATTTGGTACTCATATAGTTAAATATTTAAATAAGATAATACTTATTAATAAATATCAATACTTATATAGTTAAATATTATAAATATAAATGTCAATTTATATTATAAATAAAATAAATTTTAATGAAGTGAATCATATAATATCACATTATTAAATAATATATTATTAACTAGTTTAGAAAACTCGTGTATTACACGAGTTGAATAAATAAAATATTAATATAATAAACTTATGGACAATAAAATGATATTTTAAAATATGATATGACTGAAATTACGTATAAGTACTATAAGTAATAAAACAGTGATATCAATATTTTATAACTTTGTTTTTAATTTTTTTTTAAAATAATATTTTCTTCTAAAACAAGCCGTATAAAAATATCATTTTTTAAAATATTTTATTATCATAACTCCTAAATTGAATTATTTTTGGTTTTTAAATAATTTACTTTTTAAAAATAGTAATTTTATAATATATCTTATTTTTAATAAAGTTTGACATTTTAGAAAAAAATATTACTTATAAAAATTTATTTATTTCGAAATAACATTAATAATAAATATTTTTCTTAATTTATAAAAAAATATTTTAATCTAAAAAATATTAAATAATATTATTAGTAATTAAGGTAACTATTTAATAGGAGAGAGAGGCGGGAAAATTTTGATGAGGAGATTGTGGTGCTGACACGCGTCATACCGAGTTACTCTTTTATTTATAATAGATAGACGTGTAATACTTATATAGTAAAATTTTATAAATATAAATGTCAATTTATATTATAAATAAAAATAAATTTTAATAAAGTGAATTAAATAATATCACACTATTAAATAATATATTAATAATGTGTATTAAATATTACAATAATTAGAAGAAGTTAATTAAATATGGCCAAAAGTGGAATTATTGGATAATCACTTGGATTCTATGATTAAAATATTGTATAGGTGTCTTATACTTTGAATGAAATTATCATCTTATCATTTTAATATGTATTATATAGTAGTATAGATAATATGTATTATATAGTAGTATAGATATATGTATATATAATAGTATAGATATATCTTTAAAACCAAATGATATCATATTGATTGTTTCAAAATCAATATACTTGGCTTTTTGTTAACTTTTTAATTAACATTAAATATTTACATTTTACATTTTACTCCTGAATACCATCTAATTATACATTCTTAAATATCTAAAGTCACACCACAATATTTTAAATGGTAATAATTTATAATGTCACTATGCTACAAACAGTAACAGAACTAGAAACTTATCCTTATGGAGTCACTATCTTTTATAAATGCTCTAATTTTATTGAAGTAGATATAAGATTTTCTGGTCGATTCGGATCGGGTCAAGTTCGTCATATGATATAAAATTCGGTATAATAATAAGAAAAACATCATTATTAGAATGTAAGCATATACATAACACTTCCTTGACATTTTAAGCTCGAAAAATATTTACGGTCACCTCCGTCACTCTGTCCAAATATCAAATCATGAATCGCCCTTGCATTTGATCATAAGTCTAATACTTTAAACTACTGAGTACACGAGAGTATTTTTTAGGTTTTATCATTATTGGGTATTTCGTGGGTATTAGGAGTGAGCATATTTAATTTAGTTAAATCGTGGGCTTTACGGGCATTAGGTGTTTAGTGAAACTTTACTGTATTCTAGTGACTCCGTTGAATACATACTAGGTCCACCTCTGGCTACAAAACCACTTATTTATAGATCTTATAAATGTAGTTTTTAAATCAAAATCATATAATTTGTCATTGATCATCTTAAGATGGTCTAATGGTAGAAGGCTTGGGTTTTCCAGAGAAAAACTGACTGTAGGAGGTGGCGAGCCCATGGCGAAGAGCGGGAGCCAAACCAAGGTCAAGCGCTAACTTGATGTGGGGCGTAAATAATAGTTCGAACTTCACTACGTGGTTGTGGGTCAGCTCATAATCCGCATCCCCTCCTGTGGTTTCTAAAGCAGGAGTGTCACAAACCGATTAATGAGTCGCACTTATTTTTTTTTATAATTTGTTAATATAATTTAATGATTTATTTTGATATGCCGACAAAAAAAATATGTTTAGTGAATGAACGGATACCTACCAAAGTGCTCGGCCGGATCCGGCTACACATACCACCGACTTTTGAGCACGTACAAGTCAAACTTTGCCACTATATTATTATTGTGGGCCAATATATGTTGTTCCTTTTACTCTTTTATTGATTTCAAAGGGATGTAAAATATAATATATGTCTGTATTTATATTGAAGCTTTTATACACACATATCTATATTTATATATGTACTATATATAAAGCATTTAATATAGATATATTTACAATTAGTTTTAGCAAACACGTGTAATATTTTGTATGATTGTATTATAAATATTTCGTATAATTAAATTACGTATTACTATAATAATAAAAAATAAAAAGTTACATTTATAAATTATAAATATTCAAAATAGTTTTTTGAATAATATAATAAATATTTTTTTCTTTTTAGTTTTTTTTAAATTGAATCTTATTTAGCTATAAAAATATATATAGTTCAAAACAATACGATTACACAATACATTGATAATATAAAATATTAAATTTAAAACAAATGAATTATTACTATTAATTAAGTTTCTTAAAAAAATTGACTAAAATAATTTATTAATTTAGGCGAGAAAATATTTTTGAGGAGTAACATGAGAGTGCCATGTGGCATCCTAGTTAGGGGCTGTTTGATTACATCTAACTCAGTAAAATCTGACTGAGTCAGAAGCTGACCTAGTTAGAAGTTCTGACTGAGTCATCTGATTGAAAATTAACTGTTTGATTCAGCATCTGACTGACTCTGTTGAATGATAAAAATAATCAAATTTTTACAAATAACATAATTTACAAGATCTTTTCAATTACCGGATATGTTTTGTTTAGCAACCCCCAACAATCTTCTTCACAAGATCACATCAAACTTTACCTTTACAACCCTCAACATCTCCACCTAATAACAAACCAACCATACATCTCCCCACCACCACCTCCCGATAACAAACCCAAACACACATCTCCAATTCAATTCTCCATCATCAATGGCTTTCATGATATCTTCAACCCCCTCTCCTTCCACCCCCAACCCCATGACCACACCCCCACGAACCACCTCAGAACTCACTGGAACCCGCACCACCCTCCTGACCACGAGAGCTCAGGCCAACAACAGCAGGCGTGGGTCAGCTGGTCAGCCGTGGTGGACCGGCCGAGGGGGTCGTCGACGGTAGGAGGCGGTGTGCAGGGTGAAGGCGGATTGCAGGAGGCGGTGTGCAAGGGTGAAGGTGTGGGTCAGCTGGTCAGGATGCTGAAAATCTAGGTCTGGGTCAGACTAAAAGGACCCAGTCAAACAAGATACCAGCAACATCAAACAGGCTGACCAACTGACCGAGTTAGCGGGTCAGCGGGTCAGCGGGTCAGCGGTCAGCGCGGGTCAGACGAAAACAAACAGTCCCTTACTCTTTTATTATATACTATAGATTTTACATAAAGTGTAAGATATCTAAATATTTTTTTAAGAATGAAGTAGAAGTGTTTAATGCAATAATTCCTAATTTATCTCCATTAAAAAAAACTTCTCTTCATTAGTATATTATTTAATACACATTAGATTATTTAATTTAATTCATTAAGCATTATTTTATTTATTAAAATTAATCTTTAATTACATTTACTTTTATATACTTATAACTAAATATAATTTAATCAAATATTAGTTTATTAAATACTTAACTTTATAACCATTATATATTTTATATCTTATACTCTCAAGTTAAGTCAAATTTAAACTTAGTCTCCTAAGCTTAAAAAAATTCTTCTATTTTCTTTTAACCAATTTATAATATAACACATTAACTTTAATAAAACTACCATTTCTATATCGCTATTGTTTTATTTTGTTTTGAGTATTCATTTTATAACAGTATTTCTTTTATATAATATAAATACTTTCAAGTTAAGTAAATTTCACTTAATCTTCTAAACTTTAAAAAAATTTCTTCTATTTTATTTTAACCAATTTACAATATAGCACATTAACTTTAATAAAATTACCATTTACATATTCACTATTCTTTTCTTTTGTTTTGAGGATTCATTTTTTAACACCATATTTTTTTGTTATCAGAGTTTCATATGTGAGTCTTTTACGCTAGTTAATGTTAACATATAAATCATAACAATTAGCATTTTTAAATTTTACAATTCCGTGAATAGCAGGGTCACTCTACTATCTCCCTACGCTAATAAAAGGGTATCTAGAAGGACACATGTCAACATTATATGCTCCTCAATAATTTTTCACCGTTCTCTCTCCTATTTAATAATCACATTAATTATAATAATATTATTTAATTTTTTTAGATTAAATATTTTTTTTAAAAATTAAGCAAGAGATATTTTTACTAATGTTATTTCTAAGGAAATAATATTTCATAAAATTAGAAACCTTTTTAGAACATCAAACTTTTTTTTAAAATACAAAATATTTATAATTGGTGTTTTAAAAAACAAAATCTTTATAAACAAAAAATAATTAAAACTGAGAGTTATAGAAGAAAGTTTTTAAGTATACATTTTTGAAATATTTTTTTTAAAATAAATTTTTATGTATTTATTATAAGAAAGATTCTTCAATCATATCTTATTTATCATATTGATTTATATCAATAAAATTTTATTTTATTTAATATTTTTACTCAACCCCTGTAATACATGGGTTAATTAAAGCTAGTACACACACGGACACACACACACAAATATATATATGCACACACACACACACGGACACAACACACAGATATATACACCACACAGTATATACACACACACATCAAGGATATGAATCAATTGCTAATCATTTTTTATATTACTAATCTATAACTGTACTACAACCATTGATCAAAACTAAAATCTATAGGATCATGCCAAGTGTCATGTCAAATTAAATATTCCATCCACTCTTTTCTCTCATAAAAAAAAGATTCCTCCTAATTTTTTAACTTGTATTTTTAAAACATTCATAACTTTTCTATAAAATATCATTTTTAACAGAAAAATACACCAATAATAACATTGCATTTTATCTTTAATTCCGTTATAGTTTTTACAAATGTCTATAGTTGCATACATGTAAGGAACAATTGCACATATGTAACGTATTTCCATCATCTTTACAAAATACTCTTTTTTAAACTTTCTCAAATTTTTTAAATATTAATAAATTTTAGTATGTGGGTATAGTCAGAATACAATATTTTGGTTCTTTGATATTATTACGTGATCTACTAACAATCGTACTAGCGATATAATTAATGGTATGAAGATTCTTCTTATTGTTGTCGAAATGTCATAAACTATATTTTCTATTAACAATAAGCAAAGAGGCAACAAGAAGTAATTTTTGATATTTCTATTTGTTATCTATTTTTTAATTAATGACGTTATATAATGTTATTATAGAAATGTCATTTAGGGAAATGTAATTTGCATTTTATTATTATCTTATTATATGGAGTAAATCTCGGTTTTGGTCCCTGTGTTTTGCAAATTGACTCCACTTGAGTACCAACGTTTATTTTGTCTCCATTTGAGTACCAAAGTTTGAAAAAGTTCTCTGTTTCAGTCCAATTTCTAACGGGGTTAACATTTTCTGTTAGATTTTTTAAAAAGACCAAAATACCCCTAAGGGCTATAAAAAATATCACCATCTCCACCACACATCATCACATACCACCCCACCACCACCACAACCACCACCGCCACCACACACCACCGGCACCACACATCACATACCACCATCAAAAACCTGCTTGTGATGCAATAATCATCAAATCAACAGCGAGACGACCGATGGGGCCACAAACAGCAAACCCTAAATCCCCAACGAATTGATTCTCGAATACGTGAGAGGCGATTCGAGTTTTCTTCGGGTTTCGATCAACAGCATCATGCCTCTGTACGCGAGGCCGGAGACGGCGAAGATCATGAGGAATCCGGTGACCCAACCGGTACGCATGAAGGTGTACGGGAGACCGAGACTCGGCGCCGACGATGGCGATGAAGATGTTGGCGAACGTCTTCGGTGTCGACGATAACGAATCGGAGGTGCCGAGGAGAGGGGAGTCTTCTCTCGCAAACCGATCGGATGGCGTTGGAGGATGAATTTGCTTCGGTTTGTTGTCGAAAACCATGGTGATTGAATCGAATTGGTGATGTTCTGTTGTTGAAGATTATTACATCAAATGAATGGATTTTGGGGGAGATTGCAGATGTTGATCAATGATCAGTTGATGAGTGAATTGATGGTGGTGATGATTTTATTCTTGTGTGGGATGAGATATTTTGCAGGGTGATTGATGAAGGTGTGTTGAATTTGATTCAAGGAAGATGGTGACAGATGTGTGGATGAAGCAACGGGTATCAGCGTAACTTGAGTAGGATGACAGATGTTGATCAATGATCTGAAGCTGTGTTTGTCAATGTTCTCAAGAACCGGATCGGACGTCGAACCGGACGGCTTACTGGTTTGGTGGTCGGACCGGTCGGACCGGATGGACCGGATTTAACTATATTTTAATTATATTTATATATGTAATTAAATATAAGTAATTTATTATGATTTATACATATATTTTATAGTTATATATAAAACTTAACTTATTTTGTATATACAAAGTACTAATTTATGGTTTAACACCCCGTTTTTACACACTAAAATCAAAAAAAAAAAAAAAAAATCAAAATCCGGTCGGACCCGAACCGGTTGGCCGGTCCAACCGCCGACTCGGTTCGAACCGGCCGGTTAACTCTCCAAAAACGAACCACCCTCGACCGGACCGGACATGCCTCCGAATCCCGGTCGAACCGGTCGGACCGCGGTCCGATACGGTCTACAACATGGTGTTTGTTCAAGTGTGAGCATCCGAGAGAGCATAGAGAGATTGATTGTGAAAGTAGAAACCTTCAGGAGTTTTTAAGTGGAAACTTCAATTTTGACCTTTTATTTCCATTGACCGACAAAGGAATTCAAAAATCTAAGATAGCAGCCTCATCAACAACAAGCCGATTCGGAGACTTCTTGCGCTCCAAGATAGCAGTCGAAAAGTCCTTTTTCGACGGAGGCGCACCTTTCCTGCGAAACAAAATCAATCAACAACACAATAATCAGAGTCCGATTGAAGGATGAACGTACGGATCGGAGGAAGAGGATTCCGGCTGGTTGCTCATGGCGGAAGACGACGGTGGATCGGAGAATCGGATTTGCAGAATGAAGGAGATGATGTGGTGGCGGTGGTGTGTGGTGGTGGTGGTATGTGGTGTGTGGCGGAGATGGTGATATTTTATAGCCCTTAGGGGTATTTTGGTCTTTTTACAAAAATCTAACAGAAAATGTTAACCCCGTTAGAAATTTGGACTGAAACAGAGAACTTTTTCAAACTTGGTACTCAAATGGAGACAAAATAAACGTTGGTACTCAAGTGGAGTCAATTTGCAAAACACAGAGACCAAAACCGAGATTTACTCTATTATATGTATAATACATTTTATGTATATATAAAGTGTTATCGATTTTGTATGACAAGAACTGACACGATTTGAACATCAAACTTTGTCCAATAATCCAGATCCATGATCACTTCTCAGTTGTGTCGTAAGGTTTAAAAATTCCATTTTAATTACAATTTTAATTTACAATTTTAATTTCACTCACTATTTTAATTTATTATTTAGGTCTTAATTTAAAAAAACTAATAAGTGAGCCAACAAGCCTCTAACTAGCGAATCACGAGCCGAGCTAACCTTTCATACAAGGGTTTGATAAAAATTATGGTTACATACATACAAATTGTTTATGTTTCTTGTCAAAATGAATGTTTAATTAAAAACATATAACATATATTTAAAAATATATATTACACATATATAATATGATGTTACATGTATGTAATAAGATATTAGATCATTGTAATAACACATAGTAAGAAAATTTAAGTTATGTTAAATTTCATTATAAATCATGTAATTTTGAGTTATGTTGTTTCATTAATGTGTGAAAAGTTTTAGAATTATGTACATCATTTTGATTAAATCATAGATTTAAAAATATGATTATTGTGAAAGTTGTAGACGTGCGGATTTGTGAGGAATAAAAGCAACAATATACGACTCAATTCGACAAAAGGAAACAAGAAACATGCATTTTGATTAAATCACTAATTCTTTGATATATGTAATACAAGAATTCTTATATAGTAAAAACATACATGTATATTAAGCTATATATAATTGTTCATATCACTTATATGTGATGAAATAATCTTTGATTGTTCATAAATGGAATATAGGCTTTTGTCTTTTGCAACTAGACTGCAAACTATTATTGTATATAATGATTACTAATTATTACACATGGGTATTAATATTACATGTACGTCTACTAAATAAATAAACATCTTCGAACACACATGACATGATTAAAAACCTCCTTGAATTCATGAGTTGACTTTTCGCGTTCCCCGCCGCCTTCCTCCTCCGTTAGCAACCCTCCACCACCGCAATCCTTCACCACCTCTCTCTACTGTTGCCACCCTACTCCACCGCAACCCTCCGCCGCCTCCATCCCATCATCACCGGCTGCCGCCTCCATCCCATCATCACCGGCTGCCGCCTCCATCCCATCATCACCGGCTGCCGCCTCCACCAGCGACAACGGCTCTGCAGATCTAAACTGCCACAATCGCAAACCACCACCACCACCTTCGAAGCTTGAACCTAAGCCATGGTTTTTTCCTCTTGAGAATGGTTGATTGTTTTAGATGGATGCTGACGAAGAACACAAGCTTGAAGAACTAAGGAGAAGGAAGATAACTGAACAAAGGAAGATTTTCAGCAGGAGTAACAAGGAAAGTCATGAATTGAAGCTAGTGAAGAACAAAAGCTTGAGATACAAAGAAGAAAAGGAATACAAAAACAAAGCCAACTACTTTGTTTCTAATCTGCCAAGAGGTTGTACCAATGAAGGACTATGGCGTTCTTTCCAGCAGTACCCTAATCTTGTTGATATGTTCATCCCAAGCAAAAAGGATAAATAGGGTAACACTTTTGGTTTCCTAAGATTCGTAGATATGGAGGATGTGGTTTGAACAATTTATGGGCAACCTTGCAAAAATAACAGTGGATGGGAAAAAGATATGGACCACTCTATCAAAATTTGATAGAAGAAAATCAGATCAACGAAAGGAAACAGCTCGTCTTCCAGTCAAAGAAAGGCATTTCGGGGACTTTGCTTGAAAACATCATGAGGTAATTAGATCTTTAAGCAGGCGGTTTGTTCGTTACCTACTGACTTGGTGAGGGTCAATGACAAGCTTGGGGATCACCCTCTCATTAGGATTTCTTTATTGGGTGTTGCACATTCCCTAACAGTGCTTAATGATCTAAAGACATACTTATCTGCGAGAAATGCGTTACCTGATTGTGAGGTGAGATATATTGGAGGTCTGAAAGTCCTATTATCTTCCCTAGTAAAGATCATGCAAGACGATACATGGAGTCCATGGCAAAAGTCGCGTCCAGCGTATCCTCTTCATTGGAATTTTAGGATGGAAACAACATTAGCTATGATAGAGTTTCATGGATTACAATCCTAGGAGTCCCGCCACTCTTATTTCATAGCAAAATTATGGATTAAATTGCTGGATCATGCGGTAGAATCATCTATGGTTCTGAGGCATCTTGTCTTGAAGGAAATCTTTCGTTTGACAGAGTGCCCATTGCAGGACCGGTGAAGGGTAGCACTTACAACACAACAACACAATGAGGAGAGTGTATAAGAACACTTAACAGATCAAATAGGGAACTGGTTATGATGATGCAAAGAACACAAGTAAACTTAGAAACAGAACAAGATAACAACACAAGTAGTTGGTTTTCAAGGATGCTGTATATTGCTTCTCAAGTTCAAAGTTACAAGTATTCAAGCATAAGCATTTGCACACTTTTTAAGTTACAGGACTTGAGACACTATATACTACAACCTACGACCGGCCATACTATGAAAGCCAGCTGGATACATAAGATTAGACAACTACAAAATCAAATGTAGAGTCAAAAGGTAGATTGCCTTTTGACAGGTGACTATGACATGCCATAGCTCACATCCTAATATATTACAAAAAGGATAAAGGTACAAAAAGTAGAAAGCACAGACTCAAGACCTCAATATATAGTTTTCCTAAAGCATGGACCTTTTCACCAACTCATGCAAGTTGGTGACCAACCAGAGTGGCAGCGGAAAGTGGTTCAGCTTTATAGAAAAAGTACATCAGATAAAAGCGTGTCTGATAAAAGTCTTCAAAAGAATCTATCTTGGTTCTTTGGCTTCGGAAGACTTTGTATTTGAAGCTTCGGAAGACTTCATTTCTGGCTTAGGAAGATATTGGTCTTGGCTTCGGAAGATTTTACACTTAGAATATTTCTGAAGTGAAGTGTAAAACTTCCGAAGCATTTCTACTTCATGTTCTTCTGTGCAGCATGCAAGAAGGATTAGAGTGTTTTGGCTGCATTAGACTTATAGGAATCCTTACAAACTCCCCCCAGGCTAATGCTACCAAAACACTTGAAGATATTCAGCTGTTCACAGTCCTCAACATGATCATGACCATTCCTTTCTTCATTAGAGGGTTAGGATCACTCAGACTTAAGAAGTATCTTCTCATGTTAAAAAGATCATGCAGAGGTAAATTAAAGAGGTCTTCCCAAGAGTAGACATTTTCTTCACCTTGATCTCTGACTACATGCCACCTTTTTGTATTAGTTGAATAAGTCCAGGATAAGATGGGTCTTCCTGATGGAAGAGGAGTCATTTGAATTGAAGGTGATTGGGCTTCCTCTTCTTGCACTTCCTTAGGATGTTCTGATTCACCCTGAGGATCAGAGGAGGTTGATTTTGACTTCTTCTTCTTCTTTGACTTTGATTTAGAAGCCATCATCTTCTTCCTCTTTATAGTCTTTAAGTGAGAAGACTGGCCTGCATCACCTTGTTGATCAGCTATGTCTTCCTCAGTTGGGTGTTCCTCCCTCACAGGTTCAGAAGGAGAGGGAGTTTGACCCTGTTGTAGGTCAGATGATGAGGCTGGCCTTTGACCTTGCTGTGAGTCAATAGATGAAGAGGCTGGCCTTTGACCCTGCTGTGGATCAGAAGATGAAGCAGGAGGTTCAGTTTGTGTTGTCTCATGTTGTTCAAACTTAACCTCTACTTCAGGTGGAGCTTGACTTAGAGGAGTGTGTAAGTCAACAAGCTCTCCACTCTTGATCTTCTGCTTGATTATCCTGATATGCTCATCCATAGTGGATAGAGACATAGGGCCAAGTCTCCTTCCGGAGAATCCATACAGCTTTAAGAAGCTCATCATTCTTTGTCTATCAGCAGACTTTTTCAAGTTTTTCTGAATAAGAGCTCTTGACTTTGCAGCTTCTTCCCTTAGCTTTTTCTTTGTTGACTTGTTCTCTTTGAGTACTTGAAGTTCAAGTTGTTTGAGATACTCAAACTCAATGTACTCATAGGATAAGGGAAGAAGCACTTCTGCCTGGTAAAAACCTATGGCACTCAGGTAGTTTATCATCCTTTGTCTATTGTTTATTTATCTACCCGAAGTTCTTGTGTAGCAGCCACAGCCTCTTGCACAGGGCTTTCTTGAATTGGTGAGAGAGTGGGAACATGCTTGTATAGCCTTTGTTTTCTTCTCTTTGATCTTAAGAAGAATTCTTGCATCTTCAGCTTCCTTCCTCTCTCTTGACATTTCCATGTCAGCCAGATCATTTAATTCCTCTAAGGGGAGAGAGATAATCTCATCTATGTCATAGTTCCTGGTCTGTAAGTAAGTAATCCTGACTGCCCTCAACTCATCATCTTGAGTGTTTGGTCTAGGGGCAGCCCTGATTGCAGCTTGCATGAAGCTTGAAGACCCAGTGGAACTTACTCCCCTTAGTTTCCTCTTTCTCTCTCTTTCCTCCTCCTCAATCTCCTCAGGGGTTAGAACCCTTTTCCCTTTGTCACCCACATATATTTGTGAGTCAGGGTGGAGAGAGCTTTGGCCTTCATTGCTTGGTGTAGCATCCAAGCGCTGGCCAGAGAGAGACTGTGATACACCTTCACCAGCAGGTGTTTCACTGAGGGGTTGAGTTACTGAAGTAGTTGTTATTGTGACAGGTGTTTAAATATCTGTCACTTCATCAATTGATTGTAAGATAGGGCTCTCAGGCTCTATCACTGGGCCTTCAGTCAAGGTTTTCCCTTTGAAGCTAATCTCAGGGTCTGCCTCATAATCCAGTTGACCAATAACATTACCTGATTGCCTTGGTCTATCTTCTTCAGCTTCTTGAGTAACCTGAGCCAACCTACTAGCTTGTTGAGGTTGAGTTGTTTGAATAGATGGCTCATGAAGGATGATGGCTCTGCTATCAAATAGCATTGCCCTTGGTATACCCTCATCAAAGAGACTCTGAAACAAGTAGTCTAGGAAGTTCACATCAATGTGAACTTGAGGAGGTTGCTGAGCAGGTACAATTACAAGAGAGGATGGTGAGTCCTCAATGTCCATACTCCTTGAAGAACTCCTAGGTTCTGTGATTGTAATGACTTTCTCCCCCTTTTTGGTAGCATCACCCTCTTGTATAGGTGAGCTAGGAGTTAGGTCAATCACATCCACAGGTTCTTGTGTTCCTGGTTCAGCTCTTCTTAAAGGTCTCCCAGCTAGTTTTTCCCTGAGATAAGATATCTCAAGTTGCTGATCATTGACCCTCTTGTTTAAGGTAGTCTCTTGAAATTCAAGATGACTAACCTTTGAGACTAAGTAGGTGCATGTTTTTGACAGTTTTTGCACCTTTAGTCTCAGATTCCCCTCATCTTCATCAGAAGAATCATAGGGGGATGAGAGAATTGGACTTAAATCCTCACTCTCATCACCAACTTGGTATTCTGGGCTGCTGGATTTCCTCTGCTCATTGACAGCCTTAGATGAAGTGTCAATGAGCTGAGTTGCCATGGTTGAGGTCTTAATGATGTAATCACTTGCAGAAGTGAGAGCCTCTTCCATATGGATCCCCTGAACAGGTTCAGAAGGACCCACCTTAGCAATGGGTGACTGATGTGGGGTAGACATAGGGAATTCAGAAGCACTCCTCTCTCTTTGAGTAGGTGATGAGTAGAGAGATTCATGGTGCTCACTGAAGCCTAAGTCCTAGTAGAGAGATCATGGTGCTCACTGAAGCCTAAGTCCTTATCAGTGTAGAATTCAAGGCTAGGAATTTGGTTATTTAAGTCCAAAGGTTGGGGATTGTAACTGTCCCCTGAAGGTTATTCACTTGAGTGTTGAGACTCAGAGTAAAGGCTTAAGGCAGTTGGGCTTATGAGCTCATCAGGCTGATCATAAGGAACATCAGCACTGATTCTTGAAGAGATGGGAGTGGTTTGCTCCTCAGAAGAAGTGGGAGCTCTAGTATCCACTTCTTCCTGTATGGGTAAGTGTATGGGGGCCTGCACAGGCTCAATAACTTGAGCAGGGGTTCGTTTGGATTTTCTTTGGTAAGTGTAGGTTATATGGGATCTTTTTGAGGGTAAGGAGATGATAGGTGTGGGTTCAACACTAGCTTGTGTTACTAGGCTGTCACCTTGCGCAATGAGCTCTAACATTTTGGGGACAAGGGCTGTTTCTACCCCTGAGAAACCTACAGTTGGCTTCTTCATAATCTTAAAGATGTCTGGCTTCATCTGTCCCAATTTAAGAATATTATTTGTTTCCCTCAACTGTGAGCCAAGTTTACAATTGAGAATGTGTTGAACATATCTAGGAAACATATAGTATTCTAAGGAGTCCAAGTTAGCAAGCAAGTTTGTATATACAAATTGAGAGTACCTGAACTTGACCCCTTGCACCATTCCATGAACTATAAAGGAGAGATCCTCAGGAATCTGGTCCCACCCACCATGCTTGTTAGACAAGCTGTGAATCACTACATGGAGTAGGTATTTCCACTGGGATGAGACCTTCCCTTTCCTGAAGGTCTTTACAAAGAAATCTCCCTCATAGCCCATCTGCTCAAAGGAATAGTTAACAGCTTCCTTTGGGAAAGACAGTTCACCTTCTTCATCATCCAGCCGAAGATGGGTGTTGATGATGGCTGGAGTGATAAAGACTGTCCTCCCTTGCACTGTGGCAGACAGTGCCTTCTCCCCATCTATGATAACCTCTTGACATGTCCTCCAAAAGTCAAGCAAATGATCCTCATAAAGAGTAGGATCAATGGTGAGGGAGGTGTAGTAGTTGGATAGAGCCAGAAAACGACAAACCTCTGAGAAACTATCATCTTTCTCAGAGTGCAACAAAGCAACCTGATTGTGTTGCCTATGGAGTTGCATGGAGAATTCAGGGTTGTTTCTGTTTTGAATGTTGGCCATTTAGAAAAACTTAAGGGTGAAGAACGGTGAAGAACAGATGCGGTTTGAGAGAGATTAGGTTTGAGGTATGGTGTGAATTTGGAGCAGGTAGAAGAAAGAGGGGTAACCATTGGGTATTTGTATGAATTGGATTTGAGACAAAGTAAATGAAAGAGGACAAACTTTGAAATCCGTGCGTCGGTCCCACCTCTGAAAAGTAGTTTTATTTTGCCAAAAAAAATAATTTTCTTGGAAGTCGAGAAATCTTCCGAAGGTTATTTAACTTCGGAAGTTTTGATGGAAAAGCTTCCGAAGGCAAATTTTGCCTCGGAAGATATTTCAAAAATTTTGAAGAATTTTGCTTCGGAAGCAATTTATACCAATTTCATTATGAGATGAATAAATGCTTCCGAAGGCAACTTTAAATCTTCCAAAAGATAAAAAGAGTAAAATTCTAAAAATTCTAAGGAATATCTTAAAAGGTTTTTCTTCAGAAGAGAAACTGGGGTTTATTAAAGTGACAGAATGGACAACATGGAACACACATAGTTTTAGAAATAATATGATTAAGTTTAAGAAAAACTACTCAAAGTTAATCATCCCAATAGCTGATATAAGATATTTAAATCTCTGTTCATCAAAAGCCTTTGTGAATAGATTAACATATTGTTCATCTGTGTGAACTTTGATTAGTTTGATTAATCATTTTTCAAAATTATCTCTAATCAAATGATACCTGATATTGATGTGCTTAGTTCTTGAGTGCTGCACAAGATTCTCTGTGATTAAGATAGCACTGTTGTTGTCTATGTGAATGGGAGTCTCTTTGAAGTTGAATCCATAGTCTAGCATAAGATAGCACTGTTGTTGTCTATGTGAATGGGAGTCTCTTTGAAGTTGAATCCATAGTCTAGCATCTGATTTTGAATCCAAAGCACTTGAGTACAGCAGCTTGCAGTAGCAATGTATTCAGCCTCAGCAGTTTATGCAGACACACAGGATTGTTCCTTGCATTGCCAAGAGACTATCCTTCCACCAAGAAATTGACATCCCCCTGATGTAGACTTTGCAGTCATATTGCATCCACCATAATCACTATTTGTATATGCATACAGATTGAAGTCAGAGTTTTTTGGATACCAAAGGCCAAGAGATGGAGCTCCCTTAAGGTATCTTAAAATTCTTTTGATAGTGATTAGGTGTGACATCTTGGGGTTGGCCTGATATCTTACGTATATGTAAGTAGCAAACATAATATCTGGCCTGCTAGCTGTAAGATACATAAGAGACCCAGTCATAGCCCTGTAGAGATGTTCATCAACACACTCCCCCTCAAGATCAGGTCCAAGGGAGTGGTTTCTAGCTATGGGTGTCTTAGCAACATTACATTCAGTTATGTTGAATCTTTTAAGTATGTCTTGCACATACGTTGACTGACTTATGAAGATACCAGTGTCAACTTGCTCCACCTTCACCTTTGTAGGAGCTGAGACAGTTCTTTTGGCTTGAGAACTGTTCTTGGAGTTGGATGGTCCAGGCTGTGTAGCAGTAACACACAACTGATCAGTCTTCTTCTTGTTGCTGAGATGAGTTGCACATGAACCAGAGTTCATGTCATCAATCTTAACCACTTCAAACCCTGCAGAGATAAAAACTTGTTTCTGCTTAGAGTCAAAAGTGGCCTTGATCTTTTGAGCCTTCTTTGATTTTCTTTTGGCTTTCCTGATCAAGTTCTTTCTTTTTGACTTGGTCATCCTAACAGCTTTACTCTCCTTAGAGGGATGGTGACCCTTCTTATAATGCTCTTCTTCACTCAAACCAGAGTCATTCTTCACCATCTCCTCTTCATCCTCTTCAGTCAAAAGATCTATAAGGGGAAGCTCACCTTCACAAGTTCCACACCTAGGAGATCTTACAGACAAGATGGTGTGTGGAGGAGCTATCTCACTAGATCCCAGTACCTGCTTATTTTGATAATACACTTTTGCATGCAAGGATATGGATATTATGTTCTTGAAGGTTTCTTCTTCAATAACATAGTTTTCTTCCTTAGCTTTGCTGATCACAAGCTCAGCCTGGCATTCAGTTAACTTAGCTATGAGATCATTGATCTGAGTCCTGTAATTTGTTAGCTTATGTTTAAGAGTTGAAATAGTTTTCTCTAAATCTTCTATTTTGAGTTTATAATCATTTTCAGCTCTTTTAAAATCAGGTTTTAAGATGTTTAAGGATTCAAGGTCAGATCTCAGCTCTAAGTTATATGACCTGTATCTATTAACTTTAGCAATGCATTCAGAAGAGCAAAGATTTTCCAATACCTTGGTTTCATCATGGTCTGCCATAAGAGCTTGGTTTGGAGATGCATCTTCTATCTGAAAGCTCCAGTCAAAGCCTCCTTCTTCAACAGCAACTACAGCTTGTTGCTTTGGCTTCTTATTCTGATGAGCTTTCTCAGTGTAGTTTGGTCTGGTTTGTGTTTGGCCACCATTTGTTCTTGGTGCCTTACACTCTCTTGCAAAGTGCCCCATCTGGTTACAGTTGTAGTACTTTACTTTGCTTTTGTCCAGCCCAAACTTTCCACTGGATGTATTGCTTGGAAACTTTCTCCCAGTCCTCTTGTAGAACTTCTTGGCCCTGTGAGTGAGAAGAGCCATTTGCTGAACTATATCCATATACTCCAGATCATCTGAATGGATACAGTCCAGGTCTTCAAGAGTGAAGAGAAAGTTGCCAGAGGTTTCATCAGTTGAGACAAAGGGATGAGAAGAACTTGTCTCTTGGAAGGGACTTCCTTGAGTGTAGCTTTCTCTTGGTGTCTCTGGGAAGGTGATGAAAGGCCCCTTTTATGAGTTGTCAGGGTAGCATAGCAATTGATGTTGTGGTTCAATGCTTTCCCTTTCATCCACATGAAGAGCTGAACTTAGTTAGTTATTGGAGTTACCAGAGGAGTTTTGCATGTTCATCTCCATCCGGAATGCACTCAGGATACCATACAACTCTGTAAGAGTAAGAGTCTTAAGGTCCGAAGTTCTCTTGATCACAACACAATAATGTGTCCATAGTTTAGGAAGAGAAGAAATGAACTTCCTTACTATGTCCCTGTTCTCAATAGTTACTCCAATATCCACTGAAGTGTCCACTATCTCAACATACCTGAAGTATTGTTGAGTCAGGGTCTCACCAGCCTTGAAAGTTAAGTTCTCAAACTGCTGCTTTAAAAGAAACTTCTTGTTCTCTTTAGTTTCCTTGGATCCTTCATACATGAGCTTCAGTGCTTCCTATAAATCTTTAGCTGTCTTGCACTTCTTGAAGCCTCTGTAGATGGAGTTTGGAAGAGCAGTTTGAAGAGAAGTCATGGCCCTTTGATCAAGCTCTATTCTTTTCCTATCTTATTCTGAGTAATCATCCACATCTTTTGGGATGATATGATTACCAGTAGCAGAAGTAGTGCTTGGTATGAAAGGACCATTAACAACTGAGTCCCACATCCTTGAGTCTTGAAACTTGATGAAGCCTTCCATTCTTGTGCACCACGTGTCGAAGTCTTCAGGAGTGATCAGTGGGGACTTGGTCATGGTACCAGTTTCCATATCAGCTTTAGAAAGAGCTGCCCATTTGAGTTGTTAAGTATTTTATGTGTGTGAGGGATCTTAAGATGGTGAGATCTTATATCAAGAGCCTGGAAAGTTCTGATACCAAATGCAGGACCGGTGAAGGGTAGCACTTATAACACAACAACACAATAAGGAGAGTGTATAAGAACACTTAACGGATCAAATAAAGAACTGGTTATGATGATGCAAAGAACACAAGTAAACTTAGAAACAGAACAAGATAACAACAAAAGTAGTTGGTTTTCAAGGATGCTGTATATTGCTTCTCAAGTTCAAAGTTACAAGTATTTAAGCATAAGCATTTGCACACTTTTTAAGTTACAGGACTTGAGACACTATATACTACAACCTACACCCGGCCATACTATGAAAGCCAGCTGGATACATAAGATTAGACAACTACAAAATCAAATGTAGAGTCAAAAGGTAGATTGCCTTTTAACAGGTGACTATGACATGCCATAGCTCACATCCTAATATATTACAAAAAAGATAAAGGTACATAATGTAGAAAGCACAGACTCGAGACCTCAATATATAGTTTTCCTAAAGTATGGACCTTTTCACCAACTCATGTAAGTTGGTGACCAACCAGAGTGGCTGCGGAAAGTGGTTCAGCTTTATAAAAAAAATACATCAGATAAAAGCATGTCTGATAAAAGTCTTCGGAAGAATCTATCTTGGTTCTTTGGCTTCGAAAGACTTTGTCTTTGAAGCTTCGGAAGACTTCATTTTTGGCTTCGGAAGATATTGGTCTTGGCTTCGGAAGATTTTACACTTAGAATATTTCTGAAGTGAAGTGTAAAACTTTCGAAGCATTTCTACTTCATGTTCTTCTGTGCAGCATGCAGGAAGACTTAGAGTGTTTTGGCTGCATCAGACTTATATGAATCCTTACAGCCATTCTTACATCCTCCGGTAAAAGGATACAAAAAGAAATTATGATAAAACACTCCCTTGGTGAATTCGCATGCTGGATTAATGAAGATGAAGAATTATGGTGCCCAGGCTTTTTAAAATCTGGGTCGTTGGAATCCAAGATGGAGTTAGGAAATTATGGGGCACAATCGGAAAATGCATCTCCCGTCGAACATGATCACCGGAGCCAGGCGTTTGAATCGGAATTTGAAAAGTCAATGGCGGATAGAGTAATGGAAACCGAACAGACGGGCATGCATGAGGAGGAAGGGGATAACGTCGTCTCTTCGGTTTTGTTGTGCATGGGAACACACATGATGCATGTTTTTCTGGTGCGCATGATACATCGAGCCCTGCTACTAAGAAGTACGGGCCTAATGGGGTTTGCACGGCCCAGTTAAACACACAAATGGACCAAAATCTAGCTGACCCATTTAATTTGGGCCCAATAATTGAAGATGTTTTGGCCCAAGGAAAAAACCAAAAACATACTATTGATTATAATGCTAGTGATAAAGGGGGAAGAAAGGAATCGGAGAATAGAGGTAGAAAACCTGGTCGGAAGAAGATAAATCTGCCAGATCTTAATGGGATCTACATGCCACTAACAGATTCAGAATTAGTCGTCAATTGATGAGGTTACGCAAGAGAAGCATTCGGAAAAGAAGGGAAGGAGTACAATCGGAACCAATTACTGTTGACCCAGAAGAAATGGAATCAATTATAAGGCCGGTCGATGTGGATGTGGGTGATCTCTCGGATAATAATTCAGCCATTAATAGGGTTACTGGAAGTGTATCAGGGCATGATGATATACGAATAAATGCGTCAGAGATACGAGATAAAATCCAGGTAAACTCGATGGGTATCAACCTAGAAGGCTTTGAATCAAGGGGGGCCGCAGACTCAAATAAAACACAGTGGGTTCGGCGACTAAAGGTTAAAAATGGAGTTCACTTTGTGGCAATTCAGGAGACACAGCTTGCTGATCATTCTAGGTATGCTTTCCACTCCTTATGGGGAAGATCCAAGTATGAGGCTGATTATGTTAATGCTACTGGTAGATCAGGTGGGTTAATCTCACTATGGGATCCATCTATTCTGGTAAAGCAATCGGTCATGAAAAATAGACATTTCCTTGCTATCCATGGCAAGATTCCCAAATATCATCTCTGTATTTTGATTATTAATATTTATGGTCCTTATGATATACACGCTAAAAGACAACTGTGGAGGGACCTACTGGAGTATATGACAAACACATCCGGTGTACTTTTATTGATGGGTGATTTCAATGTTGTTAGATGTCCCTCTGAAAGGCTTAATTCTGCTTTCTGTCCTACCTCGTCTTCAGATTTTAATGATTTCATTTTTCAGGCTGGGTTATCGGAGTATGCAATGGGGGGGGGGAGAAAATTCACTTATATGGGAGGCAATGGGACGAAACTAAGCAAAATAGATCGAATTCTGGTGTGCAATGATTTCATGAACAGATGGTCTGCTGCTAGACTTAATGCTTTAGACAATGATGGTTGGACTGATCACTACCTGCTTTTATTAGAATGTATCCTTACTGATTTTGGGCCATCCCCCTTTCGGTTCTTTAACTCTTGGTTTCAACTAGAGGGGTTGGATAATCTTGTCAACAGATTGTGTATCTTATTCCAATTTCTTGGACCGGTAGATAAAAGACTAGTTGTTAAAATAAGATGGTTAAAACAAGGCATCACAGCATGGTTACACGGGGAAAGAATCAAGGAACAAGGTTCTGCTAAAAGTCTAAATGAATAGTTAGTCAAGTTAAACTACCTGGCAGAACATGATTTGTTGTCTAATTCACAAATTGAAGTGAGATGGAATGTATTAAGGGAGCTTAAGAGTATTCAACAAAGGAGAAAGCAAGACATGATACAAAAATCTAGAATACGTTAGGCCTTGGAGGGAGACGAAAATTCCAAATTCTTTCATGGTGTGGTTAATTCCAACATTGTTAACAACAGAATTAATGGCCTTATGATAAACGATGAATGGATTACGGATCCAATCCGTATCAAAATTCATTTGAAGGAGTTTTTGAGAAAAAGTTTGAGAACAATTACTCCCCTTGTCCTCGGTTTTCCTTCCCTAACCTCAAGAAACTTTCTGATGAGCAGGTAAGGGATCTTATTGTTCCTTTTTCCATGGGGAAAGTTCGGGCTGCAGTATGGGATTGTGAAGGTAATAAAGCTCCCGGTCCGGACGGTTTTAATTTCTGTTTTATCAAGAAATATTGGAATCATTTCGAAAAGGATTTCTATGACATCGTTTCTCAATTCTACAAAGCAGCCAAGATCAGTGATGGTTGTCTATCGTCTTTCTTTGCTTTGCTGCAAATATTTAGGGACCCGTATTCTCCGAATGATTTTCATCCAGTCAGTCTAATAGGTGTTATTAACAAGGTGATATCCAAAATTTTGTTGAAAATTCTCAAGTGTATCATTTTTGGTTTAATCTCTGAGGAGCAATCTGCCTATGTGGCTAATCGCTCTATACTGGATGGTCCTTTAATCATAAATGAAACTGTCGCATGGCTCAAAAAATCCAAAGGTCAAGGTATGATATTGAAATTGGACATAGAAAAGGCGTTTGATTCTCTGGATTGGAAGTTCTTGGATAATATCCTTCTTCAAATGAATTTCCTACCATTATGGAGATCCTGGATTCAAGCAATCCTACAGGCGGGCAAAGCTTCGGTCTTGGTAAATGGTAGCCCCACAGAAGAACTTAAGTGTAATAAAGGTCTTAAACAAGGAGATCCATTATCTCCTTTCCTCTTTATAATTGCAATGGAAGCATGGTCTTGTATGGTCAATAAAGCAATTTCAATGGGTCTCTTTGAAGGAATACGCTTATCTCAATCTGGTCCGGTGATCTCACACTTTTTATTTGCAGATGATGTCATTCTATTCGGAAATTAGAGTGAAATGGGAGTTAGGAACATTACAAGGATTTTGCGGGGTTTTTCCTAATCTCGGGTCTCAAAGTTAATCTCCTAAAAAGCTCACTATATGGTATTGGTGTGTCGGAAGAAAGGGCTGCAGACATGGCTTCAATTCTACATTGCAAAGTTGGTCAACTTCCATTCTTATATCTTGGCCTTCACGTTGGAGCAAATATGAATTTGGTCAAGCATTGGCTTCCGGTCATAGAGGTCTTCAAGTCAAGACTTTCAAATTGGAAGGCCAAAACATTATCTATTGGTGGAAGGCTCACACTTGTTAAATCAGTATTGGAATCATTGCCACTCTACTTCTTTTCTTTATATTGTGCTCCAGAGCAAGTAATTAAATCCCTGGAGAGAATCAAAAATAATTTTCTATGGGGTGGGGATGGATGCAAAAGGAAACTACATTGGGTAAGTTGGGATAAAGTTGCTCTCCCGAAAGATATAGGTGGAATAGGAATCCCTCCTTTAAAGCAGACAAACATGGTGATGCTCTCTAAACGGTGGTGGAAGTTTAAAAATGAAAAGCATTCACTTTGGTGGAATGTAGTATGGTCCATTCATCATAACTCGAGGAGTTGGCATATGATTCCTGTAAAATTATCTTCACCAGGAGTTTGGAAGAATATTGTAAAGATTGGAGAAGACTTTAGAGGAATGGATATGAATCTCAGCTGTATGTTGATTGGTATGTTGGGTAGAGGTAATGAAATCAGGTTTTGGATTGATAGATGGTTGACCGAGGTACCTTTTGTAACGCCCCGAAAATCCAGTTTGGAATGTCATGCGACTGGGACATCCATACGCATAGGAGTCATGTGACTGGAGTCCCATACGCATGGAAGTTATGCGACTGGAGCTCATACGTATGATAGTCGCATGACTGGAGCTCATACGCATGATAGTCGCACGACTGGAGTGTTCAATCGCATGGAACTTGTTCGACTGAAGGTTCAGTCGCATGGGGAACTCGGGCGACGGAACTGTAGTACTTAAGGGAGAGGGCAGCCCTTACCCTCTCCCCACACTCGCGAAACCAGAGAGAAAGAAGAGAAACGGGAAAAGGGGAGAAGAAAGCTCGGTTCAAGCGGGTTCGTGAACCGAAATTGACGTGTAGCGGGTCAAATCGAAGCTCTAACCGAGGAGGCTACTAAGGTGAGTTCTAAGACCCCTCTTTTACAAGTTTTTGAATGATTTTGGGGCTGGAACACATCTGAATATTATTTTTCGGGTTTTGGGAGTTTAACCCGTGTATGTACGTATGTGTATGTGTATGGTACGTTTAGGGCTTGATTCCAGACTAGGATAGGCTTGTATGAGGTCGAGGTATGCTTCCCTATGGATTAGAGGGGTTAATTTGAGCTCAAACGAGGTCTGGAAGGGTTTGAAAACCGAATGTCGCGGCTGCTATTCGTGATGAACTATAGTCGCTGCCCAGCTAGGGCTAGGCGACTGAAGGACCAATCGGCCGACTGAGGGACGACTGAGGCTCAACCGCATGACTGAGGTCTAGTTGTACGACTGGGGATCCAGTCACATGAGAGTCAAGCGACTGAGGTCCAGTCGCATAGGGGTCCAGTCGCATGGGGATCCATTCGCACGGGAGTCAAGCGACTGAGGTCCAGTCGCATAGATGTTTATCCGCATGGTTCAGTCGCATTGGTCCATTCGCATAGCTGTTCAATCGTACAACTGAGGGTTCAGTCGTACAGAAGCCCATTCGCTTAGTGTTCAGTCGCATGCAGGCCATGTGACTGAAGAATGCCTGAACGCCCGAGTAGAGTTGTTGTGCACGAGGGAAGAGATAGTATTGTAAGTATATGCTTGAGGTATGTATGTTAAGTACGATGTTACCCATTTCGGTGGGGGTGTATTTACCCACTTCGGTGGGGGTGATGTTACCCACTTAGGTGGGGGTGTAGTTACCCACTTCGGTAGGGGTGATGTTACCCACTTCGGTGGGGGTGTAGTTACCTACTTCGGTGGGGGTGATGTTACCCATTTTGGTGGGGGTGTTGTTACCCGAGTTATGTTTAACTTCGGGGGTGTGGCATAAAGCCAAACATAGTTATGAGGTGAGCGACTTTGTGTTGTAACAGACTCAGATGGAGTTCAATCTCGGTGATTGACTCGCATGGGATCTTTGTCGCGTATCCCGGTGCTGTGTCAGTCTTCGGACGTGAGTCGGGGGTTTGTGAGCAGGCCCCGGCACAACATCAGCTTTCGAGCATGAGTCGGGGATATTGCATGAGACATGATCTAGTTGGATGAGTAGAGGATCGCATGCTCCGATACGTGCGATGTTGGCTATACCCCGAGAGCCCTTACACACACAGAGGGAGTTGGTATAGGTGACCTCTCCGTTGGTGCAATTAGTGCGATATGTACGGTGTAACTCATAAGGGGACATTGACACAGTGGGAGTTCAGTTTTGGTAACTGCTCCGATACGTGCGATGTGGTATTTACTGTGTGCTATGTAGCGTGCGATTTTGGCCTACCTCATGTGGATTATGTAGCGTGCGATGTTAGGCTAACCCATGAGATGGCGTGCGATGTTGCTAAACCCCAAGAGGTCTCACCCACCGGGAGAGTTGGTCTTAGTGACAACTCCATTGGTACGAATTGCATGAGACGAGAAATAGGAAAGAGTATTATGAAGAAAAGAAAGTATGAAACGAACTAAAGTTAATGAACGTAATGAAAGCTGAGGAACGAACGAATAAAAGTAATGAACGGAAGGAATATAATGAGTATGTATGAAATGGGATCCCTGTCACTCGACCTCAGTAATCATGGCTGTGTGCCATGAAGAGGGTAAAGTGTGACCGGATCTCGATAGAAGCAAAAGATAGAGAACAAATGAAAGTTAAAAAGAGATAATGAACGAATGACAGACAGAGAACGAATAAAAGTTAAAGATAAAGAATAAACGAGAAAAGAAGATAATAATGATATTATCTATGTGTACGTACGATGTGTGATAGCGTAAAAGTAAAGAAACGATTTTAAAGGATAGAAAAGTATGTTTTTAATATAAAACTAGAACTCACTCAGCAACGCTGACTCTGATGTGTTTTCAGTTGGCAGGTATGTTGCTGAGGATGGCATAGGGCGACTACTCAGTTGTTGAGGCAGGCATCCATATTTTGACATGTCATTGTATTTTGAGAAGAAAACGAATGTTGTAAAGTTATGAAATGACATGTTTTAGTTATTAATGAAAATTTTAAATTCCGCTGCAAAGTAAATGTACGTTTGAAATGTTTTATGTGCGATGAATGACCAACTGTGAGGTGCCCGGGAACGGGGCCTTACATGTTACTGGGACATCCATACGCATAGGAGTCATGCGACTGGAGTCCCATACGCATGGAAGTTATACGACTGGAGCTCATACGCATGATAGTCGCACGACTGGAGCTCATACGCATGATAGTCGCACGACTGGAGTGTTCAATCGCATGGAACTTGTTCGACTGAAGGTTCAGTCGCATGGGGAACTCAGGCGACTGAACTGTAGTACTTAAGGGAGAGGGCAGCCCTTACCCTCTCCCCACACTCACGAAACCAGAGAGAAAGAAGAGAAACGGGAAAAAGGGAGAAGAAAGCTCGGTTCAAGCGGGTTCGTGAGCCGAAATCGACGTGTAGCGGGTCAAATCGAAGCTCTAACCGAGGAGGCTACTAAGGTGAGTTCTAAGACCCCTCTTTTACAAGTTTTTGAATGATTTTGGGGCTGGAACCCATCTGAATATTATTTTTTCGGGTTTTGGGTGTTTAACCCATGTATGTACGTATGTGTATGTGTATGGTACGTTTAGGGCTTGATTCCGGACTAGGATAGGCTTGTATGAGGTCGAGGTATGATTCCCTATGGATTAGAGGGGCTAATTTGAGCTCAAACGAGGTCTGGAAGGGTTTGAAAGCCGAATGTCACGGCTGCTGTTCGTGATGAACTACAGTCGCTGCCCAGCTAGGGCTAGGCGACTGAAGGGCCAATCAGTCGACTGAGGGACGATTGAGGCTCAACCGTACAACTAAGTTCTAGTCGTACGACTGGGGATCAGTCGCATGAGAGTCAAGCGACTGAGGTCCAGTCGCATAGGGGTCCAGTCGCATGGGGATCCAGTCGCACGGGAGTCAAGCGACTGAGGTCCAGTCGCATAGATGTTTATCCACATGGTTCAGTCGCATTGGTCCATTCACATAGCTGTTCAATCGTACGATTGAGGGTTCAGTCGCATAGAAGCCCATTCGCTTAGTGTTCAGTCGCATGCAGGCCATGTGACTGAAGAATGCCCGAACGCCCAAGTAGAGTTGTTGTGCACGAGGGAAGAGATAGTATTGTAAGTATATGCTTGAGGTATGTATGTTAAGTACGATGTTGCCATAATAGATGGTGAATATCGATGATTTGTAAATGCCGATGTTCCTTGCTTCGATGTATGTTTATCTTTCCGTATCTTTACGTGTATGTTATGAATGAATAGAAAGTATTAATAACGTAAAGTGAAAGATAATAAAAGAGGAATAAGATGATTGAATGAATCATTAATGAACGAATGAAAACGTGAGAGACTTGCAAGCGAAGTGTACCAAAGTGCACGGCCCTAAATGCCTCAAGCTCAACCGCGTGAGGTTCAACTAATCTTTAAGGGTGCACGTAGAGGTTCCAGTCTTGTGACTGACCTTCGGTGTGGTACATGGTGTATAGTAGCTACCCACATGGTGGGGGTGTAGTATGTCACATGTACCCACATAGCGGGGGTGTAGTATGTCACAAGTACCCACATAGTGGGGGTGTAGTATGTCATAGTTACCCACTTCGGTGGGGGTGATGTTACCCACTTCGGTGAGGGTGTAGTTACCCACTTCGGTAGGGGTGATGTTACCCATTTCGGTGGGGGTGTTATTACCCGAGTTATGTTTAACTTCGGGGGGTGTGGCATAAAGCCAAACATTGTTATGAGGTGAGCTGTTGCAACAGACTCGGATGGAGTTCAATCTCGGTGATTGACTCGCATGGGATCTTTGTCGCGTATCCCGATGTTGTGTCAGTCTTCGGACGTGAGTCGGGGGTTTGTGAGCAGGCCCCGGCACAGCATCAGCTTTCGAGCATGAGTCGGGGATATTGCACGAGACAGGATCTAGTTGGATGAGTAGAGGATCGCATGCTCCGGTACTGTGTCAGTCTTCGGACATGAGTCGGGGGTTGTGTACAGGCCTCGACACAGTAGCAGTCTTCGGACATGAGTCGGGAGTATCGTGTGAGTTGATGAACGAGAGAAATGATTGTGAAAGAAAGAAAGTAAGAAACGAACGAAAGCTAATGAATGAATGATGAAGATAATAATAATATTATCTACGTGCACATATGTTGTATGATCGTATGTATGTAAGAACGGTTTTGATGGAAAGTAAAGTATGTTTTATTATAAAACTAGAACTCACTCAGCAACGCTGACTTTGATGTGTTTCCAGTTGGCAGGTATGTTGCTGAGGATGACACGAGGCGACTACTCAGTTTCCGATGAGGCTGGCATCCGTATTTTGACATGTCATTGTATTTTGAGAAGAAAACGAATGTTGTAAAGTTATGAAATGACATGTTTTAGTTATTAATGAAATTTTAAATTCCGCTGCAAAGTAAATGTATGTTTGAAATGTTTTTATGTGCGATGAATGACCAACTGTGAGGTGCCCGGGAACGGGGCCTTACACCTTTGATGGAACTTTACCCATCTCTTTTCGGCCTAGAACAATCAAAGCAAGTTCTGGTGGGGGATTGTTTTAAGAAGCGGGACCTGAGCATAGAATGGATATGGAGATGGCAAAAGGAGTTGGTTTTAGATCTTGAGAAGTATGATCTCACTTGCTTGTTGACAAGGTTGCTTGTAGTAGAACCTTCGGAGTGTAACGATGAATGGCGGTGGTGTGACGTAAATTAGAAGGAATTTTCCTCCTCATATTTAAAGGCTCTGCTTAACAATAAAAACTCTCGTGCAGGATACAACTTTCCTTGAAATGGATGGGTTCCGAGGAAAGTTAACATCTTCAATTGGCAAGCGGAACAAAACAGGATCCCCACTTGTAACTCGCTCATTCGTAGGTGCATTCCAATCGAATCGAATACTTGTGTTCTCTGTGGCTGGCGGTAGATCACTTATTCACCTCATGCGCATTCTCAATGCAAATTTGGGGTAATGTAAGTAACTGGTGTAATATCGGGCAAATTTTGCCTTTTGTTTAGAGACCTTATGGATATTCCTTATCATTTGAGGGGTGACGATGATTTTAAAAAGGTGATTCACGCAATCTTTTTGGCAACTACCTGGGCCATATGGAAGCATAGAAATGAGATAATCTTAAAGCAAATCTCTCCATCGGTCAACAAAGTTTTAAGCGGGATAAAAGCAGCTGTCTCGCTATGGATTAAAGAGAGGAGAAAAGGAAAACATGAAGTGACTATCTGTAACTTCTTAGCATGTCGTTAACTTCTTTGTTTGTCGTATCGTTTGACCTTTTATCTTTTGCTGTCTGTTGTCTTCCTCTTGTATCTCTGGGGCTTTTAGCTACTTGCTAGCCCTATATATATATATATATATATGTATATATATATATGTATGTATGTGTATATATATATATATATTCGCTGTTCAAAAAAAAAAGATTAAAAACCTCCTTAACTTATGTTTTCCCGACTCTTTTCTTATTAAATAATGATACTAAAATAAATAAAATGTTGAATATTAAATATGAATTTAATTACAGATGCACATTATTCAATTATGAATAGTTATTATATCATTAATCAAATGAATTTAATATAAAACTAATTATGGATAGTTATAATTATAGACTTTACTTATCAATTTCAAAAACTAAGTTTGTAGTATGAATAGTTATTAATAGAAAAATGTTCAAATAAAAAAACTTTTAAAACTAAAATGTGTACAAAGTAATTTTAAACATTAATCATTTTAATCAGTAGTTGAGGTCAAATTATAAGAAAAATATGTTAGATGAGTATTTCAGAAATAGACATTTTTGTTGACTGTGTGTAAGTTTTCCAATATTTTTTAAACGCTCATAACTTTTATTTACAATATTATTTTTTTTTACAAAATTATACCATGAAAACAAATGTTTTATCTTTAAACTGAGTATAGTATGGTTATAAAATATAATTTTTTATGTTTTTAAGCTTATACTTCGTCATTGTGCATTTAATGCAGTTTATTGTGTCTTTTTGTTAGTTATTGTTTTTTCTGAATACTATTGTTTGTTTTCTAAAATGATAAATTAGAAAAAATCATAGTGGAATAACATTGTTGTGTATCTTTAATACGTAAACACAATAAATGTATAACTAATTAATCTAATAAATTTAAAAATTTACAAAAGACAGAATGCTTTATTGTATTTTTTGATCGCCATTATGTTATCTTGAACAATATAAGTTTTGAAAATTGTATTGATTAAATAATATCATTGTGTATTTTTAATTGTAAAAATTAACGATAGAAAACAACTAGTTTATATAATATATAAAAATGATAAAATATCACATTGTGTTATCTTTAGCACTATAAGTTTTAAGAAATACATTGGTGAAAGTATATCATTGTGTACTTTCTAATTGTAAAACACAATGATAGGTAACAAATTTATATAATATATAGAGACAATGACAAAATAACATAAAATGATCTAAAATGTAAAACACAACTGTGTACACATATAACAAATGATGTAGAATACATGACACAATGAACTGATATTTGATATAATGAATGTATAAGATATAATTAGTTGACGTATTTAACACAATAACTAAAATGTTCACCTCTTTAAAGCAATAAAATGATACGTTCAAGTTCACGTTTCTTTCACGACTTTTTAGATTAAATACCATTTTACTATAACCGTACTATAATAATAATAATTATTTTTGACGAGTGATTTCTACACATTTTAAAACTTCTAATGTGGTTGGATGGTTTATGTCAAAAAGTGCTGTTAGAAACAAACTTTAGCTTTTAATTTTAGATATAATGAATGTATAAGGTATAATTAGTTGACGTATTTAACACACTAACTAAAATGTTCACCTCTTTAAAGCAATAGAATGATAGTGTCAAGTCACGATTCTTTCACGACTTTTTAGATTAAATACCATTTTTACTATAACCGTACTATAATAATAATAATTATTTTTGACGAGTGATTTGTTGATTCGTTAGCGTTACTGCTTTTGCTATCGAGCCAGGGGTCTCTTTGGAAGCGGTCTCTCTACCTATCTGGATAGAGGAAAGACTTGCCACCACCTACCCCTCACAGACCCTGCTCTTGAGTGGGATATACTGGGTTTGTTTGTTTGTTTGTTATTTTGACGAGTGATTTCTACAAATTTTAAAACTTCTAATGTGGTTGGATGGTTTATGTCAAAAGTGCTGCTAGAAACAAGTTTTAGCTTTTAATTTTAGATATATAGTTAACTTAATTGTGCTATAATGATATTTAAGGAACTAAATACACTTTAATTAAATTAACATTTATCAATTAAATAACAAAAAATAATGCCCAACTGAAAAAAGTGTTTTCAAAGCTAACTTAACAAATTAATAACTGTAATGTCCAAGTTCATTTTTCAAAGACATTATGAAGACTGTATATTAATCGTATTCCATTATATTTTATTTAACTCATATAATATACGGGTTTATTTATTTTTATAATACATCAGCTTTTTAAAGAATAACTTTTCTATTACTATGTATATATCATTACATTAATTCAGCATGTATAATATACGGAATTTTAACCTAGTAATCTAACAAAACAAAAACAACTACAAAGTAAATCTTTGTATAACGCTAATCAACTTTGGCTTAGTGTTGTAAAACAATTTAGACTCATTAGTAATCGTTAAATGATAAGTTACAGACTTTTCTGATTTTATTAGTAAATCTTTAAACCTTAGTTTTACTACTTTTTAACCAACTTCTTTCATTATCCAACATGTTTGTTTACGTCTTAAATAGACAAACCAATCAAAAAATCAAACTGTAATTCAGTTTGACTAGTTTTATACGGGAAAACCCCCATTTTAATTAAAAAGATAATTGTTCATAAGTTGGGGTTGCAGTTTTTTAAGTTTGTTCTTCTTAATTTTGTAATAAGCAATATGTTTAAAGGTTAAACAAATAGCAAATTAGTCAATAGTAAAATACGTGTAATTCAGGCTCCCCGATTTAACCAATTTGAGTTTTTAGAACCAAAACCTTATTACCTAATGCAGTTTCAGTCTAAAACCAAACCAAATATATGACTCGTTTAGGTTTTATACGTTACTGTACGGTTTGATTTTCGGTTTAATCAGTTTGATATAGAATATTAATGTAGTGCGTATAAGATGGGTGGAATTGAGAATGTTAGCCAAAAAAAGAGGTGGATAAAAATGGAACAAACGTGTAGCATGAGAAAAGTGTACACAGCAAATCAGCAATTGTGTTGTACGCAAAGGGGAAAATTCAGACTTTTGGGACTTTTGGTCACGTGATCCAAGTCATTGGAACTTCGCTTTATTTGTTACTTTTCTCTTTTCTGGTAAAAGCAAAGTTTATATTACACATGTAAAATAAGCAAAATGATTATTGACGTTTGGTACGTTTTTTCATTTACAATCTTATGAAATACCAACCAATCAAATATACATATACATACATATACATACATACATACAGACGTACACACATACAGACGTACACAATATACATATACATACATATACATACATACATACAGACGTACAACATACAGACGTACGCGCGCACGCACACACGCGCGCACGCACACACGCGCGCACGCACACACGCGCGCACGCACACACGCGCGCACGCACACACGCGCGCACGCACACACGCGCGCACGCACACACGCGCGCACGCACACACGCGCGCACGCACCCACGCGCGCACGCACACACGCGCGCACGCCACACACGCGCGCACGCACACACGCGCGCACGCACACACGCGCGCACGCACACACGCGCGCACGCACACACGCGCGCACGCACACACGCGCGCACGCACACCGCGCGCACGCACACACGCGCGCCCGTACACACGCCCGCACACACACACGACACACGCCCGCACACACACACAGCACACGCCCGCACACACACACACACACCCGCACACACACACACAAACACACACAAACCCGCACACAACACACACACACAAACACACACACACACACACAAACAACACACACACACAAACACACACACACACACACAACACACACACACACACATACACACAGACACTACACACACATACACACACACACACATACACACACATACACACACATACAGACACATACACACACATACACACACATACACACACATACACATATACAGACCACACATACACACATACAGACACATACACACACATACACACATACAGACACATACACACACACTACACACACACACACATACACATACAGACAGACTACAGACATAACAGACATACATACAGACATACAGACTACATACATACATAAGACATACATACATACATACATACATACATAACATACATACATACATACATACATACATACATACATACATACATACATACATACATGTACATACATACATGCATACATACATACATACATACATACATACACACACACACATACACACACACACACACACACCACATACACACACCACATACACCACACACATACAACACACACACATACACACACACCCACACATACCACACAACACATACACACACACACACATACACACACAACATACATAACACACACATACATACATACATACAACATACTACATACATCATACATACTACATACATACATACATACATACATACATACATACACACTACATACATAAACACATACATACATACACACATACATACATAACACATACATACATACACACATACATACATACACACATACATACATACACACATAATACATACACACATACATACATACACACCATACATACATACACACATACATACATACAACATACTACAACACACCTACATACATACACTCATACATACATACACACATACATACATACACACATACATACATACACACATACACACATCACCATACACACATACACAATACACACATCACACACATACACACATACACACATACACACATACACACATACACACATACACACATACACACATACACACATACACACAACACACATACACACATACACACATTACAACATACACACATACACACATACAACATACACACATACACACATACACACATACACACATACACACATACACAATACACACATACACACAACACACATACACAATACACACATACACACATACACACATACACACATACACACATACACACATACACACATACACACACACACATACACACATACACACATACACACATACACACATACACACATACACACATACACACATACAAACATACACACATACACACATACACACATACACACATACACACATACACACATACACACATACACACATACACACACACGACATACACACATACACACATACACACATACACACATACACACATACACACATACACACATACACACATACACACATACACCCATACACACATACACACATACCACACACATAACACATACACACATACACATAACACACATACACACATACACACATACAGACATACACACATACACACATACACACATACACACATACACACATACACACATACACACATACACACATACACACATACACACTACATACAACATACACACATCCCAACACACATACACACATAACACACACAACACACATACACACATACACACATACCACACATACCACATACACACATACACACATACACACATACACACAAACACACATACACACAACACACCTACACACATACACACAAACACACATACACACACACACACACATACACACATACACACATACACCATACACACATACACACATACACACATCAAACACAACCACATACACACATACACACATACACACATACACACATACACACATACACACATACACAATACACACATACACACATACAACATACACACCACACATACACACACAACAAACACACACACATACACATATACATACACACATACATACACACATACATACCCACACATATATACCAATACATCACACATACATACACACATACATACACACTACATCACACACCATACACAACATACATACACACATACATACAACATACATACACACATACATACACACATACATACACACATACATACACCATACATACACATACATACACACATACATACACACATACATACACACATACATACACACATACATACACACATACTACACCACATACATACACACATACATACACACATACATACACACATACATACACACATACATACACACATACATACAGACATACATACACACATACATACAGACATACACACACACTACACACACACATACACACATACACACATACACAATACACACATACACACATACACACATACACACATACACACATACACACATACACACATACACAATACACACATACAACATACACACATACACACATACATACACAGACATAGACACATACACACACACACACACACACACATACTACCACATACATACACACATACATACCACACAACACATACCACACATACATACACACAACATACACACATACATACATACATACATACATACATACATACACACATACATACACACATACATACATACATACATACATACATACATACATACATACATACATACATACATACATACATACATACATACATACATACATACATACATACATACATACATACATACATACATACATACATACTACATACATACATACATACAACATATACATACATACATACATACATACATACATACATACTACATACATACATACATACATACATACATACATACATACATACATACATCATACATAATACATACATACATACATACATACATACATACATACATACATACATACATACATACGTACATACATAACATACATACATACATACATACGTACATACGTACGTACATACGTACGTTCATACGTACATACGTACATACGTACATACATACATTCATACATACATACATACCTACGTACGTACGTACGTTCATACGTACGTACATACGTACGTACATACGTACGTTCATACGTACGTACATACGTACGTACATACGTACGTTCATACGTACGTACATACGTACGTACATACGTACGTACATACGTACGTACATACGTACGTACATACGTACGTACATACGTACGTACATACGTACGTACATACGTACGTACATACGTACGTACATACGTACGTACCTACGTACGTACATACGTACGTACCTACGTACGCACATACGTACGTACATACGTACGTACCTACGTACGCACATACGTACGCACCTACGTACGTACATACGTACGTACATACGTACGTACATACGTACGTACATACGTACGTACATACGTACGTACATACGTACGTACATACGTACGTACATACGTACGTACATACGTACCTACATACGTACGTACATACGTACATACGTACCTACATACGTACATACATACTTACATACATACATACATACATACATACATACATACATACATACATACATACATACATACATACATACACACATACATACATACATACATACATACATACATACATACATACACATACACACATACATATACACACACACATACATACATACATACATACATACATACATACATACATACATACATACATACATACATACATACATACATACATACATACATACATACATACATACATACATATACACATATACATATATATATTATGTAATATATATATATATACATATATATATTCATATATATATATGTACATATATGTATATATATATATATATATATATCAATATATATATATACATATATATATATACACAAAGATATATATCTATATATATACATACATACATATATATTATATACATATATATATAGAGAGAGAGAGAGAAATGATCTTAAGAAAACCACAATGTTATGTGAAAACTAAAGAAAACCAATTAAATCGATCATATAATTTAAATTTTTATTATTGTTATTATCCTTACATTTATGTGTGTGTATATAAATAAGGATATGGGTTAAATGAAAAATCGTAGTGTAACATCGCGTATTTCGTTAAATAAAAGTTAATTTTGTAAACAATACGTTGATGTTAGTTCAAAAATTTCAATAATCATAATAATAATAATAATAATAATAATAATATTGCTTAATAATTAGTAAGATTATTTAAAAATAAAAATAAAAAAATAAGCATGTATTAAAGTTGGATTTATAAGTCCAGGGGGTATTTTGTAATTTATGGAACTTGAAAATTAAGTTTATAACATAAAATAATAAGTTTTTAAACCACAGGGGCCAAATTGTAAATTTTTTTAAAAACACCCCAAACCGCCCCCCTTCCCCGTCGGTATCCTGGCCGCCGGCCACCGGCTCCGTCGAAGCCCAAAGCAACCGAAACAAGCCGATTTTTAACAAAATAAACACCCCCGACATCTTCACGTGGGAGATTCGAACTCATGCACCAAAAACGAATTAAAATTTAAACGTTGAGTGCGATCTAGAACCTGTTTCCCTCCCACGCATTGTCGTCCCCTTTTACAGGCCATAGATCGCACTACGAACTCTAATAATCGAATTAACATCGCACTAACACACTTTAGATCGGTTATAACTCTCCTATGACTTCAATTTCGTTCAAAACAAACAAGAACACCTCATTCGAATACTAACTCACCCGCGACCTGCAACTCAAACAAAACTCATTCTGCAATCGATTTTAACAAAAACTGATAAGGGGCTTTTGTTTGTAATCATCATACGAAGCTACCTAGGAAACTAATTTGACTTTCATCATTGTTTGCGTATCAATCGATCAGCACATTGACCGCGACCTGTTCTTCATTTGTTCTTGACGATTTGAATTCCAAATCAGGTAATTAAGAACACCTTTATGCTCGATTTCTCATGGGGATCAAAAGCCCTATGATTGTTTTCATTAACATAATTGTTTGGTGCTTCAATTGATCCAAAATCAGTTCTAGGGTTTCTGGGATTGGGGGTTAGCTCGAGTTTGTGTTTAAAAGAATTAGGAAACAAGGATTATCGCGGCCAAGGCCTTTAGTTCACTGGTTCCACACTCGAATTCTAACCTACAGGTCTCGGGTTCGAGACCCGGCACCTACAAATTTTTTTAAACCCCTTTTAAGCCTTTAAAAATTCCGAAAAAATTCTGGAAATTATAAAATGTTTTTACAAACATTAATAATTTTTAAACAACTTAATTATTTTCTGAAAGTTATTTTAACACTTTATTTATTTTATTAAATGTTTTAAATAAAATTACAAATATTACAAAATTATTAATAATAAATTTAAATTTATTAAATTATATTGGACACTATATTACTTTTAATTAATCAAGATAATTACCATTTTATGTGTTTTATAGATTTACAATTTATTTACAAAAGTCGTTTTGTGTTACATAAATAAATATTTTAATTAATTATATCATATAATTAATTAATAAAATTATTATTGTTTTTCACACTAAATCAAACGATTACGCGTATTAACACATTTATTCCTATTAAATTCTAAACGTAATCACATTCAATAAATTTATTTTATTTAGTTATGGACATTCAAACTAAATAAAAATTAGTTTATTTAAACTACCATTCAAGACCCAATGGAAATCCTAATACATTCCCAAATTCCCAAATCATTATTATTCTAATTCGAGACACCGTTCCTTAGGTTAATCATAAGGAAATCGTTGGTGTCTAATCTATCACGTCCAAATTCAAATCTCATCAATCATGTGAGTATTCATATCCCCTTTTTATATCATTTCTTATTTGGGGAAATCACGTGATACAATATATTCAATCATGATATTCTATTGTTATTTCATTCTAAATTCAATTCAAGACAGGTTATGTTATTACTTGCAACTATGTGAACATACTATGGTAAACTGGACGACAGTAAAACCCTAATTCAATCAATCAATCCTGGTATCAATGGTAGATCTACTGGTTTGGATAACCCACCCCATATGAATAGTCGAGTGGTGATTGTGTATCAATGGTAGATCTACTGGTTTGGATAACCCACCCCATATGAATAGTCGAGTGGTGATTATGCCAGAGGCAGGAGTTAATCTATGGTGTATGTGTGGAGTCTATTATATGCAAAGGTCAAGTCAAGGGGTTGTTATTGTGTAGGTTTATCTATATGCTTTACTATTGCAATATAAGTCTTAACGTTACCTTGTGAATTGGATTATTCTCAATCAATCAATCAATCTATATGTATACTCAAAACTGTGATTACTCACCAGCTAATTCGTTAGCTGACTTTATTTTCTCACATGATTTCAGGTTAAGCAAGTTAGTGGACTTCTACATGCTCATATAAGACCCGAACTTAGTCAAAACAAAAGACAATTACTATTTGTGACTTTAACTGTTGTATTTGTATCTGTTAAGTTCATATTATCTTGTAATCTGATTTTAATATTATTTTCACTATTAGACAATCATGAGTTATGAACAATCAATCATTCCCTCGTCCGCTCCGATGATTCCGCCGTCAGTCGGGGTGTGACAGATTGGTATCAGAGCCATGGTTATAGGGAATTAGGCTATTAGAAATGGAATGACCTAGACTATAACTAAGTACCTTTACACATGAGTCCTCTCATGTATTTTATATGCATAGATAGGATTATATGTGCTTTACATGTTTATACTTGATTATGTGATTATATGCCTTATGTGATTCTTCTTATACTTAGAATCTTATCAATGTACACACGAATCTTAAACCATATTCTAAGGCATTGTGTGCCTAATTCAAGTGATTTCAAACTCCAAAACTCGATTGTTATTCATGGTTTTCAAATTCGTCAAAGTCTGTGTCTTACAACTTGAAACATGCTATGCTGGAAGAGTGGGATGTCTGTATCTCGGGGTGTTCTGTCTAGGCAAGGTATTCGTATAAATCCAAACCAACCAATGGATCTGTCTACCTTACCTGGGAACCCTCGGGATGAGTATCTGCTTATAGGTACGCATGTCTTCAACAAAGTTGTAGTTGACCTAATACTTTGAATAGTTAACGTACCCGCTTTGATTTAAACGATTACACTTGAAACATCCCATTGATACTATGTCAAATTTCCGATTGTCGTTTTCATGTGGTATAACTCCTATTATCCAATTATCATAAAATATCTTAACGATATTCCAGAATGTCTTCTCGTCAGATCCGTTTACGGTCTAGAAACTCTGGTCGTAAGATTGCTGCTATTGTAGCACGTGAAGTTGCTGCCAATGTTCTCAGAACCGGATCGGACGTCGAACCGGACGGCTTACTGGTTGTGTCGGACCGGTCGGACCGGTCGGACCGGATGGACCGGATTTAACTATATTTTAATTATATTTATATATGTAATTAAATATAAGTAATTTATATATGATTTATACATATATTTTATAGTTATATATAAAACTTAACTATATTTGTATATACAAAGTACTAATTTATGGTTTAACACCCCGTTTTTACCCATTAAAATAAAAAAAAAAAAAAAAAAATTCAAAATCCGGTCGGAACCGAACCGGTTCGCCGGTCCAACCGGCGACTCGGTTCGAACCGGCCGGTTCAATGCTCCAAAAACGATCCACCCTCGACCGGACCGGACCAGCCACCGATTCGCGGTCGAACCGGTCGGACCGGCCGGTCCGATCCGGTCCTAACAACATTGGTTGCTGCGGTCGTCCCAACTCTACTTACCCATTTGAACCAAGGCAACAATTCTGTTCAAAACCCAACTACACCAAACCCTCGACAAACTTGTACTTACAAACATTTCAGTTCTTGCAATCCCACTAAGTTCAGTGGAACTGAAGGAGCTACCGGATTACTACAGTGGTTCGAAAGCATCGAGAACACTTTCCTAAACAGCGAATGCCCTGAAAATCTAAAAGTCCGGTATGCCACAAGTGTTCTCCAGAAACGCGCACTTACTTAGTGGAATGGAGAGAAACGAACCCGTGGAACTGAAACTGCTTTAGTATTGACGTGGGCTGAAGTTAAGGAGCTCATGACTAAAGAGTTCTGCCTAAGAAATGAAGTCCGGAAAACTGGAAGCTGAATTCTGGGAATTAACTCAAGACAGTGGCGAGAACCTAGCATACACTAACCGATTCCACGAACTGAGCCTTTTGGTACCACACCTTGCTACCCCTACCTCCCGAGCCATCGAGAAATACATCGGTGGTCTACCCATGCAGATTCAGGATACGGTGCTAGGAAGGAATCCTTTAACACTAGAAGATGCTATTAGGCTGGCTGCACAGTTAACCGATAATCATGTGAAAGCTGGTTCTTTAACCAGAAAAGGGTCGAAGAAAAATACCGATAAACTTCCCAACGAAACCGTCAAAACCGACCAAGCCGAGCCTTTCAAGAACAAGAAGAGGAAGGCTCAATCTCAAAACTTTGCTGTAATTACCCCTGCTGTGCCAACTAATCAAGTCCCTCCAACTCGTCAACCAGCAGTAAACAACCAATCGCTGATGAAAAAGCCATACGCTGGACCCTATCCGCAGTGTAACAACTGCAGTTATCACCATCCCGCTAACATTCAATGTCGTCAATGCACAAACTATGGTCGTTTGGGTCATACATTCAACGTGTGCAAGAGTGCTGCTAAAGCTCCAACTAATGCACCAGTCCAACAACATCCTCCTGTAATTACCCAGGGTCGTGCATGCTATCAATGTGGTGATCCGAACCATTTTCGCAATCGATGCCCTCAACTTGTCATCCCAGTTCCCACGGCTCAAGGACGTGCTTTCAACATTAATGCTCAACAAGCTCAAGCCACCAATGATGTGGTGTTGAATAATTCTTGTCCTTGATTTCGTCTTCCTGATTTAATTCAAGATTTGTAATCGTGATTTCCTTTTGTTACATTGATGTAATTTCTAAATTTCTAAATGAGATACTTTTCCTTTCGTTGTTAAGTCGAACACTCATATCTCCTAAATGATTCTAACTCATCAAAACAGGGGTGATTCCCTTACTTTGGTGATGATTCTTTATTCGTTTCAATAAATGGTTTCCAATGATGTGTTTTATGAAATTTCATCCTCTGGATTAGGGTGATTTCCTTATCTCGAGGACTGACTTCAATTATTCACTTTGGAACATGCATTTCACAAATGACATGATCTCACCAAAATAGGATTGAAACCTGTACTTTGGTGACAAATGTCAATCTTCAATTGTTTTCTTGTTATTATGAAATTCAATCATCAAGATAGACGTAAATTTCATACCTTGATGATAATATCATTCTTATGAATTGCAATTGTTCAAATGAAATGACCTCATCAAAGTAGGAGTGCATTCTGGATTTTAATGAAGAAGTTCATTTGTTTTCTGGATTTTGATGAAGAAGTTCATCTTGTTATATTTTATTTTTGCAAACTTCATCGTTAAGATAGGAGTGATTTCCCTTACCTTAATGGTGAGTTATCTCGTCTTATTTCTGAAGATTCTCAAATTGAACTTTTGATTGGTAAGTTAGTGGTCATACCTTGAAAGTACACCATCAAGTTAGGGGTGAAAACCACACCTTGATGACTATTCTCATTTCTTGATCTCTAACTTATCAAGGTTGTAATCAAGTGACGAGAGGCATGTAGTAACTTGAAGGGTGAAATAATATTAGTGTTTCGACCTATCAAGTTAAAACATGATCTCTGAACTTGAACAGAGACCTGATCGTTTTAGGTTGATTTTGATTCCCAACTTGGAACATTTAAATTCTTATATCGATTTCTTTCCCTTTATTCTCATGTTTTGATTTGATCTAGCTACATCGAACCATTATTCCTTATTTATCAACTTCCATTTCGAGATATCATCAACACCTGATTACGTGATGGTAGTCTTCCTAAACAATCTTTTGTCAAGTAAATATATTATCTCTGATCGCGAAGGTCGCTTCATCTCTCGTTTCTGGAAAAGTCTCCAATCAGCCCTTGGAACTCAACTGAATCTTAGCACAGCCTATCACCTGTAAACCGACGGTCAGACTGAAAGAACGATACAAACCCTCGAGGATATGCTCCGGGCTTGTGTCATTGATTTCAATGGATCGTGGTATTCTCATCTTCTGTTGATTGAATTCTCTTACAATAACAGTTACCAGACCAACAGATGGCACCATTTGAGGCCTTGTATGGTCTCAAGTTGGTGAATCACAAATTACTGGTTCGGAATTAATACAAGAAACAACCGACAAAATTCATAAGATCCGTGATAACTTGGTTACTGCTAGAAATCGTCAAAAGCATTATGCTGACAAAAGACGTAAGCCCATGGAATACAATGTCGGTGATCTCGTACTTCTTAAGGTATCACCTTGGAAGGGAGTGATTCGCTTTGGAAAGAAAGGGAAGCTAGTACCTCGTTACGTGGGTCCATTCAAAGTGCTCGAGCGAATTGGGAAAGTGGCCTACAAGCTTGAACTACCCCAAGAACTTAGCAACATACATCTGACGTTTCATGTTTCAAACCTCAAGAAATGTCTTGCCGATGAAAATCTCCACATTCTACTCGACGAAGTCCAGATTGATGAATCTATGCACTTTATTAAGAAACCTGTGGAAATTATGGATCAGGAAGTCAAACAACTCAAACGTAGCCGGGGACCTATTGTCAAGTCCGCTGGGAATCTAAACGTGGCCCAGAGTTCACCTGGGAGCGTGAGGACCAAATGAAGTCCCAGTACCCTCATCTTTTCGTTTCAGCCTCCTCGTGATTTAAATTTCGGGACGAAATTTCCTAAAGCAGGGGAGACTGTAACATCGCGTATTTCGTTAAATAAAAGTTAATTTTGTAAACAATACGTTGATGTTAATTCAAAAATTTCAATAATCATAATGATAATAATAATAATAATAATAATAATAATAATAATAATAATAATAATATAATAATAATAATAATAATAATAATAATAATAATAATAATAATATTGCTATTAATAATTAGTAAGAATTATTTAAAAATAAAAATAAAAAATAAGCATGTATTAAAGTTGGATTTATAAGTCCAGGGGGTATTTTGTAATTTATGGAACTTGAAAATTAAGTTTATAACATAAAATAATAAGTTTTTAAACCACAGGGGCCAAATTGTAAATTTTTTTAAAAACACCCCAAACCGCCCCCTTCCCCGTCGGTATCCTGGCCGCTGGCCACCGGCTCCGGCGAAGCCCAAAGCAACCGAAACAAGCCGATTTTTAACCAATAAACACCCCCGACATCTTCACGTGGAGATTCGAACTCATGCACCAAAAACGAATTAAAATTTGAACGTTGAGTGCGATCTAGAACCTGTTTCCCTCCCACGCGTTGTCGGCCCCTTTTACAGGCCACAAATCGCACTATGAACTCTAATAATCGAATTAACATCGCACTAACACACTTTAGATCGGTTATAACTCTCCTATGACTTCAATTTCGTTCAAAACAAACAAGAACACTTCATTCGAATACTAACTCACCCGCGACCTGCAACTCAAACAAAACTCATTCTGCAATCGATTTTAACAAAAACTGATAAGGGGCTTTTGTATGTAATCATCATACGAAGCTACCTACGAAACTAATTTGACTTTCATCATTGTTTGCGTATCAATCGATCAGCACATTGACCGCGACCTGTTCTTCATTTGTTCTTGACGATTTGAACTCCAAATCAGGTAATTAAGAACACCTTTATGCTCGATTTCTCATGGGGATCAAAAGCCCTATGATTGTTTTCATTAACATAATCGTTTGGTGCTTCAATTGATCCAAAATCAGTTCTAGGGTTTCTGGGATTGGGGGTTAGCTCGAGTTTGTGTTTAAAAGAATTAGGAACCAAGGATTATCGCGGCCAAGGCCTTTAGTTTACTGGTTCCACACTCGAATTCTAACCTTCAGGTCTCGGGTTCGAGACCCGGCACCTACACATTTTTTTAAACCCCTTTTTAAGCCTTTAAAAATTCCGAAAAAAATTCTGAAAATTATAAAAATGTTTTTACAAACATTAATAATTTTTAAAACAACTTAATTATTTTCTGAAAGTTATTTTAACACTTTATTTATTTTATTAAATGTTTTAAATAAAATTACAAATATTACAAAATTATTAATAATAAATTTAAATTTATTAAATTATTATTGGACACTATATTACTTTTAATTAATCAAGATAATTACCATTTTATGTGTTTCATAGATTTACAATTTATTTACAAAAAGTCGTTTTGTGTTACTTAAATAAATATTTTAATTAATTAAATCATATAATTAATTAATAAAATTAATTATTTGTTTTTCGCACTAAATCAAACGATTACGCGTATTAACACATTTATTCTTATTAAATTCTAAACGTAATCACATTCAATAAATTTATTTTATTTAGTTATGGACATTCAAACTAAATAAAAATAGTTTATTTAAACTACCATTCAAGACCCAATGGAAATCCTAATACATTCCCAAATTCCCAAATCATTATTATTCTAATTCGAGACATCGTTCCTTAGGTTAATCATAAGGAAATCGTTGGTGTCTAATCTATCACGTCCAAATTCAAATCTCATCAATCATGTGAGTATTCATATCCCCTATTTATATTATTTCTTATTTAGGGGAAATCATGTGATACAATATATTCAATCATGATATTCTATTGTTATTTCATTCTAAATTCAATTCAAGACAGGTTATGTTATTACTTGCAACTATGTGAACATACTATGGTAAACTGGACGACAGTAAAACCCTAATTCAATCAATCAATCCTGGTATCAATGGTAGATCTACTGGTTTGGATAACCCACCCCATATGAATAGTCGAGTGGTGATTGTGTATCAATGGTAGATCTACTGGTTTGGATAACCCATCCCATAAGTCGAGTGGTGATTGTGCCAGAGGCAGGAGTTAATCTATGGTGTATGTGTGGAGTCTATTATATACAAGTGTCAAGTCAAGGGGTGTTATTGTGTCGGTTTATCTATATGCTTTACTACTGGAATATAAGTCTTAACGGTACCTTGTGAATTGGATTATTCTCAATCAATCAATCAATCTATATGTATACTCAAAACTGTGATTACTCACCAGCTAATTCGTTAGCTGACTTTATTTTCTCACATGATTTCAGGTTAAGCAAGTTAGTGGACTTCTACATGCTCATATAAGACCCGGACTTAGTCAAAACAAAAGACAATTACTATTTATGACTTTAACTGTTGTATTTGTATCTGTTAAGTTCATGTTATCCTGTAATCTGATTTTAATATTATTTTTACCATTAGACAATCATGAGTTATGAACAATCAATCATTCCCTCGTCCGCTCCGATGATTCGCCGTCGGTCGGGGTGTGACACGTAGCTTGGTATTACATATACGTCACATATAGGTTACGTATACTTAACCATTTTTCATTTGAAATAGTGTTACGTATACGTATGACTCTTCATTCTCAGATTTATGTTTAACATATATGTATCAAATACTTAAATACCCGTTTAACAATTAAAATAACATAAATTTTTGAATTATATTATTGGTTGCCGTGGTTTTCTTTGGTTTTCACATAAATATTAGTTTTCTTAGGAACCATCCCTTATATATATATATATATATATGTATATATATATGTATATATATGTATGTATATATATATATGTATATATATATATGTATATATATATGTATGTATATATGTATTTATGTTATATATATGTATGTATATATATATATATGTATATATATATGTATGTATATATATATGTTATATATATGTATATATATGTATATATATGTATATAAATATGTATATATATATATGTATATATATGTATATATATGTATATGTATATATACGTATATATATATGTATATATATGTATATATATGTATATATATGTATATATGTATATATGTATATCTATATATATATATGTATATATATAGGGGTTGGTTCTTTTAAGGATTTCATTATAAATGAGAACTCACAGAACTAATATTAACCATTGATTGTTTTGATCAAGGGTTATGATTAAACATGTTCACTAAATGTAAATTATTGATTTATTTAATTGGTTAATTTAAAAAAAAAGTATATTAGTAATCTGTTATATTATTTTCTCTCTCCAATTAGTTAGTAATTAATAATATTATTCTCTCTCTCCAATTAGTTAGTAATTAATTAATATTATTCTCCCTCCTCTCTCTTCTTATTTCTAAAAATTCATCGATTACATTTGGAAAAAAAAGAAATTCTTTAAAATTGAGTAAATTAGTAAGTGATGCGTCATAATTGGTATTTGTTTAATCTTTGCATTCGATTGTTTTTTTCATTTTTCACGGTGCTCGTTGATTTACATATATGTAAGTCTTTAGACTGGTCTTCTACTCAAATGTTAATATTTTACATATACATAAATTTTCAAATCAATAATCCATTTTTTAAATTGATCTGGTATTTACATATATGAAAAAATATCTTCATACTAGTCATTTAGTTTTCAAACTTACCACCCATTTACATATATGTAAAACTTTTTCTTATCGTTTTTTATATACATACATGTTTTACATATGTGTGAGTCAACTATTTACATATATGTAAGTCTTCAACACAAACTTAAACAAAATCATAAACTAAAATTCAAGCTAATTAACACAAACACTTGAATCAAAACATAAAGTCATACACTAAATTTAACCAAACGATCATTGAATTTGTGAGAAAATAGATTATTACATTTGTGTACGTAGAAAAAAAATGTATAGGTAACAAAAAATATATATATGCAAAATTAACAAACCATTTATTTCCATATATGTATAGGTAAAAAAGATAACTGATTATATTTATTTATGTAACGAAATTGGATGCAAAATTAACTCAAATATATAAAATCATTACCAGACCATTATCAAAGTATCTTTAATACTTTTATGAATATACTATGAAAAAAGGTCAAAGAACCGTCCAAAAATCAATGCAAAGTTGAAATTGAGCACTAAAAGAAAAAAAACAATTAAAAAATTTCATCCAATTAATGGAAGATGATTGTGTAACTTCCTAAATTAATTATATAGCATTAAAGACTCATATTAAATGCATATATTAAAAGACCATATTAACCTTGTTGTATTAATTAAAAAATAAATTAAATAAATAATAATCAATGGTTAGGATGAGTTCTCGCAGTTCTCACTCTCTTTAGGAGTACTGAAAAGATCCTGACCCTATATATATATATATATATATATATATATATATATATATATATTTATAGGGTAAGGTTTCTTATTAATCCTTGTTTAGACTCGCACACACGCCCGCATCATCCTATATAACCGTATTGTGTTTAATATACCACAGTTTTAAATTGCAGGGTGAATTACACATTTTAGAAAAATTCCATTTCAGAAAAGATATATTACAATATCCCTTTTTAACATTAAAATATTCTCGGGTCTATGGTATAGATATTTTTAGAAAAATATATATAAAAGTTTATTTGTTAGAAAATTAACACATGTGATTTCCATTTTTAGCCCTCCCACAGGATATTAACAATGAAATAGTTACGAATTTACCATTTAATTAATCTTAACTATCAAATTAGTTTGATAGAAGCCCAAAATAATACCTAGTTTTTTAGGCTAAATCTGGTTTTGTATAATCACAAATCACAATTATAATTTTTCAAATAGTTAATGTTGCATTTTTCAAATTGTAGATGGGCTGTAAGCTTCTTTCATGATTAGATATTGTCAACGTAAGTTTTGTGATGGGTCGACGTTTGTTTTGGGCTTTATGTGTATTAAACTGAGTTTGTGGGAGGTGATCCATTATTCATATGGTACATATTTGCAGCCTTATAGGCCATAAATTCAAAGATGAAAGTTATATCAAAAGTTACTCTTAAATCTCAACTCATGAGTCGCGATATTCAGTTAGTGGTGATAAAAATAACTCAGTTAATCAAATCAATCCCAAAACCTAACCAATGACTTAACTGGCTATTAAACGATCCATCACAAGCCAGTTTCTAACTTGTCAAATTTCCACATCTCAAACCGGTTAGGAACCAATTATTTTTAACTTTTTTGAACGGTGAGAAAACCGGTCAGTAACTTAACCGAACCGGCTACCCTAGGTATGTTTTTATACACTCTCAAACCGCTTAATATCCAAACTGATTTTTGGAATAACTGGTTTTGACTATTTTGACCAATAATCGATTCAGTTAATAACCACACCGTTTTTTAAATAATTGATTTGTGCACCTGTAACCCAAGTTTCTTATGCATTAGATACATTCACACTTTCATGCTAAAAAGTTGTGAATTGGTTATAGGTTAAAACGGGCCGGGTAAAACGGGTTGGGTTAACGAATATTAAAATGATTTGGGTTTGGGTATAACAAGAGGTTAAATCTCCAGGTTAAAACAGACGTAATTTCGTATTTGTTTGCCTCGACACATTCCCATTTTTTAATCATTAATTATTTGTGAATAACTATTGCATTGGAAGTTATAAAACTAGATGATAAAATAAAATGTAATTTGTCTCAAAACACTTTTAGCCTTTTTGGGGACCCAAACAAATTTGGATACACTTTAGATCTCTTAAAACTACTTTGACTTTTTTAATGGGTACATTCATGAACCCTTTAAACCTATTTTTAAATCCTTTAAACCTATTTTTAAATCTACAACATACATTACTATCTATTTTGTCTATTATTTAACTTAAACCCTTAACCACTTGAACGCATTCTTAAACAATTTAGTAAATGTCTTCGTTGATTGTTTGACAAGTAAAATGTTATATCCACGGTGGTTTTACAAGTTGTATATTTTTTTTCTACTTTTTTAAGTGTAACCCGTAAACGTGTAGTAATTAAAAGTTTGAAAAAAAATTGTTCCACCACCCAAATGATCTCATTTAAGGGAAAATACTCCGGGTTAGTTTGATAACTGTTAGTGCAATAGTTATTTTGTTAATTGTAGGGAAAATAGGTGGCAATACGTGCTTTGCAGGGGTAAGATTACCGTCATGGTCATTATACGTGTATGTTTCCGCTTCTCCAACGAATTCAAAAAGCAGACACGTGACGAGTAACATTACATATTTGACAAACATGTCGTAACAGTATATATAAATTGACAAAAAACACCTTGGCGTGGGAAAAACCAACAAATTATTTAATTGATTTAAAGACTTTTAGTTAAATAATAAAAAGAAACTAAAATATGTATATATATATATATATATATATATATAATATATATATATATATATATATAATATATATATATATAGGGATAGTTATTACAAAACTTGATTTATTTTCAAAACTTGAAGAACTAATCTGAACCACTCATTATTTATCAATCTTAAATTTAAAATTTAATGAAAAGGGTATAATTGTAAACGATTAATAATTTCTCTTTTCAATTGATTAATTACTTAATTATCTATCTTGTTTCTCTCTCTTCTCTTATCTATTCAAATCTTATGAAAATCATAAATTACATATATTTAATGTCATGTAAACTAATTTCAAAAAAAATTACATATATATAATATTTTAGAAAAACTATACCATCTTCAAAATTAACATAAACATAATCAAAAGTCATAACTTATTTATAAATATACGTAGCATTATGTTTTTTTCTTTGCCAATATTTTTTATCTATAAATATAGTAGGGTACGAAAGAGTACACATATATAAAACAAGGTTATATAAATATATCATGAATATATATAATTCCTATTATATAATGCATATATGTAATTCATCATTAGTGACATTTTATTTAATTGTATATTTGAAAATTTTTAATTGTTTCTGTTTGAACTACATATATGGAATTTGTTACGTACAATTATGAAGGTAAGCTTATTTTACATACTAACCTTATTTTACATATATCTAAATTAACTAATTTACGTATATATAAAACATTTACGTATGTGTGAATAGTTAAATTTCATATATGTAAAACAAAGGTATATATGTAAAACCTTACATATATGTTAGTATTTAATTTGCATATATGTAAAATATAGAAATACATACAAATTACCGAACACTATGAATGACATCATACCGACATTTAACAATATTTTTTTTTAGTAATAAAAATGTTTTCCTCCTTGTTGCAAATCCAATCAAACTGCTAATTTGTATAACCATGGGAGGAATTTTAAAAAAATGACTAACTATTGTTCCTTTTTGTTCTTTTTTTCTAAATCAAAACATGCCACAAGTTCTATTCCCAAAAATAGTTTTAACACAAATGATTTCATGAAGTTGTTTACAAAGAATCACAATATTGTTTAAGTTAAACTATTTATAGAAATTATATGCTAATAGAATTATACAGAGGAAAGAAGAATCATCTAATTAGAATTGAACTTTTTAAATAATGATTCAATTACAATTACATTAAAATATAGAACAATAAAAGCTGTAATTTATAAGGATAGCAATTACGTGAAATGAAGATAAAAGATGCCTCAAATTGAGGTAGATGGTTTTTTCTATAAAACTAATGGTTTAAAACTAACAATAAATAATAATAATAATCAAATAAAAAGTATTTAAAACATTAAAAACTCATTGCGAGACTTCATATTAAATAATAAAATGCGTAGAACTATATTTCAAGGAATCTTTTATATTTTACATGCTTACATATTAATAAACTAGGTTAGTTCCCGTGTATTACACAGAATAAATAAATAAAATATTAAATAATTAGTACTCAAAATTTATACATTATAAAATCACGTTTGAAGATAAAATATGATTATAATTACATATAAATAGCTATTTTAAATAAATAAACAATAATTATTTTTCTTAAACTTTATTTTATAAAATTTTTAAATATTTTATTTTAAGAAAAATATTTTTTAAAGAAAAAGTTCGTTGTATTATGTATTTTATAAAATTTTTATTTTTAAAAAGTGTGTTTTAATTCAATATAGGTTTTTTATTTACAAAATTATACAATTTTTAATTTAAAAGTAGTATGAGTAAAATTATTAGTATTTAATATTATTATTAATAATATAGAGAAATGAGAAAATTAATATGATAAGGCTTACAATTGTTTCATGTTTATTTTAGTTTTTTTTATAGATAGATATATAGGCTAAAATAGTATTAAATAAATGGATTATAGTTAGTAATAAACACGAAGAGTTAGATTATAATATTTTAATATTAATAATTAAAATAATATATAGATAATAATTCAAGAAATAAAATAATTATACTATTTTCAACTCTCTTATCTAAATAGTTTCATTTTTAGACATTCGTTTTAAGATTTTTTATTAAAAATTAATTTTTATCAAAATCTTGTTTTTTTTTGAAAACTATGATTTGTAATTATTTTGGTTGTTTTAATAAGATTGTTTTTAAAAGATTTCACCTTTATATTTTTTTGAAACAAAACGACTTAAAATATTTTGCTTAAAAATGTTTAGTGTTTTAGAAAATTTTATATTATATAATTTTTTGTTTTTTATTATTTAGATTTAATTTAAAAGATGTGATTTTTAACTTCCTTCATAAAATATATTTTTAAAAAAAATATAGTTTGATTTTATAAAATCTAGATAAGAGAGAGATTATAGCAATTAATAAAATTAATTTTTAGTAAGAGAGAGAAACTTGTATTAGTATTTAAATTACTATAATACCCTTTTGGAAGGAAAATCAAAGTGTGAATGTGTAGAAATTTGACAAGTGGATAAAAAGTGTATTAAAAACATGACAAGTGGCAAAAAAAATTTTCTTTTATTAGATACTATAGATGAATACATATACTATTTTAAAATAAAAACTAAACAACTTTTATTTGTAAACAAAGATGAATCGCATATTGGACATGGTGAATTACCAAACCGAAACAATGCTCATTACCAATTTTTAAGCCAATCATGTAGATCGAACCAGAACAATGATAATAATGAAGCCGATCGATGCTCTTTGATGGCGACTCTTTTGAAGCTCGCACAATGGCTCGTTGGTGGGGCCCGATTTCGTTGTTGTCTTTAGTATTTCAAACAAAAGAGATAATAAGAGTAGGTATGAAGTAACCAAAAAGAGCTCTTATAAGAGAGCCTCACGATTAGAGAGAGATGTAAGTTTATGAATTGAATTTTAAAGTTGTGGGGTTGTTTCATAAAAAGAGTTATTATTTGAGTTAAAATAGGAATTGATTAATTTTCTTCCTAAAGTACCCTTTTCTAGTAAAATAGGAATTGATTAATTTTCTTCCTAAAGTACCCTTTTCTAGTTATTAAAATATGTTTAAAACTTCTATTAATTACAATATTGCCATTATTATTTTAAACCATTGATCAAATGATCTAACGATGTAGATGAGTTCCTGCAGTTCTGAAAATATTTGTGAGTCCTGAAAAGATCCTATCCCTATATATATATATATAATTTTTAAACTGCTTGATAAAAAAAACGGCCCAAAAAAAGGCAACACAACTATTAAAATACAAATGTAGTTATGGGACTTGAACCGGGTTGATTACGAGAAAGAAGAAACATGTCATAAATGTACCAGGGAGGGATCTTAAGAAAACCACAAAGTTATATGAAAACTAGAGAAAACCAATTAAATTGATCACATAATTTAAATTTTTTTTATCATTACTCTTTATATTTGTGTGGTAATATATAAATAAGGGTATGAGTCAAATGAAAAACCGTAGCATGGTTTTACATATACGTCACATATAGGTTACGTAGACGTAACCATTTTTCATTTGAAATAGTGTTACGTATACGTAAGAATCTTCATTCTTGTATTTATGTTCAATATATATGTACAAATACTTAAATACCCTTTTAACAATTAAAATAACATAAAATTTATGAATTATATTATTGGTTTTCGTGGTTTTCTTTGGTTTTCACATAAATATTGGTTTTCTTAGGAACCATCCCCTGTACCAAACCGTCATTTTTGTTGTGAATTAAGAAAGAATTATATAAATCATGTAGATAAATCAATAAAAAACTAAAAATTTAAACCAATCAATTTATGTTACTATAGATGTTCAGTTTCTAAATGTTATTTTTAAATCTTATTAATTTTTCATGTAAGAAATGACCTTCATTTGTTTTAAACCTAGCCGGTAAACATGAAAAAATGTTTGTTTGATGAAAAAAAAGCTTGTTCTTGTATTTCTTCATCAAGTGGGTTATATTCGGCCTCATGTAGTATTTAATACGATGATAAAGTCGTGAGTGTTTATGAATCAGGACCTTGTGATTTGCTATTATTAGCATGTTTTAAATTATCTTTACTATTTCACAATACGTTTTCCCATAAAGGGTAACATTTTTTTTGAACGACTATATAAATTAGTGGCGGGCTACTAAACATCTGATCATCTTCATTACTCGACTACGGAATCTTAGGGCTCTACGCTGGCACGTTGGCGACAAGAAGCTTTTACATTAATTTGTCCTCATTAGTCCCAAACATGATGCCTTTTATTTTTGTTACAGTTGTGACTTGAATCCAATAACTCCACGTGTTTAATGAATTCTTGTGTATTTCATCTAAACTATTTGAGTTAAAGATCATTTATTTTAAATTATTTATATTTTTTAACGACAAATATATCATACTATTAATTTTAAAGAATGGTAAATTAAATTATGTCTAAATTTAAACTTTAAAAAGTCTCTACCATATATATTAGCACACATTAATTATAAATTATTTATCTACTCTTTATGATTGTATTTAAATCTTTCTTATAATATAATAACAATTAAAATTTAAATCCTAGCACATTTTGTGGCATTGGTGACCAGAGTGAGATGGGGTAGATATTGCAAACCATAATGTGGTTGACCTAATTTTATTTATATAACGAAGTTATATTTATTTATTCATTAATTGAGATATAATATTTTAATGTTATATTTATATTATTAATATATTATATAAGAGGATTTTTGCAAATTTTTCTAATTAAAAGCGACTCAAAATATCTTTTTATTTTCTATTTAATAGGTAAATATCTTTATGATGTGATCATTTTTTCAAATAGCCTTAAAAGTTATCGATCAAATATATATTCAAGAGATATATTGTTACACATTTATACACGTCATTAAAGTTCTAATTACTTGTAGATCTAAATAGAAAGTTAAGTTTATTTTTATAAAATGTAACAAAAAGCAGGTAGAGATTTATTTAATCGACCTTAAAAGTTATCAATTATAAAATCAAGAGATATATTAGTTAGGATAAATTGTGTTCTCATACGTGAATGCAATACGGTTTATATCTCATAGATGGATTCATGTTAAGATATGACTTTACATGAGAAAATAAGTAGGGCAGTTTAACTCGTTGGGAAGGTTTAAAGCAAATTTTAATATTAAAGAGTTTTTTTTTTTAACAATATCTGTATATCTCGTACAATAATTAAGGAATTAACAATTGTCAAATGGGAGGTACGAAAGGAAGAATGTGCATGCAATTATCCTCACATCATGCAAGTGTCCCTGGAAGGAGCGCAACAATGTTCTTTTCAACAACAAAAAGCCATCGGTGGCATAGGTGTTGGGTTTTGTGTGTTAAAATTAGATCTAATATGTTAACTATACATTTAAGGTACTGGTTAATTGAACACCCTCAATTATAAATCAACACCATAGATTTCTATATGGGTCGTATAGCATCGTATGACGTTGTATAGGGAGATCGTATAACTTTATATGGGCGTATAACCCATCTGACAGCCCAGTGAATTTTTTCTCATAGTCAGTGTCGAAATTTGTTATGCGCGTCGTATAGCTCTATATGTGTCGTATAGGGGGTCGTATAGGATTATATGTGTTCAATGACCTTGTGGATGCTTTATATAACTTGTATTGTAAGATAACGACTGCTAAAGAAATCTAAGAGTTGTTGAAATGCAAGTAAAATGGTCATGGTCCTTTTCTTGGACTATAAAATGGTTGAGTCTAAGACTCTGATTAGCTAAGTTCAAGAGTTGTAAGTTATCCCTAATGACATTCTCTCGAAGGCGATGATTCTTAGTGAGACATTTATGTGGTTGTTATGATTGAAAAGCTACTGACTAGCTGGGTAGATTTTAAAAAACTCAAGGATAAGCATAATGAATCGAGTACCTTCTTCGAAACGAGGATGACAACAAATTTACGTAAAATGGAAGTCAAGTGAAAACATTGATTAAGGTCAACACGTTAGAGCATGGTCAATCCTCTAAAGGCCATAAAGCAAACAAGAGGAGAGGAAAGGCAAGACTAAGATTGTGGATATTTGGCCAAGGAAAGGACGTGTGGGAGAAGAAGGCGGCTCCTTTAAAGGAAAATGCTACGAATGTGCTGAATCAGATCATCACATTAACCAACGCTAGACACCTAAAAAGAGAGGGCACATATGATTAATGATGATATACCGGTCACTGCCATGATCCCTAGCCTTACTACCATGATGGATGAGGTCAACTTGATGTCTAACAACCCTAAGCGGTGGTAGGTTAACATTGGAGCTACTTTCCCGTGTCTGCTCATACAAGACCTTCTTTAATGCCTTTAAGAAGGTGGTGGGAGACAATATGTTGTACATGGAAAATTTTATTGTAGTTGATATTAATGTCGAAGGCGATGTGATCTTGAAGTGAACTTCAGGGATGGAGTTCATTAAGCAATGTACTATATGTACCCACCTTGTGCAAGAGCCTTGTGTCGGGATGGTTGTATAATAAGTTTAAATTCATTTAGTTTTTAAAGGTGATAAATTTGTTTTACCTAAGCATGTTATGTTTGTTAATGACATGCTTAAACAGAAAGCACTGATGATAAAAATGAATATGAATAGAAATGCTTCTACTTATACTTACTTGATGAACAGTACATTAATTTAATTCAATGCCTCTTTTGCTTAACTTAGATTGCTTAAGGTATGATTGATATTACGTGGGGGAAGCCATTCTATCAACTAACTATTTTCTAAACAAAATATTTTCTTAAGAAAAATGATGTCACATCTTATGAGTTGTGGATATGAAGAAAACCATGTTACGAATAATTTGATAGTTTGTTTGTTCCGTTTTTTGAATTATACATTCACCGATTAAACTAGTTTAATTCGTCAACTGATTCCGTTGAAACTACACTCTTCACATTCATAGTGTCATGTATATATACAAGGAATACGACCTTGTTGTAGAAACTTGAACTTACATGTTTCAACAAAACGCACATCTTCAAAAGATTTCCAGCTTTTACCACCTTACGCACTCTTGTTTCAGGGTTTGTTTAAGGTGTTTGGTTAATCTTGTTGTACAATCTACTTTGGTTATTGTACCCATGGACACAGATGCATTCAGGGTGACATGAAATCTGTTTAATAGACCTCTATTTCAGTGATCATACTTGTTTTTCTTTATGTTTCATTATTATGTCTTTATGTATAATTTGTAACTATGTCATTATATAATTTGTAACTAGAAAATTCTTTTTTTTTGGAGTTATGTATTGTAATCTGAATATTTGATCAATAATAATGTTTATCTTTATTTTGTGAATGGTGTTTCTATAATATGTATGCACACCATGTTTATGATACTAGTCTTCAATATAATATTGTTTACAACTATGGTTTAATACACCATATGTTCACTCCTCAATCTTCAACCGATAGTGCGCCTCCATTAAACTTCGCTAGTCGTTAAATATAGTTGTGGTAGTGATCACCTCTTCTCATATTATCAATCATAGTAGTGATCATCGTTGTATCATCTCACTAGAAGACAGCGGTCACCTTTTCACTAATTGGATAGTGATCACCCGGCCCATTCATCGTTTCACTAATTCCATAGTGATTACTCTTTCAAGTCTCACTGAGAAGAGTAGTGATTGCCTCTTTTCATCTCTTCAATCTAGATAATTAATGATCACCTTTAGACTCATTAGTTGGGTAGTGAACACCCCTTACATATTATATATATATGAAGTTCGTAATAGATATTTATGATAAAAGATTTACTCTAATACATCTAATTTCTAATTGAACTTCTCGCTCTTGATCTTCATCTCTTCTTTCTCTTAATCATGTTTGAACTATGAATTAGAGATCACTTGTAGAAAATGTGTATGTTATTTTAAGATCTTTAGAGGTTAGTCAAAAACTGTAAAGGAGGATTGTCGCTTAGATAGCTAATGAAGAGAGTAAGTGAAAAAGTGATGGCCGATGCCATGGTTGAACCACGTAACGACCGTGGGTTCTCTTTGATATACTTTATTACTTAAAATTAAACCCGTTACAACGACTCGACGAGTCTGGTGATTTGTTCTTCTTTTTAATTGGATCTTAAACACTGATAAAAAAATTGTAATTAATTATAGATCTAGTCTTGAAAAGAAACGAGAGGGATAAAAGCTTTCTTTTTACTAAAATAAGAAAATTTGGGCATTGTCCATTACCTATTTTTTTTAATCATTTCTTCATTCGCTTAAACTACATCCTTTTGACAAGATTTTAATTTTGAATTACTCTTCTTTAAGAAGATTCCCTTTAGAATTTTGACCAAGAGGATTAATATATAATAATAAAAAACATTGACTAGTTTTGTAAGCATGTTCAAAGTCTTATATTATTTTATGATTCTTTTGATTTTATATAAACGTTTAAAGTATTAAATACATTTTGTAAACATTTGTTTTGTAAGTTCTCATTTGAGTTCATCGGATTTAGTTTACAAGCATCTTAAGTTTATACAACTTATTTGTATAGGTTTTCAAGTGATTGTTTTATCATCTACAGTATCTCATGATCTATCCTGTATTTATCACTTGATACTTGATTGGTCTTAAAGTTGCCTTTATAATGACAACGACCAAAAATGAAAAAAAAAACCTTCTAGTAAGCTTTCAAGCAATTCAAGATAGCATCATATAAAAAACCATCGTTTTTAGTCGCTTGGGTCTTCTAGTATGATCGATTAATTCTTATATGCACTAAAAAATTAGTGCACTTACAACGAAGTTCAATTCCATATAATATTTGCAATCACAACTTGAATGACAAAACAATACCCACAAATCAATCAAGGAGGCATGAAAGGTTAACATTTTGCACAACCTATCAAACAAATTCGTTACAGACATACTAGAGATTTCAAGTTTGATTACGTGGTTTTTATGAACGTATCTTTCATATATGGCCCGATGCGTATAGTTAGATGGCACACACTCCATTAATTGGGCAAACCATCGAGAATTACACCATCGTAAAAGAAATGTTCTAAGCGTTATTTAGTTATTCACATGGGATCCAATGACGATTTTATTTTTCCATAGGTCAATGGCTACTAGGCAACAAAGCCAAAAAATTGACAAAATATACATCAATATCATAGTAAAATAATAATAAGAAAAGATAAGGGTCTAAATCTCTTGGATTTTATAAATTTATCTATTATTTTTTTGGATCGGCCTTGAAAATGAATATATCTCAATTTACGGATGTACTACGTACTAATAAATAGATGCACTGAAATTAAATTTGAATAAATTATATTCACATTTGAATATGTGTCCCTATACGAACATGCATTAATGCGTGAACAACTACAAATTCTATACTACACAGTTGTATGCAAACTTACATACATACATACCTATAATAACCTAGAGGGGGTAAGGTTACCTTTAATTTATCTTCAACTTATCTTTTGACATTGTAATTGTAACATTTTCCGACTAGCTTCTCAGTCATTAGTACATAGTAGTATTTTTGGGACGGTCCTTTTCGATTTCTCAGGACAATTCAACCCCCAACCATCTAAAATTTTACCGGGCCATTTTTAGGGCACTTTAATTTAATTTTTAAGACGATTCTCACACCCCCAACCGCCTAAAAAATTACCAGCCTATTTTTTAAGGTGGTTCACACTAGTTTTTATTATGATTTAAAAATAATATTTAGTTCTTGAAAAGGTTATGATATTTACAAGTAAAAAGTAAAAGAAGAGCTAACACGAGATTTATAGTGATTTGAGTGGAAATTAACGAATTCAAGTTAAGTCAACTTCATCTCCTACCGAAAATTTGTCTATATTTCAATATTTTGTAATCGATGGATATGACATGTACCATGACTTTATAAATTAGCAAGACTTTATAAATTAGCATGACTTCTCCCTATTTTCCCTTAAAATGGATCACCAAAATCGTCCCACTATTGGTCTTGTCACAAGTCATCACGACTCTTTTTTTTACATACAAATCATCACGTATAAATAAGTGCTCATAAAATTTAGAGTAAATTATAAATTTTATACTTTAAGTATGCCTAAATTATGAATCTTAGTCTCAAATTTTGATATGTACACTGATCGTTTTTTATTTAAAAATTTATCATGTTTTATGTACTTTTACTAACAAAAGTTAACTTTTTCAGTTTTGTAAAACAACATTTTACCCTTACTCCTTAAAAAATAAAATCCGTATTTTCACTAATTTTTTATTTTTTTCCTTTTTTTATTTTAGTTACTTTACTTTTCTTTATTTATTTTTCTCTTTTCTAATCACTTCTATTTTTATAAACTTTTTTTTAAATGCTCATTTTGCCCTTAACCCTTAGAATGACAAAAGGTGTTATTGTTAATCTTTTATTTTCTTTCAATATATTTTTTATTTTATTTTTTTACTTTATATATTTTTAACCACTCTATTTAAAAATCATCATAAATATGAGTAATAATTTAGTTTTAATTTTTTTATAAAATGTAATTGTTTATAGATTATTATTTTTTATAAATTTATTTTCATTTGTTCACCTTGTTCATTACCTTTCTAATAAAATTAATAGAAATTAGACAACTCGATTTTTAACTTTTTTGGCACAAGATTTTTAGTCGTTTCAAATTATTTGGTTTAGGGTTATATTCAAACCGGTTGGAGAAATAAGATTTTAGTTTATGATATAAATTTCTAATTTTTCGTATTAAATCAAACGGTTTGTTTTTAAATATAAATATAGTGTGCCAGCGCGTAAATTTAATTTAAGATAGAATACACCAAAAGGTTTCTAAACAACTACTCGAAGGTTTTAAATAAACAAATCATCCAAATTTTCTTTTATTAAATGCACTTTTATTTAAGGTTTTATTTAAACTGTTATAATGAGGTTTTATCAGTGTAAATCAAAACCAAACCATTTAAAACTAAAATGAAACAGAACCAAACAATTACTAAGGGTTTGCGTTGGTTTAGTTTTACGATTAAGCTTATTGAACCTTTTACAGTAAAAACACTTAAATACTTCATGTATTAATCAAAGCTTAATTATACGTATAACCCAACTTAGAATAATTATAACCAAGTAAAATATACAAAGTCGCATACCAAAATCATACAGTAACCATAAGACAAACTGTTTAACATAGTTAAAAATTCTTACACCCAAAAGATAATAAAAAATGACGGTGAACAAAAATGATTACTAGTTTAAATTTCATAACATAAAATAATATTTTAAACTCTAATTGTTTACACACGATTAGAAAGGTAGATAACTATTTTTTAATAACAAAAAAATATAAAATTAAAAACATATAAATAAAAGTATATTATAAAAAAGATAACATAATTAAGTAATATTCAGAAGTTATAAAATAAAAATATTAAAAAAGATAAAGTAAATAAAATAATAACAAATGAAAAAATTAAAGATTAATAAAATTTACAGATTTCGTCCTTTAAGAAGTATGGACAAAATGATAATTTGAGACAAAAGTAACTGAAAAAATTAACTTTTTTAGTAGAAAATGCATAAAACGTGATAAGTTTTTAAATAAAGGATGCTTAGTATATTTATCAAAGTACAAGAAAAATTTATAATTTTAAACATACTTAAAAGATAAAATTTATAACTTACTCTAAAATTAGGACTAAAAAGACATAAAAAAACGTTTCCCTTTCTTTTTGGATCTTTTATTGTTGATGTTTTCTTTGTTGCAAAAGTTGAAAAAGTTTAATGATTAAACGAATCAAGATCACCTTTATTAAATATTTAGAAAAATAATAATAAAGATACTCTCATTGTTTAAACAAATAAAATTATACAAATACCATATACAAACTGAATGAGAAACAAAATAAAATGCAATTATACCAAGTATGATTTAGACTAATGTTGTTATTAAATAGAATTATCTTCCAGGATACAACAACTTTAAAATAATACGATACTCGTTATTCGAGAAAAACCTTCTAGACTTGAGTCTTCAATCCGTTGAGCATCGTCACCTTTGTCTTTGACTACACCAATGACCTTATACTTTGTTGACAATGGTGAATGAGATATTTATTCAATATATTATTCTTAAAATAAATTTCACGCATGTTCTATACAGACAAATTGTCTTCTAAAACACAACCACCTTAACAATATGCGTATTTATAATTATGATTCATATATTCACTTGCACATACATATACAAATGCACAACATAAGAATTAGGCAAGGAAATCTAACTAATCTTTGGTTCATGTTAACTTGAGCAAAAAGCTAACCAAACTACGACCGCAAATCCAACCAAATTGAACATAAATGATAGAACGAGAAACAAGTATTCGGTTAAAATATTTCTATATAAAACAAATAGATATCATGCATTTCTCTATCACCATCTCATTTATAAATTGTAAGAATTTTTATTTTCTACTTGTATATAAATGACTAGGTAGAAAACATGTGTATAACACAAATTAATCGTTTTTTAATATATATTTGTTTAAATAACATGTCATATATTTTAAAAGGCAAGTTATAAAAGAAATAGAGAATAAGATATGTGTAATCATATTATTTACCAAATAAAAAAAATATTATTTAGTAGAAGAAAGATATGATAAATCAAATTTAGAATTTACTATTTACTCAAAGTTACAATGTAGCATTCAATATTTAATTGAAAAAAGAGAAGGGAAATCAAATTTGTAAAATTCATACAAAGCTAACAAGTATCATCTATTATTTTTATTTATGAGAAGAAGACTTATGGAAATGACTCAATAAGTAACGACCGATAACAAGAATTGACTGTTATATCACTAAAAGATATTTGGCTTGGCATATCCAAACGTGTAAAATAATACCTCTCCCCATGGGTTAAGGGTGCGAGCTCAACAGTAAACAATATATGATACTAATAGCGGATCAGATTGCCGTTAGAAAAAAATTAACTGTTAATCCAACAGTAACAGAAACCGATCAATCATCATAAAAACATAAAACCCAAATATCGGATATAGTTTCCGTATAAAACAACCCCTAAATATATTGTAACTGCCCATAGTTTTGTGATGGTTGATGAGAGTCGATGGTCGTTTGCCACCTACCAAGCATCTTCCTAACGGCCCCACCATTCCTACACTCTCACCCGTAAATAACGTTGAATTGACGGGATGATAGAAACGTTGACAAGTCTTCAACTAATGTAGCATTAAAAAGTTCATTAAATTCTTTCTCTGAAAGTGTAATTCACTCATTTTTTCCATATTTATAAAAAGATATTATCACAAAATGTGAAGTGTCTTAGTGACAGACGACATGCATATGTAGTGACATAAGTAACATGTCATGCAAATCTGATTTTTTAATGACCTCCTTTTCAACTAATAATAGTATTAAACTAGGTGTGAAAACAAGTCGAGTTGAAACTATGCTTACATAATATTAACTTTGGCTCTTTAAAGTTATAATAACTCAACTCGGCTTGTTTCGAGCTCAATATGTAAAACACAAGTATGGTTGAGTAGTTTTTCAAAGATCAAGCTCGAGTAGGCTCGTCTCTATTATTATATATCAGTAAATAAATTATTTTTTACATATATATAATCATTTTATATATTTATAATTATACATTTAAGATAATATATTGTTTAGTTATTTTTTTATAGTTTTATTATATATAATATATATATTATATAAATATACATTTAATATATGAAAAAGTTTTAGAACAAATAGACTCACTTTGAGCCCCTCGTAGCCTGTACACTTACTGTAGACCTTGAGCAACTTGTGCACTTTGAGCATCTTGATGTGTGGATGTAACACCCCATAATTTTGAGCTAAATCGGGTAAATATAGAAGTAAAGGGAGGCTTTTTAAAGAAATAAATAAGATATAAGGTGGCAAAAAAAAAGTTCAAAAAGAAAATGGAGCCGCTCGTCCTCCTTTCTAGCGATCAAAGTTTGTCAAAAGAGGTGAAGAGATAAAGTAATACTTGTTCTAGAAAGTGAAAATCAAAGAAGAGCGAAAAGTATGATCTTCTTCATATATTTAGAAGACACATACAGGCTTTATGCTCAAGATAGGATTATCATTGATTTCTACAAATAAAGTTGGCATTTTTACATGAATTAATGTGGATCTCAATACCATTATTCTTGGTTATAGGATTTATTTAAGTTCCTCAAAAAATAAATTTTAGATCCCAGTTTTACATGTTTTCTATTCTTTTTTGGCTAGAATGCATACGTATGATGGTGTTTGCTAAAGTGTAATGATTATTGATGATAAAGTTTATATTTCATAAATTATGCCACATGTGCTAGGGTGTTCAAATTCGAATATCCAAAATTTTGATATATCTAAAACTTTCATATAGTAGGAATCATTATCTGTATCTATAATTCGGATATCCGAAATTTCGGATATGAATACAGATAGTGATTCAAATATCCAAAATTTATATTTTATTTTTTAGTTTTTTACA
>CM044016.1:9998121-10145621 GCA_024085815.1 Flaveria linearis | reverse complement strand
GATCTTTTAAAATCAGAACGGATAAAGTTTATAGATGTATACAGGTGGATATATTCATGCACACATAACAGGGTCATGCGGAGACGACCAAGTTATGTGTAGGTGTTGTCCACGTGCAGATGTGAAGACATGGTCAATTAGTTGAAGCCCATGCGTAGTTGTGACATCCGTCCAAAAGGTCCGTCAATTAACGTCGTATTTGTTAGCGTTCTTGAATATTCAACATTAACTCATAACCAAGTTGCCTTAGTTTCAAATTTTGCTTTCCTAACTATGTGTATTATCCTAAGTGTGCATAAAAACATAAACGTTAAACACTAATAAAAACTTAGCCAATATAGATCCCCCTATTTCTCGAATAATTAAGGAGATACTAATATGTAGACGTTATACTACTAGCATTATCATTAACATTACCCTTACTATTATTATTATTAGCATAAATACTATATTTATTATCATTATCACAATTACTATTTATCATTATTATTATTATTGTTATAATTGTTATAAAACTATTATTACTAGTGCTACTACTACTATTATTATTATTATTATCATTAACATAAATAAAAATTATTAATGAGAATACCATTATTAAAGTTATTATTAGTATTATTATTAGCAATATTATTACTATTATTAAAATCATATTATTAACACATTATTAACAAAATGAACAACAAAGTAGAGGGTTCAAATCGTAATTAACTAAAATTAAAGATCTAAGTGCCTTGGAAGTCAAGGGACTAAAGTTGCCAAACACACAAACTTGAAATGGGTATAAGAACCCAATTATCAGCCACTACTCCATTTTATCCAAACCCTACAACCACCAATCGCCCCTTCCCTGTCTCCGGCTCCATTTTCGCTAATTTCTCCGGCAAATCGACGCCACCGGTCGTTCCCCTTTGATATTCCATAGGTAGACGACCACCGTCGCCACTTAATTAATCTATTACCATGTTTCTTTGCGTCGGATTCGGTTCTCCGGTGTTCCTGAGCGAACGAGCAAGGTTGAGAACCTTTCGAGTGCATCAATTGCTAAAACATGTTGGAAATCAACTCCTGAGTGTGTTGTGGTGCCATTTGAATGGTCACGGCGGCCGAAGGCTGCTGTGAGCACTCCAGCACCTCTGTGACATGCGTATGCGTTTGTGTCTGTATGTGCAAATAGAAGTATGCGTGCGATTAAGTGTGAGTCATGCGAATGAGTGTATGTGCGAGTGAACATTGTGTTGTGCGAATGAAAGTGTGTGCGTATGAATGCTGTGTTGTGCAAATAGGTGCGTGAGACTGGACATGTGTATGTGAATGAGTGTCGTGTCGTGCCACTGAATGGTGATTCGCACGAGTGAAGGTTCATTCGTACGAATGAAGATTGGTTCGTACGAATGAAGATTGATTCGTGCGAATGAATGTTGAGTCGTGCGACTGAAGGTTGTATGTGTGTGAATGCATTCTTGTGTATAGTATGTGTAAGTCATGTGGTGTTAGGGTGACATTGATACGATTACCATTGCTAATGACATTATTAATAATAACATTATGATCATCACTAATATTATCATAAATAGAAGTAATGTTAACATTTTTACGATTATCAAGACTAATATTGGTATCTACTAATATCCTTACCACTTTTATCCATTTAACCATGCTATCATACTAAGTACACTTCTAGTAACAACGAAACTCTTACACTAATATCACTATCAATGGTGAGAATTCCTAGTACACAAATCTATATAAGACCATATGCTTATGACTGCTTGCATGTGTGTGTGACGCGAGACCGATCCAACCCGAACCGACCGAACGCATTTAATCTTTTATTCTATTCCTTAATACTTAACAATAATTAATAATAGGTGTTTGAACGGTTGTTGCTTCATCTTCTAGAACCAATATTCATCCATTACTATCATCAATCAAGTGAGTTTCGTGACCCCTTTTTATGTTGATTTATTACTTCAATTATTTACAAACTTAGGGGAAAAGTATGCTCACCCTTTTCATGCAGTACAACTCATATTCTTACAATTATCATGTTACTGTTTTGTAAGTCTCTATCTGATACATGCATGAGTTTGCTGTGTGGTACTTGATTCACAACCATTTAATTCCGGTGTTGGAACCGACGGATAGGTATTAGTAGTGCTATTGGGTTGACACCCCCACCATCGTTTGTTGGTATACTAGTTAGTACCAACAGTGGCCAGGAACGGGCCCTAGGGTGAATATATTCCGACCAATATCTGTGTGTACGTCGGAGGTTTGGTTATGATGCTCATGTTTTCATGTGATTTTACTTACTTATAGCTGTATTCATGATGTTCCGCAAAACTATTACGCAATATCAATTTCGTTTACTATTAAACCTGCGAACTCATCACAATTATGTTGACCATTTGAGCATATCTTCAGGTAATACAATTAATTGAATATACTAGGAGTGCGGCCTTAGTGGACACTATAGGATGCATTTTTGAGACTATACAATACTTGACATACATTACTTGACATTGTTGGTCTGATTATATACTTTTATACTTTTGGATACTTGTTCCCGGGTTGTGGGAATTTTATTACAATGTTGATACTTATGGCTATGTAGTCGTGGTTATTGACTTGACACGACACAAGTCTCCCTTGTGCCAGGTGTCGTCATAACACACTATTCATTCTAGGCATGTCTATTTTGCATCTCTATTGATTACAATGTGTTATGACGATTTCGTCTCATTACATTCTCGTGTTTCTGCTCTTAGCGGGGGTGTGACAGACTGGTATCAGAGCCATTGGTTATAGAGAATTAGACAAATCACTTGACCTAGACTATAACCTAGGAACCTTCACGTAGAATGCATGCTAGGATTTGCGTGCTTCCGATATTGCATGTATGTTCCTACTATACTTGTTCTTTTATCTCTCTGTCTTGATATATGTTCACCCTGAGGAAAGTGCTACCACTCTTTCCTTATGGGATGTTTTCTACTGGATCTACCGTTCCCATACGCGCCGCATTGTTCAATTAGGTTTGGATACCGAACCTGAAAGGATCTCCACAGATCACGTGAAGCGTTTGATCTCGGATATTGAGTCCGAACCTAAGATAGTTATGCCTGAGATCCCGGAAGAAGAAGGGATAGGCAACTTTTGATAGACTAACTGAGATTATATGCTTGGAACCTTCAATCGTTATGACGGATTACCATTGGATTGTTATTAATTCATGGACATGAGAACTTAAACGATTTGAATATGATAAATGGTGTCAATACTGTGATATTGACTTGGATTGTTGCAACTTGATGAGTGGAATTCTTAATGTATCTTGAAGTAACTAAAGTTTACATGTTTACTCCTTTTATGATTAGAAAATACCGACTCGAAGAATCACCCGCAGTACAAGTCGCGAAGGTGAGGCCCCAAGGGGCAGAGGTAGAGGAAGAGGTAGAGGCAGAACACCAGGAATAGGTGGTGGTCCTTCCAGTAACAATCAGGGGACTGAAAACCCCGATATAGCTGCCATGATCACTCAGCAGCTAGCCGCACTGATTCCAACAATAGTTGCCCAAGTGAGCGATACTCTTCTAAATCATAACTCTCACGGGGATGACGATAATGACAATGGGGATAATGGAGAAGGATGTCAAGGTGAGGCTGGTAATGAGGTAGGAATCGAGAATCGGGTTGGAAATGAGCATAACCAAGGAATAGGGAAGAGACTGAAAATGGTGGTACTACTGGTAATGAAACTCGGGTTGTTAATACAAGACGTGGATGTTCATACAAGGAGTTTATGGCCTGCAAACTAAAGGAATTTGATGGGAAAGGTAGGGCGATATCCCTAACTAGGTGGCTTGAGAAGATGGAGGCACCCATTGATATAAGTGAATGCCTAGACAGTCAAAAGATTAAGTATGCCACGTGTTCACTACAGGGTAAGGCACTAACTTAGTGGAACACGCATATTCAAGCAAGAGGAAGAGAATCAACAATGCAGATGACTTAGGATGAGTTTAAATATTAATCAATGAAGAGTACTGCCCACTCAACGAGATGCAGAAATTGGAGCATGAGTTCTGGAATCATGCTATGGTAGGAGCTGGGCACGCAACTTACACTGATCGTTTCCATGAGTTTGCATCCATGAGTTTGCAAGACTGGTTCCTCATCTGGTATCTCCGGAATCCAAGATGATCGAAAGATACATTTAGGGACTTGTGCCTCGAATCCAGGCAATGGTAACAGCAGCAACCCCTCCTACTATTCAAAGTGTGATTCTGAAGGCTGGTACTTTAACAATGAGATGGTAAGAAATAGGGTTCTGGGGAAAGGAGCTGAGAAGAGAAAGGATCTTGGGGAAGCAAGCAGGTCGATTACCGGGAGATTTGACAAACAGGCCAAGACAACCAGGAATTTTATGGCAGTGGCTCAAGGTAGGAAGGAATATGTTGGGCCGCACCCTAACTGTAATAGGTGCAACTTTCATCATCCCCAAGCAATCCTATGCCGGGTTTGTGTAAACTACAGACGCTCGGGGCATCTGGCGAGAGACTGCAGAGTGGCGCCGAATCTGGTTACGCCGGTTAATACGGTTAACCCCGCAGGGAATGCTAGAGTTTGTTATGAGTGTGGAAGCCCTGATCACTATTGGAACATGTGCCCAGACTAAATAGGGTGCAGGGTCGGCAAGGAAACAATCAACCACAGGTGATGGCCATAGCCGGTAATCAAGGCCCAGCGAATAAAGGAAATGCTGCCCGAGGACGTGCGTTCGTCATCGGAGCAAATGACGCCCGTCAGGACCCGAATGTCATTACGGGTACATACTTGCTCAATCACCACTTTGCGTCCATATTGTTTGATACTGGGGCAGACAATAGTTTTATATCTTCTAAATTTGCTCATATGCTCGACTTGAACCCTAGTAGGCTAGAAACTAGCTACTCCGTAGAAATGGCCAACGGTAGGATTGTACAGGCCGATGAGATTATTAGGAAGTGGTCGATGATATTGGAGAACCATGCTTTTGAAATAGATTTGATACCTTTTGAGTTAGGGAGTTTCGACGTAGTTGTGGGGATGGATTGGTTTTCAAAGCACGAAGTAGAGATTGTATGTCGGGAAAAAGTAGTACGAATCCCCATGCCAGACGAAGAGGTACTCAGGATTCAGGGATAACGATCAGGGAGAACCCTAAAGCTTATCTCCTGCATGAAGACGCGTCGATGTTTACAAAAGCAGTGTTACGCGTTTCTGGCCAATGTAGTGGAAAAGAAGGAAGAGGAAATAAAGTTGGTAGATATTCCTGTAGTACGTGATTATCCGAATGTATTCCCTGATGACTTGTCCGGTTTGCCCCCACCTCGGCAAGTAGAATTTCGTATAGACTTGGTTCCGGGAGCCACACCGGTAGCAAAGACGCCATATCGGTTGGCACCATCAGAAATGCAAGAACTATCTAGTCAATTACACGAACTACTGGAAAAAGGGTTTTATTCGGCCGAGCCACTCACTATGGGGAGCACCGATATTATTCGTCAAAAAGAAAGACGAATCATTTCGCATGTGCATCGATTACCGCGAACTGAATAAACTGACCGTGAAAAATAGATATGCTCTTCCCATAATCGACGATCTGTTCGACCAGTTACAAGGAGCCTCGTACTTCTCCAAGATCGACCTTTATTTGAGATATCATTAGTTAAGAGTTTTCGAGGATGATATACCGAAAACAACGTTTAGAACTCGTTATGGGCACTATGAGTTCTTAGTCATGCCGTTCGGAGTGACTAACGCACCAGCCATGTTCATGGACCTGATGAATCAGGTGTGTAAACCCTATTGGATAAGTTTATGATCATATTCATAGACGATATACTTATCTACTCCCGATCGAAAGAGGACCATGAGGAACACCTTCGGGCAATACTGGGACTATTACAAGAAGAGAAACTTTTCGCAAAGCTCTTAAAGTGTGAGTTTTGGCTACGAGAAGTGAAATTTCTGCTACACGTGGTGAATGAGAATGGAATTCACGTAGATCCCGGAAAGATTGAAGCAGTGAAGAAATGGGAAGCACCACTGACATCTTTAGAAAAGGCAATTCTTAGGTGTGGCTGGATACTATCGTCGTTTTATTGCAAATTTCTCAAAAATCGCCTAACCGTTGACTTTGTTGACTCAGAACGACAAGAAATTTGATTGGGGATGTGCACAAGAAGAGGCGTTACAAACGTTGAAAGAAAAGTTGTGCAATGCGCTGATATTGTCCCTTCCAGACGGATCTAATGATTTTATGGTGTATTGCGATGCTTCACATCAAGGACTGGGATGTGTGCTAATGCAGAAGGTTAAGGTGATTGCCTATGCCTCGCGATAGCTTAAGGTGCATGAAAATAACTATACGACGCATAACCTGGAGTTGGGTGGGTGCTGTGGTACTTGCACTTAAGATATGGAGGCATTACCTGTATGGAACTAAATGCATCATTTACACGGATCATAAGAGCCTCCAGCATATCATGGATCAAAAGGAACTTAATATGCACCAGCGACGATGGGTAGAACTCCTTAGTGAGTACGACTGTGAAATCCGGTACCATCTGGGGAACGCAAACGTGGTGGCTGATGCGTTAAGTCTCAAGAAACGCGTGAAACCGCTATGTGCTCGAGCATTAGGATTGACTGTTCAAACGAGCCTGAAAGCTCAGATCCTAATAGCACAAGGTGAAGCGCTAAAGAAGTAAACATTACAGGAGAAGAATTTCAAGGGTTGGATAAGCAAATGAGTTACAAGGAAGATGGCTTACAGTATTTTGTGGATCGCATATGGGTACCCAAATGGAGAGACGTACACACTTTGGTTATGGATGAAGCGCATAAGTCAAGGTATTCTGTTCACCCTGGTGCAGACAAGATGTACCATGATCTCAAAGACCTATATTGGGGGCCAGGCATGAAGAAAGACATTGCTATGTATGTAAGCCGATGCTTGACGTGTTCGAAAGTTAAAGCTAAACATCAAAAACCATCGGGATTACTGCAGCAACCGGAAATTCCCGAATGGATGTGGGAAAACATAGCTATGGATTTTATTACCAAACTTCGTAGAACAAGCAGTGGGCACGATTCGATATAGGTTATAGTGGACCGTATGACGAAGTCGGCTCATTTCTTGCCGATCCGAGAGGATTACAAGATGGATAAGTTGGCGAGATTGTAAATAAAAGAGGTTGTGACAAGGCACAAAGTGCCGGTGTCGATCATATCCAACCATGATAGCCGATTTACATCGCGGTTTTGGCGGACGCTACAAAATGCGATGGGCACTCGATTAGATTTGAGTACCGCCTATCACCCCCAAACGGACGGTCAAAGCGAACGAACGATACAAACATTGGAAGATATGCTTAGGGCTTGTGTAATCGACTTTGGTGGTAGCTGGGACACCCATCTACCATTGATTGAGTTCTCGTACAACAACAGTTACCATACGAGCATTGGATGCGCTCCGTTTGAAGCCCTGTATGGAAGGAAATGTAGGTCTCCAGTTTGTTGGGTAGAGATTGGTGAAAGCCAGTTGACAGGCCCAGAGATCATCCAGGAAACAACTGACAAGATCTTCCAGATGAAAGACAGACTGAAAGTAGCCAGAGATCGTCAAAAGAGCTACGCCGACAACCGTCGGAAACCTATGGAATTCAACGTGGGAGATCATGTTCTACTTAAAGTCTCTCCCTGGAAAGGGATTGTATGGTTTTGAAAGAAAGGGAAGTTAGCCCCGAGATACGTAGGACCATTCGAAATCACGGAAAGAATTGGTCCAATGGCATACCGATTAAGGTTGCCACTAGAACTCAGTGGTGTACATGATACGTTTCACGTATCAAACCTCAAGAAGTGCTTGGTGGATGAAGCTCTTCATGTACCAATTGAGGAAATCAAAATTGATGAGAAACTTCATTTCATCAAAGAACCCATATAGATCATGGATCGAAAGGTCAAACGATTAAGGAGCAGCAAGATACCGATTGTCCGCGTGAGATGGAACTCTAAACGAGGACCAGAATTCATATGGGAACGGGAAGACCAGATGAGACTCAAGTATCCAGATCTGTTCGTGGAGGATACTCTTGGATCTAACTCTAGCTAAATTTCAGGACGAAATTCTCTCAACTGGGGGAATACTGTGACTTCCGTCACCAAAAGGTCCGTCAATTAACGTCGTATTTGTTAGCCCTATTGAATATTCAACATTAACTCATAACCAAGTTGCCTTAGTTTCAAATTTTGCTTCCCTAACTATGTGTATTATGCTAAGTGTGCATAAAAAACTTAAACGTTAAACATTTAATAAAACCTTACCCAATATAGATCCCCCTATTTCTCGAATAATTAAGGAGATACTAGTGTGTGGACATTATGCTAGTAGCATTATCATTAACATTACCCTTACTGTTATTATTAGCATAAATACTATATTATTATCATTATCACAATTACTATTATCATTATTATTATTATTGTTATAATTGTTATTAAAACTATTATTAGTGGTGCTATTAGTATTATTATTATTATCATTAACATAAATAAAAATTATTAATGACAATACCATTATTAAAGTTATTATTAGTATTATTATTAGCAATATTATTACTATTATTAAAATCATATTATTAACACACTATCAACAAAATGAACAACAAAGTAGAGGGTCCAAATCGTAATTAACTAAACTTAAAGATCTAAGTGCCTTGGAAGTCCAGGGACTAAAGTTACCAAACCCACAAACCTGAAATGGGTATAAAACCCAATTATCAGCCACTATTCCATTTTATCCAAACCCTACAACCACCAATCGCCCCTCCCTGTCTCCGGCTCCATTTTCGCTAATTTCTCTAGCAAATCGACACCACCAGTCGTTCCCCTTCGACATTCCATAGGTAGACGAGCACCATCACAACTTAATTCATCTATTACCATGTTTCTTTGCGTCGGATTCGGGTCTCGGGTGTCCTGAGCGAACGAGCACGGTTGAGAACCTTTCGAGTGAATCAATTGCTAAAACATGTTGGAAATCAACTCCTGAGTGCGTTGTGGTGCCACTTGAGTGGTCACGGCGACCGAAGGCGGCTGTGAGCACTCCGGCACATCTATGACCTATGTATGTGTATGTGTCTGTATGTGAGAATGGAAATATGCGTGCGATTGAGTATGAGTCATGCTAATGAGTGTATGTGAAAATGAACATTGTGTCATGCGAATGAGAGTGTGTGCGTATGAATGCTGTCCCGTGCGAATGGGTGCGTGCGACCGGACATGTGTATGCGAATGAGTGTCGTGTCGTGCGACTGAATGGTGATTCATATGAGTGAAGGTTCATTCGTACGATTGAAGGTTGGTTCGTACGAATGAAGGTTGATTCGTGCGAATGAATGTTGAGTCGTGCGACTGAAGGTTGTATGTGTATGAATGCATTCTTGTGTATAGTATGTGCAAGTCATGTGGTGTTAGGGTGACATTGATACGGTTACCATTGCTAATGACATTATTAATAATAACATTATGATCATCACTAATATTATCATAAATAGAAGTAATGTTAACATTTTTACAATTATCAAGACTAATATTGGTATCTACTAATATCCTTACCACTTTTATCCATTTAACCTTGCTATCATACTAAGTACACTTCTAGTGACAACGAAACTCTTACACTAATATCACTATCAATGGTGACAATTCCTAGTACACAAATCTATATAAGACCATATGCTTATGACTGCTTGCATGTGTGTGTGACGCGAGACCGATCCAACCCGAACCGACCGAACGCATTTAATCTCTTTAAGCTATTCCTTAATACTTAACAATAATTAATAATAGGTGTTTGAACGGTTGTTGCTTCATCTTCTAGAACCATTATTCATAAGCTATTCCTTAATACTTAACAATAATTAATAATAGGTGTTTGAACGGTTGTTGCTTCATCTTCTAGAACCATTATTCATCCATTACTATTATCAATCAAGTGAGTTTCGTGGTCCCTTTTTATGTCTATTTATTACTTCAATTATTTATAAACTTAGGGGAAAAGTATGCTCACCCTTTTTATACAGTACAACTCATATTCTTAGAATTATCATGTTACTGTTTTGTAAGTCTCTATCTGATATAGGCATGAGTTTGCTGTGTGGTACTTGATTCACAACCATTTAATTCCGGTGTTGGAACCGACAGATAGGTATTGGTAGTACTATTGGGTTGACACCCCACCCATGTTTGTTGGTATACTAGTTAGTACCAACAGTGGCCAGGAACGGGCCCTAGGGTGAATATATTCCGACAAATATCTATGTGTACGTCGTAGGTTTGGTTGTGATGCTTATGTTATCATGTGATTTTGCTTACTTATAACTGTATTCACTATGTTCCGCAAAACTATTACACAGCATCAATTTCGTTTACTATTAAACCTGCGAACTCACCAACAATTATGTTGACCATTTTGAGCATATCTTTTCAGGTGATACAATTAACTGAAGATACTAGGAGTGCGGCCTTAGTGGAGACTCTAGAATGCATTTTTGAGACTATACAATACTTGACATACATTACTTGACATTGTTAATCTGATTACATACTTTTATACTTTTGGATACCTATTCCCGGGTTGTGGGAATTTTATTACAATGTTGATACTTATGCCTATGTAGTCGTGGTTATTCACTAGACACGACACAAGCCTCCCTTGTGTCGGGTGTCGTCATGACACGTTATTTATTCTATACATGTCTATTTTGCATCTCTATTGATTACAATGTGTTATACGATTCCGTCTCGTTACATCCTCGTGTTTCCGCTCTTTGCGGGGGTGTGACAGCAGATGCTTATACCATGCACAAATGCAAGTTATAATTTCTCATGCTTAGATGATAACATTCATGCATAGATGTTTGTTCATGTGTACATAGTTTCTCATAGTTATTCAAGTGTACGTAATCCCTCATTCGTAGATGCTTAGTCATTGTACATAGCTTCTCGTATATAGTTACTTATGTGTAGATGCTCATTAATGCCTAGTAGAATTACTTGCATCATTGTAAAAGCATGGATGATAAAGATAAAGTGTATATGAATGTATAAAATGGACCAAGTAAGTTAACGTAATTTAGTATGATGAAGATTTAAAAGTATAATTACTGTTATGGTAAAGTGTTAAAAATGATAAAGTAAATAACAATAATAGCTAAAGAATATAAAGAGAACCTAAAATGCGAAAGTTCACATATAAAAGCTAAAATTCAATATCTTGAAAGTGAGACATGAGTTTGCATTCGTTGCATCTACGCATGAGTAACATCTGATGAGACTTCAAATAATCTAAACTTTTTAATAATAAGAACAAAATCAAATGAATTTCCCCAAGGATCTTTTCAATCTTTCAAGATATAACAACAAATTGTTAGATATTCAACTGAACATCTTGCGGACTTCCATGATCGAAGATATGAAGATCCGTGTGTGTATGAGTGTGTGTTTGAATGCTTGAATGATAATAACTGCTTGATTGTATAGCTCAAAAGCTTAAAGGATTAGGGTATACTGCTATTTATAGCCTATATAAAAAGCTACATACGGTTACAATATTACCTTATGTAAAAACTAATTACATATAATCCTAAGTCTAAGTGTTGTCCATTATTGATGATCACATGTCCACTGTGGATGCATAAACGTCCGCTATGAATGATGAATGAATTGGCCTCTGTGTATGTTACTCATCCGTTATGGACACTAGAATGTTTGTCTTGTTGGTGTCCACTGTGGATATGTTCATCCGTGTGGGATCTTGTTTATCCGTTGTGAAACTTGTTCATCAACTGTGAAGTTCTTCATCCGCTGTGTGTACTTGGACTTCATCAGACTTCATCCACTGTGACTTTTATGCATCCGCTATGGGTAATTCTTCATCAGCTGCCAACACTTGCAAATTTCTTTTATCTACATAATCTGAAAAAGAAATTTAAACAATAATCAGTGACTGTTATGAAAGTTAGTGATGCTAATATGTTAGTTAATGATATTTGAATGTTAGAACATATTATGTTTGTTTATGACAAGCATTATACTTTTAATGCACTTGTTGAGTCCAATAACATCTATGCATGGGCTTTAACTTAATACAATGTAGTAAACCTTGATAGATCTCATTTGGGAGTGACATGGCTAGTATCCAAAATACTCTAGAATCCACTTCCATCTTGCATTTTTTACTTACTTAATATTTTAAGAATGTGAAGTGCTTTATCGGCTTCCCACTTTAATAGGTTGATTAACGCCGATCATGATAGATTTTTAACATCACATATCACAAAGTGATAGGAAGTACTACATTCTTCAAGAAGCTGAATCAAATCGAACAATCATCGAAAGTTTTGTTGAGGATCTACGGTTGCGAGAATTCATGATTGAGTTTAAGGGATTGAGATTTTTTAACATGAATTCAAAAGAAGGTTTTATTGATCTTCAAAATCGAAGTAACAAACAACGAACTTATGAATTCGAATTTGCATCAAAATTCAGAGGGTACTTGACTCTATACTAAATAATGATTTGGGTTGCTTTAAAATTTAAATTTTATCATTAGAAAAATGAGTTGTAACGAAATTAAGAATAGAAGAAATCAAAGCACATAAAAGATCTCATTAATCACAAGAATGACGATTCAATTTGTTTAGACTGCCCCTCAAAGTATGACCTCATTGTTACAGATAATGACCATACTCTTCGTCACACGTACAACTCTCAAATCTCATTAAAGTGTAATAAAAAATTTGTATATATAGAATAATTCACTCCATGTCATGGACGTAACATGAAAAGAACATCTAAAATTTGTTACAAAATTTTGCCATGTTATCAACACGAGTGAAGGGCGTCAATAGCGTTCAGTGTGTCTAGATGGTTAGTTGACGTAGATTAGTGATTTATGTCTATGATGCTTAGACAACAACTTATTAGGTCTTCTTGTCTTTGTCTTTGGTGCTTTTTAACTATTGATAGGGTAATGTAATCCGTTGTTCTTGACTTATGAGCTCCATTTTTAATGAGGAAAATAGTAATGCAGTTTTTCATCGATAGATAATTTTCTCTCGATGTACGTTGGTTGATCGATCTTGTGATTATGAGATACGTAACTGATGCTCTTTTTGGCCGTTTTATATCATCAGTTCATTGTATTCAACAAAATCAAAAGTAGATTCTAGTTAAACAAATCCTGAAAATGAAATTCAAGAGGATATATATTTTTATAGTTTACTATACTTTTGTTATTGATTCGATTGAAATCGTAAACAAGAATTTAAGCGCTAATCTCGTACAGGTCCTATAACTACAAGGTATCACTCTTCAAAATTGATATTATGTTGATATTAAAATTAACTTTTACCATATTATTGACTTTTACCGTAACTATTAAAATATGATATTTTAGGAATTTATGAATACGCAATTGTGATGTGTTTATTTCCATACATTTTGATGATTAATTTTATTCGAAACTTGAAGAAATGTTCAAAATAATGTTTGTTTGATGAAATTTTGAAGAAACAGTACTCGATGACTATTTTATCAAAAACCCTTTGAACCGATTAGGTTTTTTGAGGTTTTGTGATGATTCTATTTAGAAAAACAGTGCTTGAATGATGTTTAGAACTTTAACTTCACAAAATCTCTCTATAAAATGCTCAAAAACAGATTAATGAATCATGTTTTATGCATTTTTTGGATGTTAGGAGTACAAGAATGTTTTGTGAATATTTTAAGCTAAAAAATGTATGTTATGAAGCTAATGAACCACGAATGTCATTGTGTTAAATGAGAGGATCAAAAAACAGTGTTTGATTTGAGCCAAATACCACCTAATGAAACTTTAAAGGATTTGAACTTTTTAATAACAAGAACAAAATCAAATGAATTCCCCTAAGAATCTTTTCAATCTCTCAAAATATAACAACAAATTGTTATATATTCAACACTCAATGAACATGGTGCGGAAACCCATGATCAAAGATATGAATATCTGTGTGTGTGTATGATTGTGTGTTTGAATGCTTGAATGAAAAAAACTACTTAATTGTATTGAATGCTCAAAAAGCTTACAAAGCAGTACTATTTATAGCCTATATAAAAAGCTATATACAGTTATAAAAATACCCTTATATAAAACTAATTACATATAATCCTAAGTATAAGTGTTGTCCGCTGTGGATGATCACATGTCCGGTGTGGATGCATAAACGTCCGCTGTGAATGATGAATGAGTTGGCCGCTATGTATGTTAGTCGTCTGCTATGTACACTTGATTATGTGTGTCTTGTTGGTGTCCGCTATGGATATGTTCATCCACTATGGGATCTTGTTTATCAATTGTGAAACTTGTCCATCAGCTATGAAGTTCTTCATCCGCTGTGTGTACTTGGACTTCATTAGACTTCATTCGCTGTCACTTTTGTGCATCCGCTGTGGGCAATTCTTCATCCGCTACCAACACTTGCAAAATTTCTTTTATCTACAAAATCTGTAAAAGAAATTTAAATAATAATTTGTGACTGTTATGAATGTTAATGATACTAATATGTTAGTCAATGATTGTTTGAATGTTAGAACACATTATGTTTGTTTATGTCAAGCATTATCCTTTTAATGCACTTATTGAGTCCAACAATACTCCCCCTAAGGATGATGTTACCATCTTTTAATGTTTGCTTATTACTATTGTGTTTGTTAGTAATGATGTTGTTTGTGTTTGTTATGAATGATTGAAATGGTTGTATGATGAACTTATATTGTTTGATTGCATGTTTTGAATGATATGAGTATTGAGTGACATGGCAGTTAGTCTGATTACATATGTGTAATCAGCTTACAATGTATGTACAAATTTGTATGTGTTTACTTGTATGATATGATACTTGTATGACTTTTGTTATGTATGGTTCTATGCATGATTTTAATGAATGATTGATGTTTAGATATGTTTGCTATGTTGTTACACTTGGTTAGATATGTATGATTGTTTTGATTTTCTTTTTTAATTGTTAGCGAACCTTTAGGTGTGTGATGGACCAGCTTCATCAACATTCTTCTTAACTTGTGATGAGGCCTTAAGAGATTCTTCAACATCTTTTCTGTGATTTGATCTTTCTTAGCTTATTTAACTTGATCAGTCAAAGGAGTGATTTTTAGAGCATTTTGCAGTTTACTATGTGCTCAACAAAATACCGTATAGAACTTTCTGATCATCATATTTCCTCTAGATTGATAGATGAACCAACTGCTCTAGGGTTGATTGGTCTAAGCTTTACACATCAATGTTTCTAACCAGTATAGTTACAACATAATTTCCCTTTAGAATTTCACGGTTGTTGTTTTCTAATATCCTTATGTCTGTTATTCCTTTAATGTGTTTTAATGGTTGTTGTTTAGTTTTCAATCTTTGTTTGAGTGCGGCATTCACATAAACAGTGCCCAAGATTCTTAGCGTATGTATTAAATAATAGCAATCTCCCTTGCATAGAACATCCTCTATTGTAAGGAATGTCTTAGTCTTCAAAAATGACACATAAGAAGGATGGTAAAGCTTTATCTTAATAGGATCAAAAAGCCTTATATCACCTGCTTCTTTACCTTCAAGCTTTCTCTCTAATACCACTTCAAAGTGGGTTTCATCATAGTACCATCTGGTAATAGGATGGTTGTATTGATTACCATCTATCTTTTTCATAACCAGCTTCAAGTATGATGGCCTCATAGGGAACCCAACCCTTTCCATAATCTCAGTGTCAATCTGAGTGGGTGGTTCTTCACTTGCTTTCTTTTGTTTACTGGTCAACTGTTGCTCTCTCCTCAACTTAGCCAAGTGAAGTTTGTCTTCTCTATCAACCTTTGTCTTCATTTCATGATGATGTTTGTTCATATATGCTCTCATTGTTTTCTTATTAATAAAAATCTGTAGATTTGATTTGTGATGACGATTTACTCTTAACAAATTTTATCAATGGTGTTTGGATATAGATGGTGATTTGGATGATGATGATAATGATGATGATGGCTTTTAGTCATCAGTCCCGTCATGGGGATCAAGAGATTCCCCTTGTTTGGTTGTCATGGAGTCTGGAAGTAGGATATAATTGTCATTATAAGGTGGATTGACCTTATTGTATCCCAGTCCTGAGGAGTCTTTAAAAGACCTTTGTTGAGCAAGAAGTTCTTCAAACTTATTATTGCTCAACTGAAATTTCTGAAGTTTCACTTTAGTTTTATCCTGTAATGTTTTGACCAAGTCAATGATTCAAAGAGTGGCTCTACTTGAGTAGTAAGTGTTAACTTTTCAAACAGAAGTTTATCTAAATCATTTTTAAGTGACAGTATTCTAATTTCATATTGTTTTTGCTCTGTATTTAAAATATCATCTAAAATAGTTATTTCAATCACTTTCTTTGAAAGTTGATTAACATGCTCTATGTATCTAGTGACTTCGTTAATACATGCTTGTGTATAAAGATTCTCCTTTACCTCTTTTGGGATTTCATAGATTTTATCCTCTATGTTTGCCATGAGGGCATGATCAGGAGATTGGATCTCTGCCTTATACATACTCCAATCACATTCACCATCTTGTTTGATGATCATTGTAGATGATTTTTGTCACACCCTAAAAATCACAACGGAAGGTCACGTGACATGGTGATAACGAAAGTTGGAATTATTCCAATAATAATAGTCAAATGTTAATAATTAAATAGTTGACTACAAAAGATGTTGGATTAAGAAGAAGGCTGGTGCAACCAAAACCAAATCACTTAGAATACTTTGGTGCATCTAATAAAGGACTTCCGAAGCTAAGTGTGGAACTTCCAAAGGAAAAAGAGTTCTTCCGAGGAAAGTGTAATATCAACTTCCGAAGAGACACACTTCTTCTGGAGACAAAGTATTCACTTCCGAAGATCAAGACCTAGAAGAAAAGATCAGAAGACAACTTCCAAAGTATGAAGAAAAGAAGAAGTCCTCAAGCCTCGAAAGAAGTAGCCTCTTCCGAAGTATAGGTGGCTTTGGAAGAACTTGTTCTTCCGAAGCCAACTAACCTTCGGAAGACACTACTATGAACCAGTGGACATAAGCATGGTCCTCCTGACACTCTGTTATAGACCTCTGATATACTGCATGACGTTTTCTAAAAGCCATGTAGTTGACATACTTTATTCCACTGTTCATCTTTATTAGTTAGTACAGTTACTAACTTTAGTTAGTAACAAAAGGTAAGTCATGGATATGTCATGACTACCATATCTTAGATAATACTTTATCTAAGATACCTTAAGTCTAGGATTGTAGTATATGCTTTGGTCATAGGTTCCCAGCTGGTATCAAAGTATAACCGGCTGTAGGTAGTAGTATATATAGTTTCTCATTGTAACTCATAAAGATAAGCTTGTAAGAGTCTTGTAACACTTTGAGTTGAGAAGTAATATATACAAGTACCTTAAAAATTATATCTTTGTGCTCTTTGTTACTTATTATATTATTATCAGCTCTTAGATAAGACTCTTCTTTATCTAATCCGAGTGTAGTATAAGTGAGTTGGAGAGAAAACCCAAGTTTAATTAACAAAACCTATCCTGCAATTGGTATCAGAGCTTCTTAGGCTCTTGATTGTGAGATATTACCATCCTAGTCAACCTGTTTTTCACTCCTCATTACACCACACTCTAAATGGCCCTCAACAAGTCTGAAGTAGAAATAGGGACGATGACTAAAGCACCCATCATCATCCCTGAAAACTTCAGGTCATGGAGCAGACGCATGGAAGGCTTCATCAGATATCAAGATAGCAAGATGTGGCAGTCTATTGTCAATGGCCCATATAAACCTAAGGTGGTTGCACCCGGAGGAAATGGTGCCATGATAGAGAAAGCCATTGAAGATTACTCTGATGAAGACCGGAAGAGGATGGACATTGACAACAATACAATGACTATTCTCATGACTACAATACCCAACTCCATTATGGTGGGGTTTGAGCATTGCAAGTCAGCCAAAGAACTATTTGATGCACTTGCTCAGATGTACTCTTGTTCTAATGACTCCAAAAGGACTCACTAAAGCAGCAGTTTGAGAACTTCACCTACATTGATGGAGAGACTCTTAGCCAGCAATACCTCAGGTACATAGATCTTATTTCTTCCCTTCAGTCTGTGGGAATCGCTCCTGAACTTAGAGACCTCACTAGAAAGTTCATGGGTGCACTCCCAATGAGTGGACGTTCTACTGTGTCTCTATCAAGAGAACAGAAAAACTGAACACTCTCACCATGACTGAACTCTACGGGATTCTTGATGGATACCGTTTGGAGATGGAAAGCAAAAAGGGTCATCAGACAAGCAGATCTTCGTGTCTTTCTGCTAGCAATGCCTTGATGACTGCTGAAGGCTCAGGACCCTCCTAACATCAATAGTTCCTAACATACAACCAGCAGACATCCTGTTCTTCTGGACCATACATTACATTTCCTGAGACTCCACAGTCTCAACAGGCTCAACATAGTTCTTTTCAGGATAGCTGTGCCTTTGTCTCAGGAAGTGGACACTCGTGTGACCATCAATACTGCTTTGATGATTTAGAGTGCTTCAGTCCAGATGATGTGGAATATGTGGACATAGTCCAACAAATGGCTCTCTTAACCTACAGGGCAAAGAATTTTTCAAGAGAACTGGAAGGCAATTCCCTCAAAACCCAACCAACAGCAAATTTGGGTTTGACAAAACTAAGGCCAAATGTTACAACTGTAACCAACTTGGTCATTTTGCAAGAGAATGAAAGGCTTCCAAGTCAAATTCAGGAACTCCACAAGCCTCCACACATCCTTCTGCATCAAAGCACACTGGAAAGTCAACAGAGACAGCCGCAATGGCTCAAGAAGTTGACTGGAGCTTTATGGTACATGATGTGACTCCTGCTCAAGCACTCATGGCTGGAACAGATGACAGTAAGGTATATGAACATCTTTTTACTCCTGCATGTATTGCTAAGGTTAAATTGTATCAGGACTACAATATGGAGATTAAATCCGATATTGAGTCTCTAAATGTTTTAAAATCTGATTTAAAAAAGGCTGAATCTGACTATCAAAGAAAAATTGAGGATTTGGAGAAAAATATGTCCTTCTTAAAACACGAACATTCAAACTATAAGACTCAAATAAAGGATTTAATATCAAAATTTTCTGAGGGTCAAGCCCAGCTTGTCACTACTAAGGCTCAAGCTAGGAAGTATGCTATTTCTGAGCATAACTTCCAAGCTATTATTGCATCATCCTCCCACTCCAAAGTTTGTTATCAAAGCAAAGGAGGATTGGGGACCAATGAAATTGCTCCACCATACTCTTATGAGTCCATAAGACAACCAAGGTTTGGTACTAAAGAGCAGGAGGTCCCATATGTTGGTCCTTGTTCACCTGAGTTGAAGAATGATGTAATAATAGAAAACACCATAGGGAAGGAACAGGTAAATCAACCCACTCCTACCAGTGATGATTAAATCCTGACCACCAAAGCCAGAAGAAGCAGAGCCAAAGCAGCAAGAAGAACTGCAAAGAAAGTGGCTGAGTCTAAGCTGATGATTGACCCAAAACAAAAGGGCATATTCATCTCAGCTGGAATCTAGGTGGTAGATAACTCTGATTCAGGAAAGGAGTGTAATACCAGCACTCCTATCCTACCAAAGGACAAGAAGTTAAAGGGAAAGGTTTCTGATGAAGAGAAAAAGAACAAGAAACAGCGGTCCTCAAGTTCCCAGAAGATTAACATTGCATGCATAATGTGTGGACTGCAAAACCACATGGCCAAAGATTGTTACTACAATCCTGCTAGCACACATTATGCAAATAATGTTAAAAGAGAAGGAGTCAGGGAAGATTTCTCGTTTGGACCTTATCAAATGGTCCAAATCATGAAAAAGGGAAAGCTGGGTTCCGAAGCAAGGTTGCTTTCGGAAGAAAGTCATTCTTCCAAAGAGAAAATGGCTTCGGAATATAAAGCTGCTAAAAACCAAAAAAACAAAAGAATTCCCTTGAAACCATCCCAGAAGAAGACTACTTTGGAAGAAAAGGTGGTGAAGGCTTCTTCCCAAAAAAAGAAGCTTCGGAAGAATGTCATGCTGCAAAAGCTTCAACAAGCTCATCTTCTATGATCAACCAAAGGATGGATTGGAAGATTAAGAAAGATATGGCAGCCCAAACCTCTTCTTCAACAACATCCATTGAACCCTCATGCTTAACTTTAAGTTCAATCATGTCAATATCATTAAATGAACCCAAGACCAACAAGGATTGGGTTTCCAATCAAGACTACTTATCTCATCTTACGTGCAGGAACATCCATATGACAAAAATAACAATGTTTGGATTATTGATAGTGGATGCTCCAGGCACATGAAAGGGAACAGATCTCTCCTTCAATAATTTTAACATTATGATGGAGGTCCTGTCCAATTTGGAGGTGAGGCTGGAGGATATATTTCTGGCAGAGGGAGTATATCCAATGAAAAATTAAACGTTGATAAAGTTCACTTTGTCAAATAGCTTGAACACAATATGTTAAGTGTTTCTTAATTTTGTGATCAAAAGAATCAAATGCTTTTCACAGAACATGAGTGCATTATCCTCAAACCTGGAATGATAATTCCTAAGGAATTGGTGCTTTTAGATCTCTCAAGAAAGGGGATATGTACAAGCTAGATATGAACAATTCTTCCCCACTGGGTGAAGTATCATGCTTTCTTTCAAAAGAAAATAGTGACGAGTCAACTCTTTGGCATAAACGTATATGTCATGTAAATTTTAAGATAGTGAATAAATTGGCTAAAAATAACTTGGTACATGGTATGCCTAAAAAAGAGTTTTCTGTAAAGACAACTGTGTTGCTTGTCTGAAAGGGAAGCAACATAGGGCATCTCACAAATCCAAAGAAGTTAACTCTATTACTACTCTATTACACTTATTGCACATGGATCTTTTCGGACCCACAAGTATAATGAGCATTGGAAGGAAATCATATTGCCTTGTGATAGTTGACGATTTTACTATATTTACTTGGGCATTCTTCTTAAGAACTAAATATGAAACTGCTGAAACTCTAAAATATTTTATTCTTAAGATAGAAAATCAAATTGATCACAAGGTAAAAATAATCAGAAGTGATCAAGGGACTGAGTTTAAGAATCAAGTTCTTGAGTTATTTTGTAACTCAAAAGGGATTGCCAGACAATATATGCTTCTGGAACTCCTAAACAAAATGATGTTGCTAAGAGGAGAAACAGGACACTTATTGAGGCTGCAAGAACCATGTTAGCTGATTCAAAGCTGCCTCTAACTTTCTGGGCAGAGGCAGTCAGCACTACATGCTATGTGCAGAACAGAGTTCTCATTGTCAAGCCCCATGGAAAAACCCCTTATGAGTTATGGAACAATAGACCACCGTTCATTGGCTTTCTAAGGTCCTTTGGCAGCTGGTGTACCATACTTAACACGAAAGACAATTTTGCAAAGTTTGCTAAAAAGTTAGATGATGCTATCTTTGTTGGATACTCTTCAAGCTCCAAAGCTTATAGAGTTTACAACATTAAGAATCAACAATTTGAGGAATCATCCAATATAGTATTAAATGAGCACACTCCTTGTGTTAGGGGGAATGGCCCTGATCATATTTTTGACTTAGAATTGTTTCTAAACTATTCTAAACCATCTTGTGAGAATGTTTCAGCTGGAACAGGTGCTCAAAATGAATCTGACGCTAACTAACTGTTTGAGCTGCCCAGACCTTTTCCAAATTCTCCAAGGGATACAAATAATCAAGCTTCCACTATTGACAGATCAGATAGTATAACCATCTCAAGGAATAGTGAAGCTTCAACCAGTGATTCACTTACGATCCTCAAAATTCATCAGGTGACACTGTACAATACCAAGCTGATAGAAGTAGCATCTTGAAGGAATAGGCAACTGTTGATGCTGCTCCACAGTCAACAAATGATGATGTTTCTCATTCATTCAATTAGTCCTTATTGAATGAGTTTGAAATAGCAACTGGATGAAGTGTTCTAGCTCCGGAGCAAAATATGTCTAATCTGGATTTATCTTTGCAACTAGAAGTGATTCCTCGTATAAGGATTCATAACACTCATCCAGCTGAAAATACCACAGGGGATGCCACTGAAGGCGTGAGAACAAGAGGACAAACTCATCATGGGAATGTCTGCTTGTACTCCTGCTTCATGTCTCAAACGGAACCCAAAAGGTAGAAGATGCCTTAAAAGATAGCAGCTGGATTAAATCGATGCAAGAGGAGCTGCTTCAATTCAAAAGACAAAAGGTTTGGAACCTATGTCCGCTACCATCTAGTCAAGTACCTATAAGCACTAAATGGGTTTTCTGAAACAAGAGAGATCATAGAGGATTGATTATTAAGAACAAGGTAAGATTGGTGGTTCAAGGATACACTCAAGAGGAAGGAATCGATTATACCGATGTCTTTGCACCTGTTACAAGACTTGAGGCAGTTAGGATCTTCCTTGCTTATGCTGCATCCAAGAATTTTACTGTCTACCAACTTGATGTCAAGTGTGCTTTCTATATGGGGACATAGATAGAGAAGTCTACATGTGCCAGCCTCCAGGATTTAAAGACCCACAACACCCTAACTATGTGTGCAAATTATATAAAGCTCTATATGGGCTGCACCAAGCACCTAGGCTGTGGTATGAGACTTTGTCTCAATTTTTCCTGAAAAATTGTTACACCAGAGGTACCATTGATAAGACTCTTTTTTATAAAGAAGTCTGGAAAGGATATCCTGCTTGTTCAAGTCTATGTCGATGACATCATATTTGGCTCCTCAAATGACCAAATGTGTAAAGACTTTAAAAGCATCATGAAGAAGAAGTTTGAGATGAGTTCCATGGGAAAAATGGACTTTTTCCTTGGAATTCAGGTGAAACAATTGAAGGAAGGATTTTTCATCAATCAATCTAAGTATGTCAATAACATCCTAGAAAGATTTGACATGAGAGACTGTAAGCCAGCCAAGACACCCATACCCAGAAACCATAACCTCTATCCTGACTCTAAGGGGGAGGATACTGATCAACATCAGTATAGGGAAATTATTGGTTCTCTGATGTATCTCACAGTAAGTAGACCTGATATCATGTTTGCAACTTGCATTTATGCAAGATATCAGGCTGCTCTAAAGGTGTCTCACCTAGCTGCTGCCAAGAGGATCCTCAGATACCTCAAAGGACCACCTAAACTAGGTCTCTGGTATCCAAGGAACAACAATTTTAATCTCTATGGATACTCTGATAGTGACTATGGTGGCTGCAACATTGACAAGAAATCAACATCAGGGGGATGTCAATTTCTTGGTGGAAGGATCATTTCATGGCAAGGCAAAAAGCAATCCTGTGTCTCTACATCAACCGCTAAAGCTGAATATATTACTGCTGCAAGTTGCTATGCTTAGCTGCTGTGGATTCAGAACCAGATATTAGAGTATGGATTCAACTTTGTGAGCACTCCTATCCACATTGACAACAACAGTGCTATCTCCATCACCGAAAATCCTGTGAAGTACTCCAAGACAAAGCATATTGATATCAGGTATCATTTCATTAGAGATATTCATAAGAGAAATCTAATTAAGCTAATCAAAGTTGACTCAAATGAACAATATGCTGACTTGTTCACCAAAGATTTTGATGAACAGAGATTTAAGTATCTCATTACAGCCATTAGGATGATAAACATTGATTAGTCTACCTCTTTTGGAAAACCTTTTAGAATATGTAATGTCATATGTCAATGCAATCTAAGCCCTGTTACAAAAAGGTCTCTTTCTGAAATTTTCACTAAGTCTAAATTCTTCCGAAGAGGAACTAACCTTCGGAAGATATTTTCCGAAGCAAATTCCTCCCAGGTTAATTTTTCTTCTCGGAATAGTTTTTAGTCTCGGAAGAAGCGATTGATTACATATCAGATCTACTTTCGATGCTTATTAAAACTCTCCATTCTGAAAGCAATATTTACCCTCGGAAGTAGTGTTTACTCTAGAAAATAGAATTCTACCTTGGAAGTAAGAAGTTGCCTTCGGAAGATAAATTACCTTCAGAAATGATTTATACTCGGAAGAAAGACTTTACTGTGTAACAAAAATCGTTTGGGCCCCACTCTGTAAAAGGTAACGATTTTGTTAATGATGTTAGATTATTTAAATAAAATCTGACCTTACCGTTTCATTTTCATCCTCTTGCCAAAATCTTACTGCCCTAAAAATTTCTCTAATTTTCAATTTACCCAAGCTCAAACTCATCTTCTCTCAACTTTCTCCAATGGCACTTAACCCTCAGCACAATCATGTCGCATTTCTTGATTGTTTAAGAGATGTTGACTTCTCTGATATCATTTCCTTTCTTACCTAATCGTCTTACTATACCGCTTTGACTATTAACCTTACTGTTTATTCAAATCATATGGAGGAATTCTAGAAAAATAGTCAGACTGAAACCTTGATTGGGACCCAAGTAATAAGATCGAGCATCTGTGGCCAGGAGTTAGTCATTACTGAACAACTCATCAGGGAGCATCTTGAGCTTCATGATGAAGGTGCAGCCACAAGGTTGCCCAAAACAGATTTGGACAACACTTACATCTAAATGGGATATGGCGGAGATGTTGGCAGGTCTACAGTTTACAAGTTTAAATTCTCTTACAACTAGAAATTCCTGCTGCATGTCATTCTTCACTGCTTATCCAACAAATCTGGGGGTTGGGATCAAATCCCATACAAACTAGGGTGCCTGGTTCATGGAATGGTAAGAGGACATCGCTTCAACTATTCAAGATATGTGCTGACCAATCTCATGGGAAACCTTCAACGGGAGACATTCTTCATATATCCCAGGTTTCTTCAGCACATAATCAACTGTGAGCTGAAACTGAGTCAGCTTGTCTGTGCAGCTGCTCTGACTGTTCCTTAAATGAGGCCGACCATCTTTAAAATTTTAAAGAAAGTGTCCACCAATTTCACCAGAAGACATACTGCTTTGCTTCCAGGTATGGCTGAGCAAATAGCTCCTGGTGACATCCCTGTTAACCCCACAGGTGATGAACCCACACCAGCAACTACCCTCACACTGCCAACGCTTCCCTTTCACCCCATCAAAATCACATATCAAAGATGCCCCAAACGAACCCTTGTTCAATCTACTCTGATTGAACAAGCCCCTCTTGTTCAATCTAAAAGAGTAGAGTGGAACAATGGGCTCCCACTCAGTCTGAGGTCTCACCATCCTTCACAATTGACCTTAATATGGGTTTTGAGTCTCCTCAGTCTTAAACCCATGAGCCCGACACCCAAGCTGATAGCCCTCGGAGTGAGTCTCTACACTCCCCTGAGAAGCCACAAAGGGATAGCCCCGCTATAGGCTCAATGCCTTTATACATTGACCAAGGTCCTAGGTCACTAGGTTTAACTTCATGGCAATGAATTTGATCCACAACACTCTATTAAAGATCAAAAGAGCCTCGAGAGACCTCTTATCTCTAGCCCCTATCAGCAAGCCGTTACTGAGGTGAGTCCCACTGATGTGGATGGGACTCATGTAGATTCAGCTGCCACTACTGAAAGTGCCTCAATGGACGTTCAGGACAGTGGTAACATCTTTAAGACTGAATCTACGACAACTATGCCTATTGATGACTCTGAAAGAGACATCATTACGCAAGGGAAACCAGGGTGCCAAGAAACCACATCTGGTGGTGAGGCTGAACATACTAGGTATGTTACCTCATCTCCCTATGATTCTTTAAAAGAAGATGTGGGAAGACTGCAACTCACCCTTAAAGACCTACTGTCTAAAGTCTCAATCCTTGAATCAAAGGTTAGGATTTTGGAGGATAAGTCTGCCACTCAGCAACTTGAGATTGACAGTCTTAAGGCTCAACTAGCTGAGAAACAGATTGAGAGATATGTTAGGCACGTACCTATTCAGGTCTCCTTGGGCTCTTCCTCTAGCTCATCTAGCTCTCAAGATGATGCTACCAAAAAGGGGGAGACAAACAATTAAGGAACCATAGAGCCAAACTTTAACTTCTACTTATTCGGCTCCTACTACAACTATCATTCCTGAGCCATCTCAAGTCATACTATAAATAGACCCAAGGATGCTCGGAGATCTCTATAGACTCTTTTCCTAATTTCTATTGAGATCTTCTTTAGATCAGCCTAGCCCTGATATGGCTATGATATACTTTGGAGCTGAAGAGCTTCAGAGGCTAAGTGCACATTCTACCACTGAGGAAGGAGTTGGTCAATCTAAGTTCCAAATGGAACCTGTGATTAAATTCAAAGGGGAAATGAGGACTGATGGCCCAGCAACCGAAATAGTTGGGACAGATAGTGCACTCCCTCAAACTTCCGAAGCTGAAGTCAAAGCCTCGGAAGAACAATCTGAGTCTTTCAAAGCTGAGATGGAAGCTGTGGAAGGACTGTTTTCTTTATCCAAGGATCTAATCTGTGACATCCGTCATCGAAGGTCCGTGACATCCGTCACCAAAGGTCCGTCATTTAACGTGATCGATTAACCTTCGCTGTCAGTCATTCCTCAATTTTATAAACCATCTACGTGGATACCATATTTGTTTTACTTAGTTGTACTTATATGCGTGTTATCATTGCTTGACTTGTCGTTATCTTAAGACGTTTCTCCAAGATTTGCCCCGTTAACACTAAACACGTCATTTTTATATTAAAATAATTGTCACGAATAAAAATCATTTTTAACTTATAAATAACATTAATAACATTTTATCATCAATAAAACAAGACTAATTAATAACGTTTTCAACCGAAACAAAATTTGGGAACTTGGGGGCAAAGTGCGGGGACTAAACTTGACAAATGGCCAAACTAGGCTGGGTATAAATACCCATTCCCAGCCTCTTCTTCATCTTCTCCTCCTCATTCTTCTTCATCTCCACCATTTTCTCCATTCTCTCCCGATCTTACACCAAAAATCGAACCGTTTGTTGCATTTTCGTCGTCAAATATTGAGCATCATCGTGAATACTCGTTCCTAGCAGGTAGATAACCTCACTTACCTCGTTTTAGCCCGATTTAGCTGCTGCGTTTTAGGGTTTTCGGGTGCTCGGGTTATCCGAGCACATGAGGTCGTGCGGGATTGCATGTCATGTTTTTGAGTGTGCATCTTGTCTAGACAGGTTAGGATATGAGTTCTGGAGGTTCTGGGTGGGTAAAAACTCGTGTTCGGGCAGCCGAAGGCCGCCCTGCAACTTCCTGCAGTCGCGACCCCCGTCGACGCGAATGGGATTGTCGCGCGAATAGGGCATGTGACTGGGTGTGTGTGCGACTTGTGTCTGTGCGATTGGGTAAGTCACGCGGTTGTGTCGCGCGGCTGTCGGTGGGTGCGAATGAATGTGTGTCGCGCGACCGAGTGGGGCGACTGGAGTTGTCTCGCGACAGAGACATGCGAATGTGAAATGTGTGCGATTGTGTGTGAATCGCACGATCGGAGGCCTGTCGCGCGAAAGAAGGTCCAATCGCGCGAATAAAGCTGATTCGCGTGAAGGGACGTTAAGTCGCGTGACTGGCTGTTGGGTCGTGCGACTGGTGATGCATGGTACGATTGAAAGCTTAGTCGCACGAATGAAGGTTCAATCGTACGAAAGTAGCTAATTCGTATGACTGAAGGTCCACTTGTGCGAATGGAGTGTCAGTCGTGCGTCTGGTCTTGTCGTGTAAATAGAATCATTGTGTGGAGTTTTCTGTGTGTTGCGTGTGATGCGTATATGTGTGGTTTCCCCTTTTGAGTGTCTGGTATTGACGAGGTAACATCAGAAATAATGTCATTGCTCGAATGTCATAGCAATGACGGCTATCTTCAAATACTTGGACCTACCCAAGGTCTGAGGTATGTGTGTCTGCTTGTGTGTATACTACCCACGACCGAACCGGAACTACCCGAATCTTGAACATCATCTTATGCTTTATGATCATTACTAATGCTTATCAGTAACTGTCAATAGGTGTTTGACGGTTCCTAGCATCTTATCCCAGGAAATCTTACATCGATTGTGCTTATCATCTGTTCTGTGAGTTTCATGGCCCTTTTTTTATGCTTATAAAACCTTTTCGAATATTTTTCTACTTGGGGGAGAAGAATGCTCACTTATTTACTTAATTTCAGGCACCTTCCTTAGTGGAAGTTGGCTGCTACTTATATGAGTAACTTTCCTTGCTAAACTTGTTGATTGATACTAAGGATAAATGGATGTCATGTAACTGGTTTAGGTATCATTCTATGTATATCGCGGATGTGGTGGGAATGCTGCGGAGGACCCTATACATAAGCATTCCGGTATACTAAGAATGTGCTCAAACCGGGTTACATGATGATCCTGACTGTTTGCTGCTATATGAACTTGATGCTATGTGTTGTGTGATATACCTGTAAATTGGCTGTGTGGGACTTCTGTGTGGGACTTCTGTGTGGGACTTCTGTGTGGGACTTCTGTGTGGGACTCTGTATGGATCTTTCAGTACAACCATTAATTCCAGAAATGGGACCTAAGGACTGGTTTGGTTGTAACATTACGTATGCGCTATGTGGATCTTGCTACGTCATGTGAAACTCATGGAATGCTTACTACTTGTTGGATGCCTTTGACCTTGGATGCTCTCGGCTGTGTGGTTCTTCTGTGTGGTTCCTCTGTGTGGTTCTTCTAAGCCGATCATCGACTACAACCATTAATCCCGGTAATTGGGACCTAAGGATTGGTTTGGTTGTAACCTAAACGTATGCGCTGTGTGGATCTTGCTACGTCACCTTAAACCTTTTGTTATATGGAAAACCTTTTATATATAACCATTAATTCCGGTAATGGGACCTAAGGATTGGTTTGGTTATAAACTATACGTATGCGCTGTGTGGATCTTGCTACGTCATCTATAAACTATTTATGCTTTGGAAATGTTATCTTTACAGCCATCAATTCCCGGGTGGAACCGATGAATAGGCTTGGCTGTAGCTATTTATAACTAGTAAAACCGCCTATACATAAGTGTAGTCGCGGTAACTTTTATTAAACTTACTTACTGTTTTCATCTTAACATCTTTTATTACTTAAAACCTATGAAGCTCACCAACAATTATGTTGACCGTTTTTGAGCATTTCATTTCAGGTGATCAAGGTAATTGAAGTTCTAGGAGTGCTGCCTTTTAGTGGAGACCCTAGGATGCATTTTTGAGACTGAACATACATTTTGTACGTTGTTGCAGTCCACTAAACAATTAACATTCTTTTGAACACTTGTTCCCGAGTTGTGGGAATTTACATTACAAGTTATCCTTAATGCTTATATGAACATTATGTTGTGCTTATGGCTATGCTATCGTGATCTTTGACAATACACGACACAAGTCTCCAATTGTGTTCGGGTGTCATCATGACACGCTTGTCATCATATATTATTGCTACTCTTGCATACCATGTGTTATGACGATCCCGTCTAGCTCGCATTCCCCGTGTTTCCGCTATCAGCGGGGGGTGTGACAGACTGGTATCAGAGCCATTGGTTATAGAGAATTAGGCAATTACACTTGACCTAGACTATAACCTAGGAACCTTCATGTAGATTTGCATGCTTAAGCTTGTGTGCATTTATATATCTCGTGTATATGTTCCTCCTTACATGTTTGGTTATCCTTCTGTTATGTGATCTTTTACTTCGTGCTTGAGCCCTTGTGCTCGACCCCTATGAGATGCTTCCTATTGGATCTTCCGTTCCCTCTGTGTGCCAAGTTATCATAGCCAAAAATTCGGGTATTGAGACCCGAAGAGATCTCCACAGATCATACATCGCGCTTGACCTCATACACTGAGAGACCGACCCGAGGAGGCCATGTCTGAGTCCTCCCAAGGACGCGATATAGACAACCTCCGCTAGACTATACGTGATTACATGTTTGGCTCTCAGTTGACTTGATGGTTATTATGGATATGATGTGAAGGAAGGTCGGATGTCATGTAACCGGATTAGGCATCATTCTCGGTACATCGTGGGTGTGGTGGGAACGCTATGGGGAACCCTATATATAAACACCACCGGTATACCGAGAATATGCTTAAAATGGGCTGCATGGTGATCTTGACCAACTGGAACATGAAACATTGGAAGTTGATAAGTAAAGTACTTGTGTATCTTAAGGTGACTAAAGCTTATATGTTGCCTCTTGTATGAATAGAAAATGCCGCCTCGAAGATCTACCCGCAGCAATAGTAGCGGAAGTGAAGCCCGAGGGGCAGAGGCAGAGGCAGGGGTAGACCTCCAATAGCAAATGAAGGCCCTTCTGGCAATAACCAAGGGGCTGGAAACCCTGATATGGCAGCCTTAATTGCTCAACAATTAACTACCCTGATTCCGACTATCGTAGCTCAGGTGAGCGACGCCCTGCAACAGCAAAACCACCCCCACGGGGATGGTGGTAATGAAAACGAGGACACTGGGAACCCGATTGGGAATGAAAGCAATCAGGAGACCGGAAATGGTGGTACAGCAGGTAATGAAGCTGGGGCTGCTAACGCCAAACGGGGCTGTTCTTACAAGGAGTTTGTGGCCTGTAAGCCCCGGGATTTCGATGGTAAAGGTGGGGCGATAGCCCTGATTAGATGGCTGGAGAAAATGGAGGCTGTGATCGACATCAGTGAATGCCTCGACAGCCAGCGGATCAAGTATGTTACGTGCTCACTGCAGGGCAGAGCACTAACCTGGTGGAACACCCAGGTTCAAGCTAGGGGAAGAGAATCTGCGATGCAAATGACATGGGATGAATTCAAAGCCTTGATTACCGAGGAATACTGCCCTCCAACGAGATGCAGAAGCTTGAGCATGAGTTCTGGAATCATGCTATGGTAGGGGCAGGGCACGCAGCTTATACTGACCGATTCCACGAGCTGGCTAGACTAATTCCACACCTAGTCACTCCGGAATCTAAGAGGATTGAGAGGTACATTTGGGGACTCGCGCCTCAAATCCGAGCAATGGTAACTGCAGCTGCTCCTCCTACAATCCAGAGCGCTATTCTAAAAGCGGGCGCTCTCACTGACGAGATGATAAGAACAGGAGTATTGGGTAGGGGAGCGAGAGAAAAGGAAAGAGACTGGGGAAACAAGCCGGTCTGGTACTGGAAAGTTTGATAAGAGGGCCAAAACGACCAGAAACTTGTGGCCGTGACTCAAGGGAAGAGGGAATATGCTGGGCCGCACCCGAGATGTGACAGGTGCAATCTTCATCATCCTCCAGCAACGCCGTGCCGGGTGTGTTTGAACTGCAGACGCCCGGGGCATCAAGCAAGAGACTGCAGAGTAGCGCCAAACCTGGTGGCACCCATCAACGCGGTTAACCCCGCTGGGAACGCCAGGGCATGCTACGAATGTAGAGCCTCGATCACTTCAGGAACATGTGCCCCCGACTGAATAGGGCACCGGGTCAGCAGGGAAACAACCAGCAGCAGATAATGGCCATAGCGGGTGCGCAAGGCCAAGGAAACCAAGGAAATGCTGCACGGGGACGCGCCTTCGTCATTGGAGCTAATGATGCCCGTCAGGACCGAACGTTGTTACGGGTACGTATTGCTCAATCACCATTTCGCATCTATACTATTTTATACTGGAGCAGACAATAGTTTTATATCTTCTGAGTTCGTGCATATGCTTGATTTAAGTGCTAGTAGACTAGAAACTAGTTACTCTGTAGAAATGGCTAATGGTAGGGTTGAACAAACAGATGAGATTATTAGGAATTGCACCCTAATGTTGGAAGATCAGGTCTTCAACATAGATTTGATACCTTTCGATTTGGGGAGCTTTGACGTAATAGTGGGGATGGATTGGTTGTCGAAGCATGGAGCCGAGATTGTTTGCCGAGATAAAGTAGTGCGGATTCCCATGTCAGACGGGAAAGTACTCAGAATACAAGGAGAGCGACCGGGAAAGAACTTGAAGCTTATAACCTGCATGAAAGCACGCCGAAGTCTACGGAAGCAGTGTTACACTTTTCTGGCTAACATAGTAGAAAAGAAAGAAGAAGAGACAAAATTGGCAGACATTCCGATAGTACGGGATTATCCGGAGGTGTTCCCTGATGATTTGTCTGGATTACCTCCTCCACGACAGGTGGAATTCCATATAGAGGTGATTCCTGGAGCTACACCGGTAGCTAAGACACCTTATCGGTAGCACCCTCCGAGATGCAAGAGTTGTCCAGCCAACTACAGGAACTACTGGAGAAGGGTTCATTCGACCGAGTCATTCACCGTGGGGAGCACCGGTGTTATTTGTCAGAAGAAGGATGGGTCGTTCCGTATGTGTATCGACTACAAGGAATTGAACAAACTGACCGTGAAGAATCGGTATCCTCTCCCTAGAATCGACGACCTGTTCGATCAGTTGCAAGGAGCCTCGTATTTCTCTAAGATCGACCTTCGATCTGGTTATCATCAACTAAGAGTATTCGAGGACGATATTCGAAAACAGCATTTAGAACTCGTTACGGGCACTATGAGTTCTTGGTCATGCCGTTTGGGTTGACCAACGCACCAGCTGTCTTTATGGATTTAATGAATCGGGTGTGCAAGCCTTATCTGGATAAGTTCGTGATCGTATTCATAGACGACATACTTATCTACTCCCGTTCGAAGGAGGATCACGAAAAACACCTCCAAGCAATTCTGAACTGTTGAAGGAAGAGAAACTTTCGCCAAGTTCTCGAAGTGTGAATTCTGGCTTCGAGAAGTGAAGTTCTTGGGTCATGTAGTTAACGAAAATGGAATTCATGTGGACCCCGGCAAGATTGAAGCTGTGAAGAAGAATGGGATACACCCCAAACACCTCAGAGATACGACGATTCTTAGGATTGGCAGGATACTATCGTCGCTTCATTGTGAATTTCTCAAAGATTGCCCAACCGTTAACTTTGTTGACTCAGAAAGACAAGAAGTTCGATTGGGGGTAAGCACAAGAACAGGCGTTCCAAACATTGAAGAAGAAGTTGTGCAACGCACCGATATTGTCCCTCCCAGACGGAACTGACGATTTTGTAGTGTACTGCGATGCTTCACATCAAGGTTTGGGCTGTGTACTAATGCAGAAAGATAAGGTAATTGCTTACGCTCGCGACAACTCAAGGTGCATGAAAAGAACTACACAACTCACGACTTGGAGTTGGGTGTCGTAGTGTTTGCACTCAAGATATGGAGGCATTATCTATATGGAACCAATGCATCATCTACACAGACCATAAGAGCCTTCAACACATCATGAATCAGAAAGAACTTAACATGCGACAGCGACGCTGGGTAGAGCTACTTAGCGACTACGATTGTGAAATCCGGTATCATCCGGTAAAGCTAACGTGGTGGCTGATGCTTTAAGCCGCAAAGAACGCGTGAAACCATTACGTGCTCGAGCGCTAGGTTTGACTATTCAAACCAATTTAAAGGCTCAGATTCAAATTGCACAAAACGAGGCTTTGAAAGAAGAGAACCTTACGGGAGAAGAATTCCGAGGGTTGGATAAACAAATGACTCGCAAGGATGACGGCGTACATTACTTGGTGGATCGTATATGGGTCCCCAGATGGGGAGGTGTACGTACACTAGTCTTGGATGAAGCACACAAGACTCGATACTCTGTTCATCCTGGTGCAGACAAGATGTACCACGATCTAAAAGAACTGTACCGGTGGCCAGGCATGAAGAAAGATGTTGCTATATACGTGAGCAAATGCTTGACTTGTTCAAAGGTCAAGGCTGAACACCAGAAACCATCAGGATTATTGCAACAACCTGAAATTCCTAGTAGAAATGGGAGAATATCACTATGGATTTATTACCAAACTCCCGAGAACGCCAAGCGGACACGACACGATATGGGTCGTGGTGGATCGAATGACAAAATCCGCTCACTTCTTGCCTATCCGAGAAGACTATAAAATGGATAAGCTGGCAAGGTTGTACATCAAAGAGGTCGTGACACGGCACGGGGTGCCGGTGTCAATCATATCCGACCGAGACAGTCGATTCACTTTACGATTTGGCAGACATTACAGAAAGCGACGGGCACTCGATTAGACATGAGTACTGCCTATCACCCCAAACAGATGGCCAAAGTGAACGAACTATACAAACCTTGGAAGACATGCTTAGAGCTTGCGTAATCGATTTTGGTGGTAGCTGGGACACTCATTACCATGATTGAGTTCTCTTACAACAACAGCTACCATACAGCATTGGATGCGCTCCATTTGAAGCATTGTATGGACGGAAATGTAGATCGCCTGTATGTTGGGCCGAGGTTGGTGAAAGCCAGCTAACAGGTCCCGAAATCATTCAAGAAACCACCGATAAGATCTTCCAAATCAAAGACAGACTCAAAGCGCTAGAGACCGCCAAAAGAGCTATGCCGACAACCGTCGGAAGCCGCTAGAGTTTAACGTTGGGGATCGAGTGTTGCTTAAGGTCTCTCGTGGAAAAGGGTTGTACGGTTGGAAAAAAAGGGAAGTTGGCCCCAAGATATGTTGGACCATTCGAGATCATAGAAAGAATCGGTCCGGTGGCGTACCGATTACGGTTGCCACAAGAGCTTAACAGTGTACATGATACTTTCCATGTATCGAACCTCAAGAAGTGTTTAGCTGACGAATCACTTCACGTGCCTATTGAGGATATCAAGATTGATCAAAACCTTCATTTTGTGGAGGAACCTATGAGGTCATGGACCGAAAGGTCAAAAAGTTGAGGCGCAGCAAGATACCTATCGTTGTAAGATGGATTCTAAACGAGGGCCAGAGTTTACATGGGAACGTGAAGATCAGATGAGACTTAAATATCCACATCTATTCGAGGATGACGCTCTTAGACCTAGCACCAGTTGAATTTCGGGACGAAATTCCCTCAACTGGGGGATACTGTGACATCCGTCACCAAAGGTCCGTCATTTAACGTGATCGATTAACCTTCGTTGTCAGTCATTCCTTAATTTTATAAACCATCTACGTGGATACCATATTGTTTTACTTAGTTGTCCTTATATGCGGGTTATCGTTGCTTGACTTGTCGTTATCTTAAGACGTTTCTCCAAGATTTGCCCCGTTAACACTAAACACGTCATTTTTATATTAAAATAATTGTCACGAATAAAAATCATTTTAACTTATAAATAACATAATAACATTTTATCATCAATAAAACAAGACTAATTAATAACGTTTTCAACCGAAACAAAATTTGGGAACCTGGGGGCAAAGTGCGGGGACTAAACTTGACAAATGGCCAAACTAGGCTGGGTATAAATACCCATTCCCAGCCTCTTCTTCATCTTCTCCTCTCATTCTCTTCATCTCCACCATTTTTCCATTCTCTCCCGATCTTACACCAAAAATCGAACCGTTTGTTGCATTTTCGTCGTCAAATCTTGAGCATCATCGTGAATACTCGTTCCTAGCAGGTAGATAACCTCACTTACCTCGTTTTAGCCCGATTTAGCTGCTGCGTTTTAGGGTTTTCGGGTGCTCGGGTTCATCCGAGCACATGAGGTCGTGTGGGCTTGCATGTCGCGTTTTTGAGTGTGCATCTTGTCTAGACAGGTTAGGATATGAGTCTGGAGGTTCTGGGTGGGTAAAAAACTGTGTTCGGGCAGCCGGACGCCGCCCTGCAACTTCCTGCAGTCGCAACCCCGTCGACGCGAATGGGATTGTCGCGCGAAGGGCATGCGACTGGGTGTGTGTGTGCGACTTGTGTCTGTGCGATTGGGTAAGTCGCGCGGTTGTGTCGCGCGGCTGTCGGTGGTGCGAATGAATGTGTGTCGCGCGACCGAGTGGGGCGACTGGAGTTGTCGCGCGACAGAGACATGCGAATGTGAAATGTGTGCGATTGTGTGTGAATCGCACGATCGGAGGCCTGTCGCGCGAAAGAAGGTCCAATCGCGCGAATGAAGCTGATTCGCGCGAAGGGACGTTGAGTCGCGTGACTGGCTGTTGGGTCGTGCGACTGGTGATGCATGGTACGACTGAAAGCTTAGTCGCACGAATGAAGGTTCAATTGTACGAAAGTAGCTAATTCGTATGACTGAAGGTCCACTCGTGCGAATGGAGTGTCAGTCGTGCGTCTGGTCTTGTCGTGTAAATAGATCATTGTGTGGAGTTTCCTGTGTGCTGTGTACGATGCGTGTATGTGGGTTTCCCTTTCGAGTGTCTGGTATTGGAGGTAACATCAGAAATAATGTCATTGCTCGAATGTCATAGCAATGGCGGCTATTCAAATACTTGACCTACCCAGGTCTGAGGTATGTGTGGCTTGTGTGTATATACCCACGACCGAACCGGAACTACCCGAATCTTGAAACATCTTATGCTTTATGATCATTACTAATGCTTATCAGTAACTGTCAATAGGTGTTGACGGTCCTAGCATCTTATCCCAGGAAATCTTACATCGATTGTGCTTATCATCTGTTCTGTGAGTTTGTGGCCTCTTTTTTATGCTTATAAAACCTTTTCGAATATTTTTCTACTTGGGGGAAAAGAATGCTCACTTATTTACTTAATTTCAGGCACCTTCCTTAGTGGAAGTTGGCTGCTACTTATATGAGTAACTTTCCTTGCTAAACTTGTTGATTGATACTAAGGATAAATGGATGTCATGTAACTGGTTTAGGTATCATTCTATGTATATCACGGATGTGGTGAATGCTGCGGAGGACCTATACATAAGCATCCCGGTATACTAAGAATGTGCTCAAAAGGGTTACATGATGATCTGACTGTTTGCTGCTATATGAACTTGATGCTATGTGTTGTGATATTACCTGTAAATTGGCTGTGTGGGACTTCTGTGTGGGACTTCTGTGTGGGACCTCTGTGTGGATCTTTCAGTACAACCATAATTCCAGAAATGGGACCTAAGGACTGGTTGGTTGTACATATACGTATGCGCTATGTGGATCTTGCTACGTCATGTGAAACTCATGGAATGCTTACTACTGTTGGATGCCTTGACCTTGGATGCTCTCGGCTGTGTGGTTCTTCTGTGTGGTTCCTCTGTTGTGGTTCTTCTAAGCCGATCATCCATACAACCATTAATCCCGGTAATTGGGACTAAGGATTGGTTTGGTTTAACTAACACGTATGCGCTGTGTGGATCTTGCTACGTCACCTTAAACTATTGTTATATGGAAAACCTTTTTGTATATAACCATTAATCCCGGTAATGGGACTAAGGATGGTTTGGTTATAAACTATACGTATGCGCTGTGTGGATCTTGCTACGTCATCTTAAACTATTTATGCTTTGGAATGTTATCTTTACAGCCATCAATTCCCGGGTGGAACCGATGAATAGGCTTGGCTGTAGCTATATAACTAGTAAAACCGCCTATACATAAGTGTAGTCGCTGGTAACTTTATTAAACTTACTTACTGTTTTCATCTTAACATCTTTTATTACTTAAAACCTGCGAAGCTCACCAACAATTATGTTGACCGTTTTGAGCATTTCTTTTCAGGTGATCAAGTAATTGAAGTTCTAGGAGTGCTGCCTTTTAGTGGAGATCCTAGGATGCATTTTGAGACTGAACATACATTTTGTACGTTGTTGCAGTCCACTAAACAATTAACATTCTTTTGAACACTTGTTCTCCAGTTATGGGAATTTACATTACAAGTTATCCTTAATGCTTATGTGAACATTATGTTGTGCTTATGGCTATGCTGTCGTGATCTTTGACAATACACGACACAAGTCTCCAATTGTGTTCGGGTGTCGTCATGACACGCTTGTCATCATATATATTACTACTCTATTGCATACCATGTGTTATGGCGATCCCGTCTAGCTCGCATTCCCCGTGTTTCCGCTATCAGCGGGGGTGTGACAGTCCGTCATTTAACGTGTTGATTAACTTTGTTATCAGTTATCCTCATTTTGATAAACCAACTACGTGGGGACACCATTATTTGCTTTGCTTAGTTACCTTATATGCGTGCTATCGTTGCTTGCCTTGTCGTTACTTAGGACGTTTTCTAAGAATGCCCCGTTATCTTAAATGCACCGTTTTTATAAGAAACATACCGACACGAATAAACATTTTTACTTGTAAATAATATTAACGACGTTTTATCATATAAAACAAGACTAATAAATAACGTTTTCAACCGAAACAAAATTTGGAACCCGGGGGCAAGTGCGGGACTAAACTTGACATTTTGAGAAACTAGGCTGGTATAAATACCCATTTCCCAGCCATTCTTCACACCATCTTCATCTCATCGCTTCTCTTCATCTTCTCACTCTCTCTCGAACTAGCACCGAAATCGGGTCCGTTTGTCGCGTTTTCACCGTCAAATCTTGGTTATCATCGTGAATACTCACTCTTAGCAGGTAGATAACCTCATTTGACCCGCTTCTTGCTCGATTTAGCTGCTGCGTTTCCTAGGGTTCGGGTGCTCGGGTTCAATCCGAGCACAAGAGGTCGTGTGGGCTTGCATGTTGTGTTTTTGAGTGTGCTTCTTGTTTAGACACGTTAGAATAAGTGTTCTGGAAGTTTATGGTGCGTGAAACCCATGCTCGGAGCAGCTGGACGCTGCTCGATGGTCTGTGCAGTCGCGACCTGCTGTGTACGGCGACTGGGCCATTCGGCCGACTGAAACGTGCGACTGGGGTGCGTCGTGCGACGGGTTAGGCGTATGAGTGCGTCGTGTGACTGAGCCGTGCGGTTGGCAAATCGCATGACTGAGTCATGCGATGAGTCTGTGCGAATGAATGTGTGTGCGAACGAGTCTGTGCGAATGAATGTGGGTGCGAATGAGTCTGTGCGAACGAATGAGTCATGCGAATGAGTCAGTGCGAATGAGATTGTGTGCGATTGCGCGTGAGTCGTACGACTGAAAGTCCAATCGCATGAATGAATGTTCAATCGCACGAATGAAGCTGATTCGTGCGAATGGAGGTCAATCGGGTGTATGGAGGGTGAGTCGTATGACTGGGTCTTGCATGTACGACTGAATGCTTAGTTGCATGAATGAAGGTTCAATCGTACGAATGAAGCTGATTCGTACGACTGAAGGTCCATTCGTACGAAGGAAGGATTGAGTCGTGCGTCCGGTCCTGTTATAAACTAATAGTGTGTGTGTGTGGATCCCCTTCGGAGATCTCACGACGATGAAGTAACATTAATAAAGGTCATAGCTTGACCACAAAGATTAAAGTCAACGCTATTAACAGGCACATACTATTTAAAATAACCTAGTCTGATATGTGTATGTCTGCTTGTGTGTGTATTACCACGACCGAACGAAACTGCCAGAGCCTATTGATATCATCTTATGCTTTATGCTCGTTATTAATGCTTGTCAGTAAGTGTCAATAGGTGTTTGACTGTCATAGCATCCTACTGTTGGGAATATTCATATACGTGCCTATCATCTGTTCAGTGAGTTTTGTGGCCCCTTTTACTCTTATAAAACCTTTTCAAATATCTTTAACTTGGGGGAAAAGAATGCTCACCTACTTAACTTGTTTTCAGGCACCTTCCCTAGTGGAAGTTGGCTACTACTTCTATGAGTATCTTAACTTGCTTATCTTGTGATTGTGCATGTGAACTTGAACTATGTGCTATGTTACCCCTATGTATGACTTAGTGGTATCACCCTACTATGCACTACTACTTGATGTTATGTGTGATGATGCTATATGTGGATGCCATTGACCATGGATGCTTTCGGCTATGTGGCTCTTCTGTGTGGTTCTTCTGTGTGGTTCTTCTAAGCGATCATCCACTACAACCATTAATCCCGGTAATTGGGACCTAAGGATTGGTTGGTTGTAACCTAAATGTATGTGCTGTGTGGATCTTGCTACGTTCATTTAACTTATTATGCTATGAAAACTTTTTATATAACCATTAATCCGGTAATGGGACCTAAGGATTGGTTTGGTTATAAACTATACGTACGCGCTGTGTGGATCTTGCTACGTCTTAATAAACTATTTAAACTTTGGGAATGTTTCTTTACAGCCATCAATTCCCATGAGGAACGAACATTAGGTTTGGTTGTAGCTATTTATAACTGGCACAAATGCCTATACATAAGTATAGTACGGTGGCTCTTATTAAACTTACTGGTTCATCTTAACAACTTTATTACTTAAAACCTGCGAAGCTCACCAACAATTTGTGGACCTTTTTGAACATTTCTTTTCAGGTGAACAAGGTAATTGAAGATTCTAGGAGTGCTCCTTTTAGAGGAGACCCTAGGATACATTTTGTAATCATTACTCTTAAAGCTTGAACATGATCTTTTGTACACTTGTTCCCGAGTTGTGGGAATTTACATTACAAGTTGACCTTAATGCTTATGTGATCATTATGTTGCGCTTATGGCTATGCTGTCGTGAACTTTGATTATACACGACACAAGTCTCCATTTGTGTTCGGGTGTCGTCATGGCACGCTTGTCATCATATTTTTATTGCTACTCTATCGTATACCATGTGTTATGACGATCCCGTCTAGCTCACATTCCCCGTGTTTCCGCTATTAGCGGGGGGTTGTGACATAATCATCACAGATGCATTCTTGAGCTCATATCTGAGATGAATAGTGAGCACTTTCAACCAACCTTAGCTCAGACAACTTCATACCTCCATCTTAATCTGAAACCTCCATTTAAGAACCACCAAGTCAAGCACTTCCAAGATGATAAAGGAAAGAAGAAAATGACCATGGAAGAGATTGAGGAGGAGGAGAAGATTGAAAAACTTAGAAGAAAAGGTAGACTTCTAACTGAGAAGTTGCTAGCTGCCAGTCCAAAGCAGTTGCAGCCAACAGAAGGAAGTCAAAAACAAAAGGAGAGAAGATATCATTGACAAGCTCATAATGCTTGGATCTACCAATGAAGACATACTCCTGCTACTATTAGAGGAGTTAGTAGAGCTAGAAAAGGCAACCAGACTGCAGATGAACAAAAGGAAGAACCAGCACAATTGGCCTTAGAGGAGGAAAGAGAAAGAAACAGAGGGAAGCTGATCTGCAGCTCCGAAGTGAAAGGATATCTTTCCTAACCTCCAGAGGTTTCTCTCTTTAAGAACTATCTCCACATAATAATGATACGATCCTATGGTTCTTCAACAAAGAGCAGGATCAAATGGAGAAAGAGAGAAAGAAAGCTGCAGAGAAAGGTTGAAGGAGAAGAAGAAGAAAGTAGAAGAAGATAGGTCACTGCTGCCAAGAAGATAGGTGAAAAGCCTGGATGAAAGACTATCTCGGGCTCATGGCTTCTCTGGCAGGCAGGTGGGACCTATGTCTAAAAAGGCACTCCAACGAATTATCAGCGACATCAAGGTTAACATTTGCATGGGAAAAAGAAAAGACATGTATAGAAAGGTATAGGGGATGATCTTCAACCAAGCATCAACCTCAACCTGAACCAATTCCCTCACCTTTCACCATCAAACTGAACCCTACACACCTGAGTACACCAGTACCCATATCAGCTTCATCACCATAAACCACCCATCTACCCGTCCTCTAACCCAAAACACTCAACAGAACCACAACCCATATCCTACCCAACAAACTTCCAAACCATCCCCTCAGCTTTCTAAACATCTCTCCTTAGAAGAGTTTAAGGCAATCAAGACGAAGCTCATCAACTGCAAACCCTAAGTGACATCTTTTGTGAGGAAGACTTATCAAACTGACTTATGTTGATGGATATTTCATGTTCCCTCAACAGAGATCAATTCCTTGATCTACCTAGAAGAACAGCTGACCAAGCTTTTATACTTCTGGTTCTTAACTTGATTCCTTAAACGATGAAGAGAAGAAGATAAGAAGAAAGCTGGTGACCCTACTGGATACAAGGAGAGGGAATAAAAATTCTCAGTCAACCCCTCGTGCCTAGAAAGAAAATCATCCAGTGGAGGTTCGATGAAGCCCCTCAAACTTTGGTGTGGAGAGAAAGAATGGAGAGAGAGCAATAGGCCGAATGCCTCCTTCTGCTACATTTCAGCAGATTCGACATTGCTAAATAGCAGAGAAACCATTCTCCAATCCTCCTGTTCTGATGCTGTTGCTCACATCAGAAATCATCTTGCTGAGCTAACTGTAAAAGCAAATATTGAGAGGAGATGAAGCTAAGAGAGAAGGAAGCCAAGGAGAGGTCAACCATCACAGGTAAAGAGTTCTACAGGTTATGGAAGGGCCTGAATTGGAACCAATAGTAAGATGGGATTATGACTATAGGTCTCATCAACTAACTCTTTTCAGAGGGACCTAACAGAGGGTGCATATCATTCAAGAGACAGACTGGATCCTGTCACGAATGATTTGTACAAGCTTCTTAGCACCACTTCCAGGAAGACAAAGAAACTGATAAGTATCTGCTTTCCTGGTGCTGAAAGTTTTGAGAAGCAGGAACAAGTGAAGTTTTGGTAGCATCAGCCTAGGGGGGAGTTTGTGGATCAAGAAGAAGGCTGATACAACCAAAACCAAATCACTTAGACTATTTTGGTGCATCTAATAAAGGACTTCGAAGCTAAGTATGGAACTTCCGAAGGAAAAAGAGTTCTTCGAGGAAGTGTAATATCAACTTCGAAGAGACACTCTTCTTCCGGAGACAAAGTATTCACTTTCGAAGATCAAGACTTAGAAGAAAAGATCAGAAGACAACTTCCAAAGTATGAAGAAAAGAAGAAGTCCTCAAGTCTCGAAAGAAGTAGCCTCTTCCGAAGTATAGGTGGCTTCGGAAGAACTTGTTCTTCCGAAGCCAACTAACCTTCGGAAGACACTACTATGAACCAGTGGGACATAAGCATGGTCTTCCTGACACTCTGTGTAGACCTTGATATGCATGGCGTTTTCTCAAAAAGCCATGTAGTTGACCATACTTTATTCCACTGTTCACCTTTACTAGTAGTATAGGTACTAACTTTAGTTAGTAACAAAAAGTAAGTCATGGAATATCAGACTACCATATCTTAGATAATACTTTATTTAAGATACCTTAACTCTAGCATTGTAGTATATACTTTGGTCATAGTTCCCAGCTGGTATCAAAGTATAAACTGACTGTAGGTAGTAGTATATTCTTTCTCATTGTAACTTATAAAGATAAGCTTGTAAGAGTCTTGTAAACTTTTAGTTGAGAAGTAATATATACAAGTACCTTGAAAATGATATCTTTGTGCTCTTTGTTACTTATTATTATTATCAGCTCTTAGAAAAGACGCTGCTTCATCTAATCCGAGTGTGTAGTAAGTGAGTTGGAGAGAAAAACCAAGTTTAATTAACAAATGGACCTTGCGAAAGATCAGACCATTACACGCTTTTAAGCAAAACATAGTGAAATTTCGGTTTATTCACACCAACGTGTTCAGTAAGTGACAACATTTATCCATTGGAATTTTACAACAGGTAATCAACTGACACGTTTGACCCTCCAAAGACACATTCCGCTAATTCCAATCAGATCTACCTATAACCCTGAAAAGTATGAAAAATACTTCAACATAAAGTTGGTGAGCATTTGGATTTTAAAACTTATAAAATTTCAGCTTTCAAAATCGATATGATGTAGCGAGATAATATACTCAACATAGATTAGCTAGGTACTATGATAACACTTAGGTCATAAGTCCATAATCAAGCAAGAAAGATGTCGTTGCTCCACAAACAGTCCAAAACTATTAGCTCCCTCGCCACATTTTCTGATCAGCGCGACTAGTCGCGAGAGCGGGCTTTTCTAACCCGATAGGTATACCAATATAGTATGCAACCTCCCCAAGGTTAATGATTATGGGGGGGATTTAGGGCCAATAGTCATACACTTATACTATTGACCAAAACTTATACCGTCATAAATATATATCCTCATTTACACATCATGTGAATAAAAACAATTAATCATGCTTTTCCCCCTAAAACAGTTTAAATAAAACAATATCTAAAAATGGGGCTGAAGAGCCCACCTTCATATGCGATCAAATAACCGATAAAAAACGTCTTGCACCGATCTATCAAGATCCTACAACGTGAAAGACTTAATTAATATTTGTAAAAGCATGTCATAAGAATGCTTGTTCACCCAACTTACTCTTTTTTAAAAATAAAAATATTTTTATATTCTTATAGTTTTTAAGAAAATCATTGATTATGCATATGTTTATAGCATTCCCTATGGAAATATGAGTTGCAACATCCATCTTATAAACTAATATCTATCTTAACCATATAATACTTAATTAACTAGGCACCTAATAATATCATTAGTTTATTTATTACCTTAAGGTTTATTTCATACGTATTATATTTCTAGACTAGATTAATTATGTTATAAAACCAAAAATTTAACCTTATATTTATTTTTAGCTTGTGGTAATTTATTTAAAGATTTACCAATCTTTTGTAAATAGGAAATTAGTAGTTTTATTCAAAAATTTCTTTTATTTCTTATATAAAACAAGTTTTTTGAGTTGTCAAGATTATTTAATTAATAGAAAACATACATTCTTTTGTAAAGTTATATTATTTAATCTCGAATGTATCGACTAAACTTCAAGAATCCGTTAACTTGAGGTTGTTTGTTTAATATATATATACATATATATACATATCCACATAATATACACATAAAATACTATCATATATATACATACATATATATATACATACATATATATACATATATATACATACATATATATATATATGCATATATATAGATGAATATATGTATATATATATATAATGCAATATATTACATATATATACATACATACAATATATATATAACATATATATTATATACATATATAAACACACACACCAAAAGATAGATATATATATACATATTATACACACATATATATATACATATATGTATATATACTTATAACATATATATATACATATATATACATATTATATATATGTGTATATATATATATATGTATATATATATGTATATATATATGTCTATATATAATATATATATGTGCTATATAGATTTATAGTTATAATGTATATATATATCTATATGTATATATATATATATATATATTTCTTTTTATTTACGTTTTGTCAAAATATATATTATTTTTCACTTTCGTATCGTTATATTTATAAGGTCGTGGAGTATCATTGTTGTCTTTAGTCGAGTTATTTGTTAAACATCCTTTTAGCCTTATGTGTGGTCTTAATCACGGTTTTCAGTCCTCGAATCATTTGTCATCCAACTTTTCATCTAAGTGAAATATTATAATGTGTCCAAAGTATACATTTTATATTAACATTCTATCTAAATCTTTTCTTTTATAATAAACAACACATCAATTATTTCATCTTAATCACATTCCCATGGCATCATATCAAGAGCATGATTTCATCAAATTGATATCATTTCAACATAATTTTTTCAGATTCTTAACCTAATTCCAAAAACCATTTTTCATCAAAACTCATTTTCATAAAAACTATAAGTGGGTGAACTAGGGTTTATCAATTTATCATCTAGATCATTCATGCATGAAGTGATAATGACAACCTAACCCAAAATGAGTATACCTTGAGCCTAAACCAACGATTCCAATGCTAGCACGACGATTTCTAACACCCGATTACACCTCCAATGCTCCTAACGATGTTCCAACTAGAATTCTCTCTCATTCTTGACTCGAAGAAGGTGGTGAAGGTTCCTTAGAGTGGAGGAGTGATTTCAAGAGGGGGGGGTATCGGTGGTGCTCGTGACGGCCGAAGGGGGTGGGGTTGGGTGACTGAGGGTGGTGTGGCATGGGTGGTGATGATGGCGATGGTGCAGGTGGCGGAGATGATCGTGGTGGGGGATGGTGGTCGCGGTGGTGATGCAGGTTGATGGTGGTGGTGATTCCGGGTTGATGATAGTGAGCGGAGGGGTGGGTGGGGTGACGGGTTGGTGATGGTGGTCGACAGTGCGGGTAGCGGATGGTAGTCACTGAGGCGGATGTGGTTGCGGTGGTAGTGGTTCCGACGTGTGGTGGCCGACTATGTGGCGATCGGTGGTGGTCTCGACGGTAATGGCAACCGATGATGGAGTGGGGGAGGGGAGTGAGGGAGATGAAAGGGCTGTGGGTGTGTTTGTGGGTGTTGAGTATGTGTTCAAAATGTGTAAAGATGTATATATATGATTTTGCAAGATTTGGTGGTGGTAGGTGTCATCCATGCATTATTATATTATTATTATTATTATTATTATTATTATTATTATTATTATTATTATTATTATTATTATTATTATTATATTATTACATTATTATTATTAGTCTCAAACGGTTAACCGACTTGAGGTTTGTTAGAACCGTTAACCTAAGTTTTCAACTAATCAAACACAATAACACTAAATATAAAATTATTACTAGGTTAGTTCGTAGAGCGTTTACCTGATTTGAACGGTCGTCAAAGTCTCCCCTCTTTAAGAATTTTCGTCCCGAAATTTTATGTGGTGATGAATCCGTGTCATGTCGGTTTTGAACAAGTGGGGATAGTTTTGTTGCATTTGTTCTTGACGTTCTCATGTAAACTCATGTCCTCTTTTGGAATTCCATCTAACTTTAACAACTTAATCTGACTTGGCCTAAGCTTCTAAACTTTCCAATATAATAATTCTATAGGCTCTTCTACAAAATAAAATTTATTGTCGATACGAACTCGTCTGGTGGTAGACTAGTGACTCATCTGACATACATTTTCTTAAATTAGACACGTGGAACACATTGTGCATATTTCTAAGTTCACTTGGTAGGTTAAGACGGTACGCAACTTTCCAATTCATTTGACGATTTCAAATGGCCCATGAATCGGATTAAGTTTCCCACATTTACCAAATCCCACAACACCTATCCAAGGGGATACTTTTAGAAATACTCTGTCACCGACTTGGAACTCCAATGGTTTCTTCGAGTATCTGCGTAACTCTTTTGTTGGCTATTGGCAGCTTCATGCCTTTTCTAATTGGATGATATTGTCGTCATCTGTTGAATAATCTTGATCCCGTTAATTGTCTTTCGCTAATATCTACCCAACACAAAGGTGAATGACATTTTCTTCCATACAGAGGTTCAAATGAAGCAACTTTAATGCTAGTGTGATAACTATTATTATATGAAAACTCAGCTAATGGTAGATGAGTATCCCAATTTCCTCCAAAATCAATCACATATGCTCTTAATAAGTCTTCTAGTGTTTGAATGGTTCTTTCACTTTGGCCATCTGTTTGTGGATGATACGTTGTACTCATATCTAACCGAGTACTATGGCTCATGTAAGGATTGCAAGAATCTTAAGGTGAATCGACTATCTCTGTTAGATATAATCGAGATCGGTACTCCGTGCCGAGATACCACCTATTTGATGTATAAATTGGCCAGCTTATTCATGTTGTACGCCTCCTTCATGGGTAGAAAATATGAAGATTTTGTCAATCGATCAATTATTACCCAATCGTGTCGTAACCACTTGACGTTCAGGGTAGTTTTTGTCACAAAATACATAGCAATGCACTCCCATTTCACTTTGGGATTTCAGGTTGTTGTAAGAGTCTGAATGGTTTCTGGTATTCCGCCTTCACCTTGGAACAAGTCATACATTTCTTCAAATATGAAGCTATATCTCCTTTCATGCTAGGCCACGGTAGAATTCCTATTCATGATACATCTTGTCAGATCCTAGGTGAATCGAGTATCTTGTCTTATGCGCTTCATCTAAAATTATTTTGTGCAAGTCTCCGTACTTGGAACCCATACTCGGTTTGCAAAATGCGTCAAGTTATTGGAGTCGGGTGTTAACCCTTTGATTATTCCTTGCAGGCCTTCACTCTCCAAATTACGTCCTTTAACGCTCCAAGTTAAGTATCACGGATCTGAATAATAAGGTTAAGTGTATGGTTAGTTCTAACGCTCTTACTCGTAGAGGTTTCTCTCTTTCTTTTCTACTAAGAGCGTCTGCAACAACGTTGGTCTTGCCAGGGTGATATAGAATATCATAATCATAAGTTTAATAGCTTGACCCAACGTTGTTGTCTCATATTTAAACCCTTTTGATTAAAAAATATGTTGTATAGACTCTTGTGTTCGGTGTATACGATGCATTTGGTTCCAGAGAGATAATGTCTCCATATTTTTAGGTCGAAAACCACAGCTCCTAATTCTAGATCATGGATAGTGTAATTTTTCCATGCACTTTAATTGTATTGATGCGTAGGTAATCACTTATTCTTTTGCATTAATACACATCCAAGACCTGATCGGGAGGAATCATAATACACTACAATCCATCAATTCCATCAGGTAAAGATAATATAGGTGTACTGCAAAACCTTTGCTTTAACACTTGAAATGCTTCTTCTTGATCAACACCTCATTCGTATTTTCTATCATTACGAGTCATAATAAGGTAATGTTGTGCAATTCTTGGAAAGTTTTCAACAAATCTACGATAGTATCCTGCTAACCCTAAAAATTATCGCACTTCTGTTCGAGACTTGGGTTGCTTCCCAATCTTGATTGCTTCAATCTTGACCGGATCCACGTGTTAATGATGATAATTAGTTGGATTCCCCGTGTATATTTTGTATAATAATGCATTATTTATGTTCGTTTTTATCTCAGAATCGTTTCTATTGATCAATTGTGGGTTTGTAGGATCCCGAGCATAAAGATAGCATTTTGGAGCTTAAACGAGTCTTAACGAGATGCCGGGATCGAGCCGAGGAGTTTGGAATTAAAAGAATAAAAAATCGGAGTTTTGCTTCTCTCGCGCTACGCGACAGATAGAGACAAACCGTCGCTACGCGAGGGTTTGTAAATTACCATTTTGCCCTTAATGAAATCGGGGATTTACCGGATTTGCACCGACTAATTTGTCGGGTTGTGGTGATTGTCGCGCTACGCGACAAAATGTGAAGGCCCGTAGCGCTACGCGACGGGTGCTAAAATCGGCAAAGTGGTTTAAAACTCAAACCAAAACCTAATTCGAGGGGGAGGACATTATTGGATGATTGGGAGCGGCTGAGGACGATCATAGGCGATTTCCAGGAGCTTGGGAGCAAAGGATTGGAGATTTGGAGCTAGGAAGTGAAGATTCGAAGACTTAATCGTCCCGGTTTTTACGTTTCTCTTCTTAGTTTCATTCCTTTGTAATCAATGACTTCTTCCATGACTTATACTTCTGTTTTGATCATGTTTAGAGGCTAAACTTCTGTAGCTTCCTAGGTTTGATGATTATGCATGTTAACTTAGTATTCTTCGGTTTTGGATTGTGCTTGTGTTTAAAGTTAATGATAATGATTTGGTTTGCATGATCAGTTGTGTACGTGTATTAGATCTGTTCTTGTGATTGGTTTATTGCTTCACGTGGTCTTGATGAATGTCTTTAATATAATGGATGCATGCTAGATCGTTTACTAGGGTTTGCGGTTTCTAGATGATTGGTAGACGTATTGAATCATTGAAGTGATTTATCTTGAATTGAACTAACTAAATATGCAACTAATCTTAATAATGTGAGGTTAATAGATTATCAGGTTTGTCTGTGTGATTGATTGCTAGGTTAGAGTCTCTGTGAGGAGTTCGGTCTAGTTCCCCTTTCATATCATAGTTTCCTGAGTCTGATTAGGCATTCCAGATCTATCCCCTTACCTTTAGGTATTGTGACACTCGCGCGCGAGAGGTAGAGTTTCTTTCGGGTGTGTCGTTAGCTTAGTTGGAGAACCTGTGAGGGTAATCCACAAACCGGTGTTTTATCGGCTTATTAGGTCAATCTAGTTGCTTCCCTTGAAAGTGTCGAGGTTTCTCTAGGTCCCTTTTAAGTTAGTATCTTCAGATCCCGGTTACACAAGTCTTTCCAAAACCGTTAGGAGAAAAGCCAAAAAACATGTATAGGATTCTTACCCAGGTAGTGATTCTTCTCCTGATTTAAATCTAGTCAATCCTTATTTTCTGTCCAGTATTAGTCTTTTAAAGTAATTTAAAACAAACCCCCCTCATTTACTTTCATTTAGTATTTTTAGTCGAGTCTTAGGTAAGTTCAGTTTACGTTTTCCATACAGAAGTCTTTGGGTTCGATAACTCGGACTTAATAGCTATTCTGCAGTCGACCGGTACACTGCCGGTTGTGTTGCTTAGGATCGAGTCTTAGTTTTATAAATTTAAAGCTTTTTAGTGTCTAGTTAGAGTTTATTGTTAGTCTAATTTAGTATAGTCTAGCACACATCAAAGTTTTAGCACACATACCTTTTTTGTTAATAACATGTTTGAGGAATCAAACTTCTTGAAGCCAAAACTCACACTTGGAGAATTTCAGGTACAACTTCTCTTTCTTTAGAATGTTTAAAACGAGTCTAAGATGATGCTCATGTTCCTCCTTGGATCGTGAATATATTAAAATGTCGTCAATAAATACTATCATGAATTTATCCAGTAAGGTTTGCAGACCCTTTTCATAAGGTCCATGAACATGGCAGGTGTGTTAGTTAGACCAAACGACATCACCAGGAACTCATAATGACCATAACGTATTCTAAAGGCTGTCTTCGGGACATGTTCTTTGCTATTAGCAACTGATGGTAACCAGATCGTAAATCAATCTTTGAGTAGTAGTTAGATCCTTGCAGCTGATCAAACAGATCATCAATTCTTGGTAGTGGGTACGATTCTAACGGTAAGCTTATTTAATTCTCAGTAATCAATATACATTCTAAATGATTCGTCCTCTTTTTAACAAATACCACTGGTGCTCCCAAAGAGAGAAACTTGGTCGGATAAACCCTTTGTCTAATAACTCTTGCTGTTGTTTTAAACAATTCTTGCATCTCAGAGGGCTAACTGATATGGTGATGAGCTACAGGTGCAACTCCGGGCACTAGATCAATTCGAAATTTGATCTGCCTTTGTGGAGGTAAACCTGGTAAATCTTCAGGAAATATTTTTGGGTATTCTTGCACAACTGAAATGTCTTAGATTCTTCGATCCTCATTCTTAATGTCAATAGCTTTCACTAGGAAGGCTGGATGTCCTTCACTTAAGTACTCATAAGCTTTCATGACATTAACTATTTCAATAGAGGTTTCCTTGTCTCCTTGAACGATTAAAACTTCACCGTTAGGGGTTGGTAAGCAAATAATCTTTCAAAGCATACGACTTCAGCATGTTTCCAAGAAATCCAATCCACTCCAATGACAATTTCGAAACTTCCAAGATTAACGGGTAACAGGTCGATACTAAAAAGATGATCATTAAGTTGTAAGGTGCAATTTTTGATCACCTCGCTAGATTCTATTTTTTTTCCATTAGCTAGTTCTATAATATATTTCTTACTTAGCTTACAGGTTTTATACCCAATAATGGTTCAAACTCTTTTGACACGAAACTTAAGTCGACGCCAGTGTCAAACAAACAGTTGCATAATCATTATTAACAAGGAACGTGCCCTTAACCATGATGGTTCTTGGCGCGCCTCTCTAGCATTCATTTCAAAAGCTCTCCCTCCAGCCTTCGATCCATTCAACTTTGGACAATCCTTTTTGAAATGTGTAACACCCGGTTATTTATCTATTTTGAAGACGACGAAAGAAGAAAAGAAACAAAGTCCAATGTCGAGGGACCAAACTCGCCACGCACTAAAGTTGGGCAAATGGGGACATATTAAGGGAGTGGGCAGCCCTTTACCCTCTCCCCACACCCACATTTCAGCAAAAGAGAGAAAGAAGAGATAAAGAAGAGAGATGTAACGCCCTGAAATTTCCGAAGCAAGCCATTTAATAATAGTGGGTTTTAAGGGTTAATTTAAGAAAGAAAGGTAAATTAGTGGGCTATGGACTATATTAACCTTAATGGGCTATTTTTGATGGGTTTAAGGCCCTTAATCAGACCTTAAACATGCATGAGCAGCCTCCATTCCAGCATTTGCAACCCTAGCCCCCAAAATTCATAGAGAGAGAAAGTAGAGAGAGAAAGTGAAGAAAACTCAAGATTTGGAGCTCAAAGGTTAAAAGATTGAAGATCTAGGTGTTGGAGTATTGTCTGGTAAATTACTGATGACTTTTCTAGATTTACTTGGGTGTTTTTTCTTAGCATCTAAGGATGAGACTCCACACCTTTTGATCAAGTTCATTACTTAGGTGGAGAATCAGACAGAGAAAAAGGTAAAATGCATCAGAAGTGACAATGGGATAGAGTTTTGCAATCAAACTCTGAATGAGTTTTGTGAATCCAAGGGAATTGCCAGACAATTCAGTGCTGCTGGCACTCCACAACAGAATGGAGTTGCAGAAAGAAGGAATAGAACATTGATTGAAGCTGCTAGAACGATGATCTCTGCTGCCAAATTACCTTTGTTTTTTTGGGCTGAAGCAGTAAATACTGCATGTTATGTTCAAAATCGTGCTTTAATCAACAAAAGATTAAATAAGACTCCATATGAAATATTTTATAAACACAAACCCAAAGTTAAATATTTTAAAGCTTTTGGTTGTTGTTGCACTTTGTTGCATACAACTGAATCTAGTTCAAAATTTTCTGAAAAGGCTGATGAATGTTACTTTGTGGGATATGCTGCCAATAAAGTTGCATATCGGTTTATAATAAAAGAACTAGACAAATAGTCGAGTCATTTAACATTGATTGGCACGAGCTTAACATAACTGATGCAGGTTCAGCCCTTCATGGGTTATGATTATGAATCTTTGTTCATAAATTTTAAAATTTCATCTGCAGATTCTACTTCTCAAGCAATCTCCTTGGACAACAAAATCATTGAGGACCTTTCATCTTTGATATCTGATGATTCTGCTGTTGCTTCATCATCCAAAGATATTCTACAGCTTCTGTACCTGTATCTGCATGTTCTGAGTCATTAGATGTTTCTTCAGAACAAATTCCTACTCAGGAGCTGGAAGAATCATTGAGTTCTCCATTATCTTCATCTTCTTCAGAAACTATACATACACCAATAGAAATTATTCAAGTTCCATTTGAAGAATCTCCAAATGTGTCTACTGCTTCTGAAACTCAGGTTTCAGATGACACACTTGAAGAAACTATTGTGTATCAATCTCAACACTCTGAAGAAGCTCTTGATAATGTTGAACATATTACAAACTTGGAAGATGGAATGGTTGCAGATGAGATTCCTCAATTAAGAATAAATAAAACTCATCCAACTGAAGCAATCATTGGTCCGTTGCACGAAGGTGTAATTACCAGAAGTCAATCAGGGGCAATCAACACATGTCTATATGCTTGCTTTCTATCACAAATAGTGCCCAAGAATGTGGAAATGGCACTCAAAGAAAATAGCTGGATAGAAGCAATGCAAGATGAGTTGATGCAATTCAAGAAGCTCAATGTTTGGCATCTTGTTGAACTTCCAAAGGATAAGCTTCCGATTGGAACAAAGTGGATATTTCGAAACAAGACGGATGAAAAGGGTGTTATAGTTCGGAATAAAGCACGTCTTGTGGTGCAGGGATTTTACCAAGTTGAAGGATTGGATTATGAAGAAGTGTATGCTCCAGTTGCAAGACTAGAAGCAATACGCATCTTTTTAGCCTTTGCTTCATACATGAACATCAAGGTGTACTAGATGGATGTTAAGACTGCATTTTTATACGGAGAAATGAAGAAGAAACCTATGTTTGTCAGCCTCCTGGATTTGAAGACCCAGATCATCCTGATTATGTATACAAGTTGGATAAGGCGCTATATGGTTTACATCAAGCACCTCGTGCTTGGTATGCAACTCTGACTAAACATTTGCTTGCAAATGGTTATTCAAGAGGTGCAATTGATCAAACCTTATTCATACGAAAATCAGGCGATGATATCATTTTGGTTCAAATCTACGTCGATGATATCATTTTTGGCTCCACAAATGATAGTATGTGCACGCAGTTCGAAGAGGTGATGAAGAATAAGTTTGAGATGAGTTCCCTTGGGGAAATTTCATTTTTCTTGGGTATTCAGGTTACTCAATCTGAGACGGGTATTCTCATTCATCAAGAAAAATATGTTCAGACAATTCTTGAGAAATACAAGTTTCAAGATTCCAAAGTTGCTCCAACTCCAATGGCTTCTCGTCCTACTCTTACTCCAGATCCATTAGGAGAATCAGTTGATCAACATCTTTACAGATCGATGATTGGTTCCCTCATGTATCTTACTGCAAGCAGGCCGGATGTCATGTTCCCTGTTTGTCAGTGTGCCGCTATCAAAGTGATCCAAAGGAATCACACATGAAAGCTGTTAAGCGGATTTTCAAGTATCTCAAGGGTCAACCTAAACTTGGTCTTTGGTATCCTCGAAATTCCGATTTCAATTTATTTGCTTATACTGACAGTGATTATGGTGGTTGTAACTTAGACAGGAAATCGACCACAGGAGGATGTCAATTCTTGGGTAACCGACTCATTTCTTGGCAGTGTAAGAAGCAGAACACTGTATCCACATCCACTGCCGAAGCTGAATATGTGGCTGCTTCGAGCTGTTGTTCCCAGCTTGTCTGGATTCAGCAACAACTTCTCGATTATGGTCTCAACATTTATGACACACCAATTTGGTGTGATAACACGACAGTTCTAAACATCGTGAAAAATCCCATTCAACACTCAAAAACTAAACACATTGACATCCGCATCCATTTTATCCGTGATTGTTTTGATCGTAAACTTATTCATCTAAAACAAGTGTCGTCAACTGAAAATATAGCTGATTTATTTACCAAGGCGTTTGATCATTCTCGATTTGATTTCCTTGTGCAATCATTGGAATGATTAACTTTGGATAAATTGGTTTAATGAATCTTCACAAAAGAATTTTTCAGTTTTTAATAAAGAATAAAATTGCAATTGTTTCTTTTTCTTGAAAAAACAATCACAATTTTAGGGGGAGAAAATTAGAAAAACAAGTTCTGAAAAATATTTTTGGTCTTAGGGGGAGTTAAGATCAAAGGATTGCCAAAATCAAAAGAAGAAATTTTCATACTTAAAATGAGAAATGATATTACAAAGTTCAAAACGAGTATAAGTACTTTCAAAGGCTTAAATACGAATACACTTGGATTATGTTTGATATGTTGATAGGCTTTGCTTTCAGAAATGAAAAGATCATAATTGAGTGATTACACTTGAATTAAAGAAATATGATTTAGTGGGGAACATATCAGGATTCTGTGCCAAAAATGTTCTAACACAGACTGAGAGATATAATCTTGTCATACTCAAGCCTGTATATGATTGATTCAGTGATTATCATAACTATATATATATATATATAAAAGATCAAATACAAAAAGAAACAAAAAGAGAAAAACACAAAAAGAAAATAATTGAGCAAAAAGATGCCAAAAGGAAAAGGCCATATAGGATATAAGATGCCAAAAGGCACAACAAATCAAAAGATATGTCTAAAAGACATACATACTATATGGTATATATTTTCTATTTTGAGAATAGTTTTTAACTTTGGAAGGCAAAATCGAAAGATGGGGCATGTAAGTCCGAATGGCTTGTAAGTCCTAAACATCTTGAGAGGGCAGACGTAAGTCCGGATGGCTGTCAGTAAGTCCTTAAACTTGTTAATATTCCGGGTTAAGAAATATTTCTCAGGCTAGTTATGCTCAAATAGTTATATTTAGGAATACAATAAATGGTATCACTGATCATCAATGCATGGTTTAAGTCAAATTGGGGTGACTTGAAATTGAAAATCTCAATAGTGTCTTGAAGGATAATAATTACTTTACAGAAGTTCTGATTGTGGGATCCACTGACTTATATTAAACCAACACAAAACATGATATATATCACTCACTATGTGTCTGAGTAAAAACTGAAGTATAAGTTTAAAAGGACAAAATATATGACAATCAACTTAACCAGTTATTTTAAATAAAGCCGGACAGAGTCTTAACTTGACAAAGAACTATATGATCTCATTATGAAAATTTTTATACAAAAAACAAGCAAATCCGATCTTGATTTTTTAATTGTTTTCATTCTTTTGTTATTTTGTATGTAAGTGTTTGTTTTTATTTCACTTTTATAGTGTTTTATTTTTAGGACAAATAAATAACAAGAAAATTTTTGAAAATTGAAGATTCATTAAATTAATTGGTCACTTGGTAAATAACATTTTATGTTGACTTAATTCATTGAGAATAAAAAGATTGAAAGTTGTGTAAAGGTTTGAAAAAGTTTAAAAGTTGAAAAATTTGAAAACTTTGAAAAATTCTTTATTTCACGCGACAAAGGGAAGTCACGCGAAAGAGGTTATTTCGCGAAAGGTGTTTTCGCGTGACTTATCAGGGGTATAAAAGTCACAGTGAACAAGACACAATCACTTTTCGCTCAAACTCACACCCGAAAACCCTTTTCTCACATCATCCGAATTCCCTTTTCGCATACACCAAAAACTGTCATCATCTCTCTCTTGTTGTGATTGTGTTCCATATTTCGTTAGCATTACTCTCAGATTGTGACTTACAGGTATAACATGGTTGATTGGGTTACTGTAGATTTGAAATGCTAAGGGAAACCTAACATCTTGATCCAAAAATCTTACAAAAAGGACTTTAAAGTAGAAATTAAACGATGTAAGACACCTAATAGAATTAGGCGACAGCAATGATCTGGCTTTCATGGATTAAAAACACGTTTTGATATGTTAATTTGACTGTGTATTGTGCGAATCGCACAAAAGAAATGACGGACGCGAAAAAGGGGTTGTCGCGTGAAACTGATTAGCGCGTGAGCCTTGTTTTCGCGTGAAATACAAGTTTTGTTTGAACCAGTTTTCGCAGAGGTCTTTCGCATGAACATTAGTCTCGCACAAAAACAGTTTTGTCGCATTAATAGAACTTGTCGCACAAACTGAGTTCTCGCATTAAAGTTTTTGTCGCATGTACAGTTTTGTCGCATTAACACTTTTCGCATGGACAGTTTTGCTTGACAAAAGGTTTCTGAAATTATTTCTAAGTGTTTGGATTTTTACACAATAATCGTATAATGATACACTTTAAGTGGAATACATGTATTCACAATTGACTAAACCTTTGAGATAATAAATTGTGTCCAAGTGATAAAATTTTCTAAGTGAAAAGTTTTTGTTTCACATGTTCTAAGTGTTGCAACTATTTTGGCATAATTAAGTATATTCTAAGTGTTCTAATCCTGATTGTTATGACAATGCAGATGGCACAAATGATTTTCAATAAAAATCATAATTGTGTTGCATACTTGGATGAGGTTCCTGAAGGGAAGGAACTATTTTCTTCTATGATCGAGGGACTGAAGAATTCTCAGATTGTTTATGCCATATCTGCTGATCCAGCAATTTACTCTGAGCTTATTGATTCTTTCTGGAGCACAGCTGCTCTAGAAAAAGACCAAGCTGGTAACCAGATTATAACTGCCACAGTCAAGGAGAAAAGAGTGACTGTCTCACAGGCTATTCTAAACAGAGTGTTACTGTTTGATGATCAAGATAATGCTCCAACTAGACTTGAGGATGATGTTGTGATTGATTGTTTGACTCGTATGGGATACGAGTATAGATATCCAAGTCTGGAAAAGAAGTGGTTACCACCATACTGGAAATACTTATTTCACGTGGTAATACACTGTCTAAGTAATCTGAAGGCTGGGATGGACAGTCTTAGTGCTGTGTTTGGTCTTTATTGGTTTCTCTGGTAGACGATCTTCCTTTTAGCATTTTTGGAGCAATTTTCCAGGAAATGCAAAAGAATACTACTGCTAATCCAGGGAAGAAATTTATCATGTATCCCAGATTCATTCAGCTGGTTATCAACGATGCTTTTCCTGAGCTTGCCACTCAGAGATCTCCAAAATATGTTGTACAGACGATTAAGAAGGAGATTTTACACACCTCACTGGAGCCAGAGGAAACTAATGCTCTGGTGAAAGTTTTGCGAAGATCGGAAAATTCTCTGAGATTGAAGAAAATGTAGATGAGTTTGGTGAAGGTGCTTATACTGATGAGGCACAAACTGGTGCTTCTACTTCTACTGCTAGAGATAATTTGGATGAAGAGATTGAGAAATTGTTTGAAGATGAGCCTGTGCGTGAAGGAGGAATGGAAGGAGTTGTTCACTCTGCTTCCAGTTCTGAGACAGCTAGTGACCAAATCGGGAATGTTCCTTATGTAATCCAAACGGATCAAACACCATCTACTCCAACATCTTCTCGACCACATGATGAAGACAGGGATACTGATTATGTTCCTGAAGAGTCGCCCAGTACATCCTCAAGAAGAAAACATATGGCAAGGAGGAGAGATTTTCCAGCTAGAAAACGAGGTCGAGGTATCATACCCAGGAGACCACGAACACATGTGGTTGTCACTGAGACTGAGCTTGATCAGACAACCAATATGACTTCTTCTGCTCCTGAAACAGAAACAGTTCCTGTTTCTGGAGCAGCTAATATTTCTGGCTCTGGTTTTTCTACACCACCTCATCAAGAAAATTTAGAGTTTGATGTCGATACACTATTGAATACTCCTCCTGAGTTTCAAAGGAGAGAGGAATCAACAAGCACTCCTGGTTCTATCACTTTAGAAGAACGAATAAAGAACTTGGAGAAAGAAAACTTTGAGAATATGAAGTTGATTGCTGAATTAAAGAAAGGCAATGATGAAAAGACAAATCTAATCAACATGATTCATCTCGACTCAGCTATCAAAGACACAAGATTGGCCTCTCTTGAACAACAAATGAAGAGCATGTTGACTACACTTCTGGGTTGGAGAGACAACTGAACGAGCTTAGAGAATTTATATCTCAGACCTATTTCATCAGCCACAGGTTATCAGGTCTACTACTGTGGTTGGTGAATCTAGTAGACGCTCTCCAAGCCCACCTCCTACTGAGACTGTTCCTGAGAAGGAAACGGTCAACGAAGCTCAAGCATCTATTGTACAGCCAAGTGTTAGCACTACTGAAGATGTTCCTATTTCATCTGAAGTACCTATCACCGAAGCTTACACATCTACAGCTTTCGTTGAGCCAGAACACATGGTTTCTATGCCTATTGTTCATGAAAGGGAGGATGAAGAGTTAGTTGATTATGCTGATTCTGATGATAATGAGGATGATGATGATGAGGATGACGATGAAAATGATGATGATGGTGGAAATGATGGTGATGATGATGATGGTGGAGATGATAGAGGTAATGATGGTAATAATGATGATGGAGGTGATAATGATGGAGGTGATGCTTCAGGTTCTTCTTCGAGTCCAACTGGAGATACTAACACTGATAATGTCGATCGACCAAGTGTTAGTGATCCAGAAGGATATGATCCACTGGACCCTGCCACGGAAAGTGTGTATGAAAAGGAACTGTATTCTTTTCAACAAACTTCATCTGGAGCTGTTGAAGAAGAACTTGATATGTTTGATGATCTGGAAGAGCAGAATGAATATACAGACATTTTTGGGAACAACCTTCAAGAGCTATTCAAAGACATCAATCTTGAAGAAGGAGAAATCCCCAATGAGACTGTGAGTGGTGAAACTCCTGCTGCTGCTACAAAGAAAGATTCTACTGGTCAGATTGCTTTATTTACTAGAGAAGGATTGATGTTCAAAGCACCACCACCACCTACTGAAGCTCATTTTCTGTTTATATCAAAGCCAAAACAGAAATATGGTGAAATGTCTCATGTTATTAGCTGGGGTTATGATGGCGAGAAAAGGATGTATGTCATAAAGAGAAGGAATGGAGAAATTGATTATCTAAAGAGCACTCAAGACTTCCATACTTTACGTGCTGCTGATTTATACTCCATGGGCAAAGCTCCATTCTTCAATGAAAGTAATTACAGTGAAGCTGAACTGATAAGATCACTAATACGAAGGGAGATACGCACAAACTTCAAGGATTTTAAGACTGCAAAATCAAAGTTGATTGATGACTCAACAAGAATTGATGAAAATACTAAAGCTCCTATGAAGATACGAGTCTATCAACATCCCAAATTTATCAGAAAAGTCCCTGTGCATGCTCCAGTTCCTCCCAACACTTTGAAGCAGCTTATATCTTGGAGATGTGAGAAGGATTCCGGTCACGCTGTGATCAGATGTATAGACAGGTCTTATCGAATCATTGATCCAGCAGACTTGATGAAGTTTGGCAAAGACGACTTACTCAAGCTGTTACACTGCCCTATTTCAGCTGATGAGTCTGTTTATTTTCTATCTTGCCAGTACGTGTGGATGATTGACCGGATCCTGAGAAACAAATGGTATGCCTATGCAGGCTCTTACAAGAAGGCGATTGTTGACTTTGATTGAATATGTTTCACCGAGCCTAGGGGGAGATTGTAGAAGATAAATCAAGGCTCAGCAAAACATCATATGCGAAATCCAGATCCACGCGACAGGAAGAAGTCACGCGAGAAGCAGCCTATGCGAGAGCAAGATTCCACGCGAGAGAAGCTTCCACGCGAAAGACAAAGCCGCGCGAAAAGCATCTCGCGCGAGAACTCAATGTTTAGTATAAATAGCTTTTTTTCGTTTTTGTAATAAAGCTTTTCGTTCATTATCATTCTGTACTGTGCGAAATCGCACAAGACCTGTAATAGGTTTCTGTTTTTCAATCAAATATCATCTTTTGTGATTCAATTCAATCTTCTTCTACTCCAATCTTGTTTATATTCCGCGTTCACAAGATTGAGATCGTGTGTTAGTGTTTTCTGGGAGACTTTCAAGGTTTTACATGGAGCATCAAAACATAAGAAAGGAGCAACAAATCCAGGTAAGAATCGACCTCTAAGCCCTTCCGTAGATCAAACCCGGATTCTAGGGTTTGGGTTTTGAAAAGTTTCAAAGAAACACATAAAGGTCAAATTTTTACGTATGAAAACGTGTAAAAAGGTTAGAAATGGTTTCATGGAAGGTAAACCAAGGATTTGGACGTAAAAAGTTAAGATTTTGGGTTAAAAATGGACTATTTCTTCATTTTTCTTCATCCAGCAAAACTGTGCCCCCGATCAGCGAAACTGTGCACTCATCCAGCGAAACTGTGTACTCATCCAGTGAAACTAAGAGAATTCCAGCGAAACTACAGTTTCGCTGGTGCGAAACTACAGTTTCGTAGTAATTTCGCTAGTGCCCAGGTTGACCTATAGACTTAGCGAATCTAGGAAATTCCAACGAAAGTTGGCGCTCATGGCAGCAAATCTGTCCAGCGAAACTGGCTAGAAGTGCTGCCCAGCGAAATTGGTAGTGAAACTGGCAGCAAAACTGTCAGCAAAACTGTCAGCGAAATTGTAAAGAAAATGACGTTTTTGTGTATTAACTTCCATGCAGCTCGTGTATTCGGACTATAGCTTAAGTAACTTAGAATTGAAGCTATTTTGCTAAGTTCAGGTGAGTACTAGATCCCCTATTTTATACATGTTTTAAATGTTTTGGGGCGATATGCATTCTAAATGACCAGTTCTTTTAAAGCAAAGTTTATTACACTATCTTATATGGTAAATGGGGTTTTTCTAATGAATTGATATCGTGATTTTCTTATTGTGATATGACCTTTGCAGCGATGAATTGTCTTATAATATGTTATGTTATATTATGTATAACCTAAACATGAATGTGAAACTTAAAGAAAGGTTATTGGGCCCATAACTTGTACCTTGAGAAAGTAAAGCCTTGCAAGCAATTGATAAAGGAGGGTTGCATCTGTTGTGCCCTCACCCTGATAAAGTAAATGCTCGAACAGGCAGGTCAGTAAGGCCATGAATTGGCATGACAATAATGGCCTGTTTGGGTACGACAGTAAGGCCTAATTGGCATGTCGGTAAAGTCCTGTGTTTATCATAGGCACCGATAGTGACTGGGAATTGACGGATAAAGAAGAGTAATAATTAACAAGTAATGGTAAAGTACCGATAAAGTGATAGCCTGTGTGTATTAATGTTATGATAGATGATGATTATTTTTAACTGTTAAAGCTAATACCTCTTACAAAAGTTATTTAACAAAGTAAACCTAGAATTCACTCAGCGAAGCTGACTTTTGTATGCATATCAGTTGACAGGTGAGCGTTAGGGCTTAAGGGATGGGAGCATGGATCTGAAGCTTCTTGGCATCTAAAGACTGGCATCCCTGATGAATAGGAATTTAAGAGGATCTTAAAGACTATTTGATGTTTAAAGACAATGTTTATATTTTAATTTAACTATGTTGTAATGAATTGCAATTACTGTATCTTTCTGCTGCAATATATATACATATATACGTAAACGAATGTTTTAAATCTATGTTTTTGCTGTGAATGACCAACTGTGAGGTTTCCTGAGATCAGGCCTTACAAGTTGGTATCAGAGCTAATGTTTAAGAGATTTGGGAAAAACTATCTTATAAACCAAAACTTAAACACATAATGGGACCAAGTGTCAAGGATGCCAGTCCATGAAGCTCCATGCCAAGAGGTAACAAAAGATGTTGTAAGTACTATTTTGATGGGTAGTGCCTTCTTATTTAAGTTAGAATCAAGGGTAGGGTATGATAATATTATCTGTGGTGCCTATCTGAATTTATGTGACCTATACGTGCCTAGAATAGGTATAGTAGGTTCTAGTATTAGTGTGGTTCATTGTAGGAGAGTTTAGGACATGAGAAGTTCTGTAAGTAGTTAATCACAACTGGCCACTGTTATTAAAAATTTACAAAACTTTTCGTGATCTGAACTTGCCTTGAAAGACCATATTGACATTCTGAATCTTATAGGAAGTAGAAAGAATGCACCAAAGAAAGCAGTTCCAGCTACGATCACCCGGAGAAGGACTAGGGGAAGGCCCCCTACTAAGGCCAAAGAAACTGCAAGTAAAACTGCAAAACCGACAAAAAGTTCAACCAGAAAGCCGGTTGAGGAACCGGTTAAGGAGGAGGTTGAGTTAGAAACAGGAGCCGAGGGGCCTACCACTGACCATGTAAAGTTGAAGGAAACAGTAAAGGAAGCTATTGCCCAAGAGGTGCACCAGATCCTATCTGGAGTGATGCCCGCTCTGCTTGCGGAGGTTCTGGAGCAGGTTAAGGGCGAAGGTAAAAAGGGTACGGCTTCAAAGAAGGTTGATAAGAAGGAAGCGGTCAAGACTGAGGAAGTGAGCGATGAGGAAGATCGTCTGGGTAACAATGACGATTCTGAGGTTGAAGAGGTGGCAAAGGGGTGCAGCTACGGGCTTTTCAGAGGTGTAAGCCCCAACATTTGATGGCACTGGTAACGCTGCCACTGCTCAGCGTTGGATCAGGGAAATGGAAGCCGTGCAGAGCATCAGCGAGTGCCAGGAAGAGCAAAAGGTGAAGTTTGCTTCCCATTCCCTTTTGGATCCAGCACTGTGTTGGTGGGATAACATCGTTGACTCTTACGGGGAAGAGGCCATTAAGAGGATGAGGTGGCCTGAAATGAAGAGGTTGGTGATAGAGGAGTACTGTCCGGAAAGAGAGCTTGACAAGATTGAACAGGAGTTTGTGAGCTTGGAGGCTGGAAACATGACACATCAGGAGTACACCACAAAATTCAATGAAATGGTACGTCTGGTGCCTGACTTGGTGACTCCTAAATCCAAGAGGATCAAAAGGTACATACAAGGGTTGCCTCTGGACATTCGTAGGGACATGGTCACTACCCGACCTAGTACTTTTAGGTCAGTAGTGGACCTCAGTGGAAGGTTGTACGATCATCGCAGGCCAGTGACACTAGGCGAGACAAGGAAGGTTTGGAATAATAATGGGAAGAGGTATGGAAATGGTAACTACCAACCGAGAAACAAGAAAGTAAGGGTGGATGCAAAACAAGTGATAGTGAAGCGGGTCGATGAAGTTAAGGAATGTGGGAAGTGTGGGAGGAGGCATCCCGGAGAGTGCCGAGTGGGTAGCTATGGGTGCTACCGGTGTGGGAAAACTGGTCACATGGCTAGAGAATGCCCGGAAATGAACAAGTGCTTCAACTGCCATGCGTCGGGGCACCACAGCAGGGATTGCAAGAAAGCTAAGCCGGAAAACTCAGGAACAAACAGGAATAATAACAAAGGGGATGATGGAAAGCCTAAGGCCAGGGCATGGGCTTTCAATATGAACAAGAAGGAGGCAAGGAAAGACCGGAAGTGGTGTCAGGTATGTTCCTTGTCAATGATGTTTGTGCCTCCATATTATTTGATAGTGGTGCCAGTAAGAGTTTTGTATCTGTATCCTTCTGTGCTACTCTAGATATCCAAACTAAGGAATTAGATGATGCTTTTGAAGTAGAAACGACCGATGGTAAGTCCATTAGAATAGTTAGAGTGTTAGAGGATTGCCACATTAAACTAGGAGGTCATTACTTTCCCGCACAATTGTTTGCCATGCCCTTAGGAGGTTTCGATGTCGTACTAGGGATAGATTGGTTAGCTGCCCATGACGCTAACATAGTATGCCAGCAAAAGATGATCCGATTAACGGCTCCAGATGGTAGTCCGGTTACGATCTACGGTGATAACGATTGCAAGGTTCCAAGGATCATTTCCATGATCAAGGAGGAGGAATGTATGAGGCGAGGGTGCGGAGCTTATCTAGCATATGTCAAAGATGTTAAAGATTAAGCGAAAGAGTTGTCAGATGTACCAGTGGTGCGGGACTTTCCTAATGTATTCCCGGAGGATCTGCCCGGGGTACCACCGGATAAGGAGATAGAGTTTCAGATTAATTTACTGTCAGGGGCCCAGCCCATTGCCAAAGCACCCTACCGCCTAGCCCTGTCCGAGATGAAGGAGCTCATGTCACAACTTCAAGAACTTCTTAACAAAGGATTCATTAGGCCCAACATTTCTCCATGGGGTGCTCCAGTGTTGTTTGTGAAAAAGAAGGATGGCAGCATGAAGATGTGTATAGATTACAGGGAATTGAATAAGCTGACCGTGAAGAATCGATACCCTCTACCCAGGATAGATGATCTGTTTGATCAATTGCAAGGGGCAAGCTGGTTCTCCCGAATAGATCTCCGATCCGGATATCATCAACTGAAGGTAAGGGAGAAAGATATCCCAAAGACGACTTTCCAAACGCGCTATAGACACTATGACTTTCTGGTTATGTCTTTCGGGCTAACCAATGCTCCTGCGGCATTTATGGACTTAATGAATCGCGTGTGTCGCCCGATATTGGACAGATCAGTAATAGTCTTCATTGATGATGTCTTGATATACTCAAAGAACGAAGGAGACCACGCTTTTCATATCAAGGAGGTGTTAGAAACATTACGAAAGGAGAAACTGTATGTGAAGTTCTCTAAATGTGCATTCTGGCTACGAGAGGTGCAGTTTTTAGGGCACGTTATAAATTCCGAGGGAGTTATGGTTGATCTAGCAAAAGTTGAAGCAGTTACGTAATAGAATTCCCCAAGGACACCATCCGAAATCCGTAGTTTCTTGGGATTGGCTGGCTATTATAGAAGGTTCATCAAAGATTTCTCAAAGATAGCTTCCCCATTAACAAGGTTAACGAGGAAGAACGTGGTGTTCGATTGGGGAAAAGAACAAGAAGATGCGTTTCAAGTATTGAAGGATAGACTAACCAAAGCTCCTGTACTAACCCTACCGGAGGGAGATGAAGACCTAACGGTATACTCCGATGCCTCTTACTGCGGGCTAGGCTGTGTGTTAATGCAAAGAGGAAAGGTTATATCCTACGCGTCCAGATAACTAAAGGACACTGAGGTTAATTACCCGGTTCATGATTTGGAACTTGCCGCAGTAGTGTTCGCATTAAAGATATGGAGACATTATTTGTATGGAACTAAGTGCACCATATTTACTGACCACAAAAGTCTGAAATATTTCTTTGAGCAGAAAGACCTAAATATGAGACAGAGGAGGTGGTTGGAGCTGATAAAGGATTACGACTGTGAAATCCATTATCACCCATGTAAGGCAAATGTGGTAGCCGATGCCCTGAGCTGAAAAGAAGGATATGAACCAATTCGGGTGAAGGCGTGCAAACTAGTAGTGACCCAGATGTTATGAGGATGATAAGCGAAGCACAAATGGACACTTTAGAAGAGCAACAAATCAAGAAGGAAAGGATGGTGGGAAAAGTAGATGAATTGGTAGAGAACACCTTGGGTGTTAAGACCTTCCATGGCAGGATATGGGTTCCGAGGCATGGCGACTTGCGAGAAAAGATTATGGATGAAGCACACAAAACCCGCTACTCAATACACCCAGGAGCAAATAAGATGTACCACGACTTGAAGAAATATTATTGGTGGCCTGGGATGAAGAGAGATATGGTTGCATATGTAAATAAATGTCTAACGTGCCTACAAGTGAAGGCTGAGCACCAAAGACCTTATGGTTATGTTCAGCCATTAGATGTACCAGAATGGAAGTGGGAATATGTTACCATGGACTTTATCACCAAATTACCACGCACGAAAAAGGCCACGACGCGATGTGGGTGATTGTTGATAGACTGACTAAGAGTGCGCATTTCCTACCAATCAAGGAAGCAATTAGTTCAGAAAAGCTTGCTAAACTGTTTATCCGAGAAATTCTGGCGTGGCATGGTATGCCTGTATCGATAGTTTCAGATAGAGATACGCGGTTCACCTCATAGTTTTGGAAAAAGTTCAATGAAGAGATGGGCACGAGGTTGCACATTAGTACCGCATACCACCCGCAGACCGATGGGCAATCGGAAAGAACGATCCCGACACAGGAAGATATGCTTCGGGCATGCATTATCGAATTCGGCGGTAACTGGGACGATCATTTGCCACTAGCAGAGTTCTCTTATAACAACAGCTACCACTCCAGTATTAAGATGCCCCCATATGAGTTATTGTATGGTCGACGGTGTAGAACTCCTATTTGTTGGGGTGATGTCGGTCAGAAAGAGCTAGGGAGTTTGGAGGTCGTGGAAGCCACGATAGAGAAATTGGAAACAATCAGAGCATGCATGAAGGCGGCAAAGGATAGACAAAAGTCATATGCCGATAAGAGAAGGAAACCAATAGAGTTCAGAGTTGGGGATAAAGTAATGTTGAAGGTTTCGCCATGGAAAGAGATTATTCGATTTAGAAAGAGGGGGAAGTTAAGTCCAAGATTCATCGGGCCATTCAAGATAGTGGCTCTGGTTGGGAGTGTAGCTTATAAGTTGGACCTCCCCAACGAGTTAAGTGGGATTCATCCACCTTTCATGTATCACATTTAAGGAAATGTTTAGCACCGGATGAGGCAGTTGTGCCTCTAAACGACATCGAAGCGGACGAGAAGTTGAATTATGTAGAGCAACCTGTGGCTATATTGGACCGGAAGGAGAAACAATTGAGAAACAAAGTAGTCAAGCAAGTCAAAGTGCAATGGAAACACCAAAAGGGGTCAGATGCCACCTGGGAATCCGAGGAGGAAATGAGACGACAATACCCCGATCTGTTTAACGATGAGGCAGGTTTCAAGGACGAAACCTAAATAGGGGGGAGACTTGTAATGCCCCGAAATTTCCCGAAGCAAGCAATTTAATAATAGTGGGTTTTTAAGGGTTAATTTAAGAAAGAAAGGTAAATTAGTGGGCTATGGACTATATTAACCTTAATGGGCTATGTTTTGATGCGTTTAAGGGCCCTTATGTCACACCCTCAAATTCCGGGTCTAGAATTTATCACGGAGGAGTGAACAAACAGGATCGAATAAATTTTAGATAATCATTCCATTGATATTCAGAGTAATAAATATTATGCGTAGCGGAAATAAAAGTTAGATTATTTCTTAACAATACGTCTAATCATATCTCAAATAATAAGCAATATGTATCTGAGCTCTTATATGATCCTACGTGCATGTCCATAAACTCCTAGTAGATACCTGAGAATACATGTAAAATCAAGTATCAACACAGGGTTGGTGAGTTCATAGGTGAGTAAAACATAAGTGATAAACCATTAATTATCATCAAAGTAGGATTTACTGTAAAAGTGTGAGTATAACTACCCACTGGTATCACTTTGTATATGAATAGCCTGTCGGAACCGTTTTATAAGGTGAACCCGCTATCCCACATACTAACTAAGTACAAGCCAATAAATCCTTCACATAAGAATTGCCTATGTATCATAGTTTATTATCCTTTTTATGTGTATATTATATTAATTATAATAATTTCAAATCAGAGGGAGCAAATCCTCCTTTACATTTATCCTCATATGGGTTGTAAGTGGAACTATAATGGCAAACTTTACTCATAGTGGACATCTACCTTCTCTATACAAAACAGTCATCCCGAATGACTTATAAGATCTTTGTGCATCTTGGTAAGGACCACATGTCCAAACCTTTGTGGGGGTAAGTCACTCCCCGATAGAACTATCCAAAAGATCCCTGCTTGTTTATAGTCCAGTATACAGAGAAGGATTTTTATTGTAACCATATGTAATCATAAATATGATCAATTATTATTTAACATAATACACAAAAATAATTTAAAATTGCAATTACAACATGTATTCCTCCCCAAAATATTTAAATGATTAAAAAGGGGAATAGTTAAGTATGAACTCACCTTAGTTCTTGTGTGGTGTTGACAAGTTAATAAATTCCTCCTAAGGAATTATAATTCACATAGGAAAATAGATATAAATCCATAACCTAAATAAGTTAGATCTTGAACCTGGTGTTCAATTGATCTAGGGTTTGATTTTCTGGGATTTGTTATAAACATATAATTAAATCATTTAATTTTTTTGTTAATTCGTTAATAACTAAAGATTTGCATTTCATAATATTTGATTAATTTAATAATGATTTTAACATATCATTATGTTCTAAATAAATTTTAAACATTATTTAAATATGTAAGTTCATATTTAATTTAGTAAGATTTTATAATTAAATTTATAAAATCTAATTTGTATTTATCTTATCAAATAAGTAATGTTTACAAGTTTTAATTTATTATTAATCTACACCTTTAATTAGTATATTTTATAAGAAACAACTTAAAATAACGTTTGTAAATAATTTATGAAATTATAAAATATATATGTAATTGCAATTAAAAATAACTATTTATAATGTTTTGTAAATAATATTTTATAAAAATTATTAAGGTGTTCTTAATAAATAAATTTATAGAAATTAACTAGCTAACCTTTAAAATAAACAAAGTTTATAAAAGTTGTTTTTTAATTTTTAGGAATTTTTACATATTTTTAAAAGGTGAAAAAGGCATTTAAAAAAATAATAGGACGTGCACAGGTTCGAACCCGTGACCTCAAGTTGGGCAAGTGAGTGGGGAACTGGTGAACCGAGGGCTTCCAGCCGCATTAGGTCTCGGCTTTTAATTCCTTTAAACACAAACTCCAGAATGCCCCCAAATCATCAAGAACCCTAATTCGAATTGAATCAAATTGATCCCCAATTCGATGTATTACCTATCGAATTCATGGGGCTTTTGTTCCCTTGTAAAAACGAGTATGTAGGAAGGTTTAATTACCTGATAAGATGAAATTTTAATGGAGAATGATCACAGGAACAGGTCGCGACAGAGAGTGAATTGGTTCAGTTTGTTTGTGTGTTTTCAGATCGAATTGAGCTCGTTGGAAGGTTTTAAATGATCAAACGATCGTTAGTGCGCATTTACTTTTGATTATTATTTAGTTTTAGTGCTCGATAATTGATGAGCTTTCGGCCGAAAGTGTTTTGATCACAAATCGCACTGAACGACTCTAATATTCAAATTAAAGTGGGGTATAGGGTTCGAATCACCCACTCGAATATGTCGGGAAGGTTTAATCGAGTCAAAACCGCGTTATTTTGGGCGTTTGGCCTCGCCGGAGACTCGCCGGAGACCGGACGGAGAAAGAGGTCGACGGGGACGCGGGAGGGGGTTTGGGTTTTAAGAAATTATAGAAATGGTCCCTCAACTTTCCAAGTCTTATTGTTTTATGCTAAAAGTATTTAAATAAGTTTTAAAATAACATTCCTCACCCAAAACTTTTAGGATTTAGTTTTAAATAATAAATCTTATTATTATTATTATATTATTATTATTATTATTATTATTATTATTATTATTATTATTATTATATTATTATTATATTATTATTATTATATTAATGTTATTATTATTATAATTGTTGAAATTAACATCAACGCATTTAAACTAATTTTTATAAAAATTAACTTTTAAAAATTCGAGTTGTTACAGTCTAAACTCGAAATTTTCCGGATTGTCACATCATCCCCCTGTTAGAGGAATTTTCGTCCCGAAAATTAAGATGTACTGACAACATTCTTGAACAGGTTAGGATACTTGCGCATCATTTCGTCCTCTCGTTCCCAAGTGAACTCAGGACCACGCTGGGAGTTCCACCAAACTCTGACAATGGAATCTTACTATGCTTTAGTTGTTTAACTTCCCTACCCATGATTTCAACTGGTTCCTCGACAAATCTGAGTTTCTCATTTAATTGCAGTTCCTTTAAAGGCACAACCAGTGATTCATCGGATAAACACTTTCTTAGATTGGATACATGAAAAACATTGTGCACACCACCAAGCTTAGCGGTAGATTTAATTCATAGGCTACTGGCCCGATCCTTCTGACAATTTCAAAAGGCCCCACGTAGCGAGGGTTCAATTTCCCTCATTTCCCAAAGCGTATAACTCCCTTCCAGGGAGATACCTTTTGCAAAACTTTATCTCCTTCCTGAAATTCAAGTGGCTTGTGGCGTTTATCTGCGTAGCTTTTCTAGTGATCCCTGGCAGCAGCCATGTGTTCTCTTATCTGGACAATCTTCTTATGAGTTTCAAAGATCAAATCTGGGCCAGTAAGTTGACTATCTCCAACTTCTGCACAGCAAAGCGGTGATCTACATTTACGTCCATATAAGGCCTCGAATGGTGCCGCCTTGATGCTCGAATGGTAGCTATTATTATATGAGAACTCTACTAAAGGTAGATGACCTTCCCAGTTCTTTCCAAAATCAATAACACAAGCCCTAAGCACATCCTCAAGAGTCTGTATGCTTCTTTCACTTTGGCCATCAGTCTGAGGGTGATAGGCTGTGCTCATATCTAGGCGAGTGCCTAGAGCTTTCTGAAGTTTATCCCAAAAGATAGATTAAATCGTGCGTCACGATCAGAGATGATAGACACTGGCACTCCGTGTCTAGAGATAATTTCTTTGATGTAAACCCTTGCGAGATTCTCCATCTTGTCTTTCTCACGAATGGGTATGAAATGAGCGGATTTGGTGAGACGGTCAACAATAACCCAAATGGTGTCATTGCCCGTTTGAGATTTGGGTAAGCCAGTGACGAAATCCATGGTTATCATTTCCCACTTCCCACACGGGTACTTGTGCTTGGGTCAACATTCCTGAAGGCTTTTGGTATTCAACCTTGACTTTAGAACAAGTCAAACACTTTGAGACATAAGTCGCAATGTCTGCCTTCATTCTTGGCCACCGGTAAACAAGCTTCAAGTCACAATACATCTTATCTGCACCTGGGTGGATAGAGTACCTAGACTTGTGGGCTTCATCCATGATCAAGCTTCTAAGATTCCGTATAGGGGTATCCAAATCCTTCTGCTATAAAGCGTACTCCATCTGAATGAACTTCAAACTGTTGGTCTAGCCCTCGGAGGTTTTCATCTTTAATGTTTTCTTCTTTCAATGCTTCAGTCTGTGCATTCAGAATTTGTGCCGGTAGGTTGCTTTGAATGGTAAGTTGTAGGGCTCGTACTCTATGAGGTTTCGTATGTTCTTTCCTACTCAAAGCATCAGCCACAACATTTGCTTTGCCGGGATGGTACTTGATGGCACAATCATAATCATTCAGTAATTCAAGCCATCTCCTCTGTCTCATATTCATCTCTTTTTGATTGTACAAATGTTGGAGACTCTTGTGGTCGGTATAGATAGTACACTTGGTACCGTACAAGTAGTGCCTCCATAGCTTAAGAGCAAACACAACTGCTCCTAGTTCTAGATCATGGGTTGTATAGTTCTTTTCATGAGCCTTTAATTGTCTTGAGGCATAGGCTATGACCTTGTCTCGCTGCATCAAAACACATCCCAGTCCCTGAACAGAAGCATCACAGTAGACTACAAAGTCTTCAATGCCGTCAGGTAAGGATAGTATATGTGCACTGCATAACTTCTATTTCAGTGTTTGAAAAGCAGCCTCTTGCTTAAATCCCCAATGATATGCTAGTCCCTTTTGGGTGAGCATGGTCAATGGTTGAGCTATCTTGGAGAATCCTTCGATAAATCTCCTATAATAGCCGGTCAGGCCAAGAAATTGTCTAATTTCTGTTGGATTAGAAGGTGTAGGCCAACTTTTGATGGATTCAATTTTAGATGGGTCTACATGAATTCTATTAGCATCAATCACATGACCAAGGAATTGAACTTCTTTTATCCAGAAATCACATTTTGAGAACTTAGCATAGAGCTCCTCTCTCTTTAGTAATTCAAGGATCAATCTTAGATGTTCCTCATGCTCATGCTTATTTTTAGAATAGATCAAGATGTCATCAATGAAGACAATGACAAATTGTTTAGATAAGGCTTGCATACATGATTCATGAGGTCCATGAATACGACAGGTGCATTTGTTAGCCCAAACGGCATGACTGTGAACTCAAACTGACCGTATCGAGTTCTGAAAGCCGTCTTCCTAATATCTTTATCTCTGACTCTCAGCTGATGATAGCCGCTTCTAAGATCTATCTTTGAATAAATGCTTGAACCTTGAATTTGGTCGAATAAGTCGTCAATACGTGGCAAGGGATAACGGTTCTTGATTGTCACTTTGTTCAGTTCTCGATAATCAATGCACATCCGGAGGTTCCGTCTTTCTTCTTTACAAACAACACTGGTGCTCCCCATGGTGATGAGCTAGGTCTGATGAATCCTTTATCCATGAGTCCCTAAGCTGGTCGGATAGTTCTTTTAGTTCAGAAGGTGCGAGACGGTATGGTGCCCGAGCTATAGGTGTAGCTCCAGGTGTTAACTCAATTGAGAACTCGACCTCTCTTCTAGGGGCAAACCAGGCAGTTCATCAGGGAACACTTAGGAAATTCCCTGACGACTGGTACATCTTTAATCTTCCTCTCCTTCTTATCTTTAACAGTGACTAAGGCTAGGACAGTAGTATGTCCTTTTCGAAGAAACTTTTGAGCCTTCAAGTAGGAAATAACTCCCATCACAACACCAGTCTTACTCCCTCAACACACAGGACTTCATCATTTGGTAGGGGTATGCGAATCATTTTGTCTTTACATACAATTTCTGCGGAGTTTTTGGATAGCCAATCCATACCAACTACCACATCAAAGCTTCCCAAACTAATGGGCATGAGGTCTATTGGTAGGATATGACCTGACAAACCTAGTGTACAGTTTTTCAGAATTTGTGATGCAGTCAAGGATTTACCATTTGCTAATTCTACTAAATATGACTCATCTAGGGGTATAGGTTCCACATTCAAGTGCTTATAAAAAGTATGGATACGAAGCTTCTATCAGCTCCCGTGTCAAATAAAACTATAGCATAAACATCATTTACCAAAAATTTTCCCATAATAACGTTAGGGTCTTTTAGAGTCTCACCTTTGCCAATCACGAAGGCTCTGCCCTTGGCTGTATCTTTCTTTTCCCAGTGCAATCTCTGGCAACATGGCCCTTTTCTCCACATCTGAAACAAGTAACTCCTTCTTACCATCATTCTGCTGATTACTATCTTCCTTCCTTGATCTTGTATCTTGGTCCTACATTCAGGAGCAGTGTGCCCCTTCCTGTGGAATTTGTAGCAAATGAATGTAGTACACTTGCCATGGTGACGCTTGTTACACATCTGACATCTAGGCGGAATGCCCTGATTGTCACTTTTCTTTTCTGGATGTTGCTTCTTGTTTGCACCTTGATTCTCCCTTTCTTTAGAATCTTCGAACTTTCTCTTTCCTGAGCTTTCAGGAGCAGCACCCTTACCCTTGCTCCTTAATGGCAACTTCCCTTGAGCCACAACCTCATTAGTCAGCTTGTGAGCTATCCTAATGGCATGTTGGATTGAAGTTGGGTGGAGGAAGTGACATAGACTGAATGACTGATAGTCACGAATAAGCCTTCAATTCTTCTATGAGCCGGCTCCATCTATGTGAAACAAGTAACTCCCTTCTTACCATTATTCTGCTGATACTATTTTCCTTCCTGATCTTGAATCTTGGTCCTACATTCAGGAGCAGTGTGCCCCTTCTGTGGAATTTGTAGCAATGAATGTACACTTGCCATGGTGACGCTTACACATTGACATCTCGGGGAATGCCCTGATTGTCATTTTCTTTTCTGGATGTGCTTCTTGTTGCACTTGATTCTCCCTTCTTAGAATCTTCGAACTTTCTCTTTCTGAGCTTTCAGGAGCAGTACCCTTACATTGATCCTTGCAACTTCCCTTGAGCTACAGTCATTAGTCAGCTTGTGAGCTATCCTAATGGCCTGTTGGATTGAAGTTGGGTTGGAGGAAGTGACCATAGACTGAATGACTGGTGATAGTCCACGAATATAGCCTTCAATTCTTCTGTGAGCCGGCTCCATCAATGTGGGCACAAAGTTGCGTACTCATGGTTCTCGGTGGTATAAGTTTCAATCTCAGATCCAACCATTGTGGTTCCAACACTCTTTTTTCAACTTTTGTACTTCTTCCCTCAGACAGTACTCTTCCATCATCAATGTTTGAATCCATCCCGCCATAGCATTAGCTAGTGGGAGAGTAAGTCTTGAAACTTCAGTCTTCCAGAACGAGAGTGCAGCTCCACTCAAGGCTCTGAGGCATACTTTGTCCTATTTGCATCTGGACATTCGGATATAGCAAAGATGGATTCACATTTCTCAAACCACCTTATGAGCCCAATGGCCCCTTCTGCCCCAGTGAAGATATCGGGCTGCAGTCTAGGACTTCTTATAGGATAGTTTTGACCATTCTGAGCAGCCTGAATGGCTAGGCTGAAGCAAACACCTTGGTTGACCAAAACTGTATTTCTTCAGGAGTCATCCCTCTTGGACAGTTCCTCTACACGTCCTCTACCTCTGCTCTGCTCCTGAGTCCATCTATCATGAATTGTTTGTGAGAATTCACACTTTGATATATTCATAGGCATTCTATATCAAATATTCAGGTATGGACACTGTAAGATAGAGGGAATTTAAGAAAACTGGGTTTTCGATTAAATTCAGAGGCAGAGTACTAGGGAAACAATCTCACTTTAGGTTAGGACAAGCGTAGCTTAGAGTACCAAATGGAACACGTCAAGTTAATTGTCCATTTGCCTTAGAGTCTGTGTATTGACAGTTTTATCACTCATCCAGAAATCCCAGGTAAACATAACTGGTCCCGTAATGAGATTTATACGTATGCTTGCCTTAGCCGAAGGCCTTTTCCAGAAATCAGAATACGGTGTCTATGTGTCAGTTATTTGTTCATAGAATCAAAACCTTGATAAGATTTTCATAGATTAGACATAAAGTCTAAGGAATTGAACCATGACGATAAGTGTAGATCCCAATGTCGTTAAGAATAAGTTTAGGAAGTTCATTTTTAGTTTCCTCCCTCTAGAATCGTTTGACATTCTCATTGTAGAAGCATATAAGTTCTTAATCCTAGTCGATCTCTAACTAAGGAAATTTCAAACTAAGGAAATTTCAAACTAAGGAAATTACTTTGTGCAACTATGTGTGTGGCTATAGGCTAGATGCAATTCCTAACTCATTATAACCAATGGCTCTGATACCAATCTGTCACACCCTCAAATTCCGGGTCTGGAATTTATCACGGAGGAGTGAACAAACAGGATCGAACATATTAGTCACATGAGATGCAGTTATCTATATGATAAATTTTAGATAATCATTCCATTGATATTCAGAGTAATAAATATTATGCATAGCGGAAATAAAAGATAGATTGTTTTTAACAATACGTCTAATCATATCTCAAATAATAAGCAATATGTATCTTGAGCTCTTTATGATCCTACGTGCATGTCCATAAACTCCTAGTAGATACCTGAGAATACATGTAAAATCAAGTGTCAACACAGGGTTGGTGAGTTCATAGGTGAGTAAAACATAAATGATAAACCATTAATTATTATCAAAGTAGGATTTACTGTAAAAGTGTGAGTATAACTACCCACTGGTATCACTTTGTATATGAATAGCTTGTCGGAACCCTTTTATAGGGTGAACCCGCTATCCCACATACTAACTAAGTACAAGGCAACAAATCCTTCACATAGGAATTGTCCATGTATCATAGTTTATTATCCTTTTTATGTTTATATTTATTAATTATAATAATTTCAAATCAGAGGGAGCAAATCCTCCTTACATTTATCCTCATATGGGTTGTAAGTGGAACTATAATGGCAAACTTTACTCATAGTGGACATCTACCTTCTCAATACAAAACAGTCATCCCGAATGACTTATAAGATCTTTGTGCATCTTGGTAAGGACCACATGTCCAAACCTTTGGGGGGTAAGTCACTCCCCGATAGAACTATCCAAAAGATCCTGCTTGTTTATAGTCCAGTATACAGAGAAGGATTTTCATTGTAACCATATGTAATCATAAATATGATCAATTATTATTTAACATAATACACAAAAATAATTTAAATTTCAATTACAACATGTATTCCTCCCCAAAATATTTAAATGATTAAAAGGGGAATAGTTAAGTATGAACTCACCTAGTTCTTGTGTGGTGTGACAAGTTAATAAATTCCTCCAAGGAATTATAATTCACATAGGAAATAGATATAAATCCATAACCTAAATAAGTTAGATCTTGAACCTGGTGTTCAATTGATCTAGGGTTTGGTTTTCTGGGATTTGTTATAAACATATAATTAAATCATTTAATTATTTTGTTAATTCGTTAATAACTAAAGATTTGCATTTCATAATATTTGATTAATTAATAATGATTTTAACATATCATTATGTTCTAAATAAATTTTAGACATTATTTAAATATGTAAGTTCATATTTAATTTAGTAGATTTTATAATTAAATTTATAAAATCTAATTTGTATTTATCTTATCAAATAAGTAATGTTTACAAGTTTTAATTTATTATTAATCTACACCTTTAATTAGTATATTTTATAAGAAACAACTAAAAATACGTTTGTAAATAATTTATGAAATTATAAAATATATATTTAACTGCAATTAAAAATAACTATTTATAATGTTTGTAAATAACATTTTATAAAAATTATAAGGTGTTCTTAATAAATAAATTTATAGAAATTAACTGGTAACATTTAAAATAAACAAAGTTTATAAAAGTTGTTTTTATAATTTTTAGGAATTTTTACATATTTTTAAAAGGTGAAAAAGGCATTTAAAAAAATAATAGGAGGTGCACAGGTTCAAACCCATGACCTCAAGCTGGGCAAGTGAGTGGGGAACCGTGAACCAAGGGCTTACAAGCCGCATTAGGTCTCGGCTTTAATTCCTTTAAACACAAACTCCAGAATGCCCCCAAATCATCAAGAACCCTAATTCGAATTGAATTAAATTGATCCCCAATTCGATGTTATTACCTATCGAATTCATGGGGCTTTTGTTACCCTTGTAAAACGAGTATGTAGGAAGGTTTAATTACCTGATAAGATGAAATTTTAATGGAGAATGATCACATGAACAGGTCGCGACAGAGAGTGAATTGGTTCAGTTGTTTGTGTGTTTTCAGATCGAATTGAGCTCGTTGGAAGGTTTTAAATGATCAAACGATCGTTAGTGCGCATTTACTTTTGATTATTATTTAGTTTTAGTGCTCGATAATTGATGAGCTTTCGGCCGAATGTGTTTTGATTCCAAATCGCACTGAACGACTAATATTCAAATAAAGTGGGGTATAGGGTTCGAATCACCCACTCGAATATGTCGGGAAGGTTTAATCGAGTCAAAACCGCGTTATTTGGGTGTTTGGTCTCGCCGGAGACTCGCCGGAGACCGGCCGGAGAAAGAGGTCGACGGGGACCGGGAGGGGTTTGGGTTTTGAAATTTAAAGAAATGGTCCCTTCACTTTCCAAGTCTTATTATTTATGCTAAAAGTATTTAAAATAAGTTTAAAATTAACATTTCTCACCCAAAACTTTTAGGATTTAGTTTTTAAATAATAAATCTTATTATTATTATTATTATTATTTTATTATTATTATATTTATTATTATTATTATTGTTATTATTATTATTATTATTATGTTATTATTATTATAATTGTTGAAATTAACATCAACGCATTTAAACTTAATTTTATAAAAATTAACTTTTAAAATTCAAGCTGTTACAGTCTAAACCTGAAATTTTTCGGATTGTCACACCTTAATCAGCCTTAAACATGCATGAGCAGCCTCCATTCCTGCATTTGCAACCCTAGCCCTCAAAATTCATAGAGAGAGAAAGTAGAGAGAGAATGAAGAAAACTCAAGATTTGGAGCTTCAAAGGTTAAAAGATTGAAGATCTGGGGTGTTGGAGCATCAAAACATAAGAAAGGAGCAACAAATCCAGGTAAGAATCGACCTCTAAGCCCTTCTGTAGATCAAAACCGGATTCTAGGGTTTTGGGTTTTGAAAAGTTTCAAAGAAACACATAAAGGTCAAATTTTTACGTATGAAAATGTGTAAAAAGGTTAGAAATGGTTTCATGGAAGGTAAACCAAGGATTTGGACGTAAAAGTTAAGATTTTGGGTTAAAAACAGACTGTTCTTCATTTTTGTTCATCCAGCAAAACTGTGCCCCCGATCAGCGAAACTGTGCACTCATCCAGCGAAACTGTGCACTCATCCAGCGAAACAAAGAGAATTCCAGCGAAACTACAGTTTCGCTTGTGCGAAAACTACAGTTTCGTTAGTACTTTCGCTAGTGCCCAGGTTGACCTATAGACTTAGCGAATCTAGGAAATTCCAAAAAGTTGGGCGTCATGGCAGCAATCTTTCCAGCGAAACTGGCTAGAAGTGCTGTCCAGCGAAACTGGTAGCGAAATTGCCAGCGAAACTGGCAGCGAAACTGCAGTGAAACTGTCAGCGAAATTATGAAGAAAATGATGTTTTTATGTATTAACTTCCATGCAGCTCGTGTATTCGGACTATAGCTTAAGTAACTTAGAATTGAATCTATTTTCTAAGTTCAGGTGAGTACTAGATCCCCTATTTTATACATGTTTTAAATGTTTTGGGGCGATATGCATTCTAAATGACCAGTTCTTTTAAAGCAAAGTTTATTACACTATCTTATATGGTAAATGGGGTTTTCTAATGAATTGATATCATGCTTTTCTTATTGTGATATGACCTTTGCAGCGATTAATTGTCTTGTAATATGTTATGTTATATTATGTATAACCTAAACATGAAAGTGAAACTTAAAGAAAGGTTGTTGGGCCCATAACTTGTACCTTGAGAAAGTAAAGCCTTACAAGCAATTGATAAAGGAGGGTTGCATCTGTTGTGCCCTCACCCTGATAAAGTAAATGCTCGAACAGGCAGGTCAGTAAGGTCATGAATTGGCATGATAATAATGGCCTGTTTGGGTACGACAGTAAGGCCTAAATTGGCATGTCGTAAAGTCCTGTGTTTATCATAGGCACCGATAGTGACTGGAATTGACGGATAAAGAAGAGTAATAATTAACAAGTAATGGTAAAGTACCGATAAAGTGATAGCCTGTGTGTATTAATGTTCTGATAGATGATGATTATTTTCAACTGTTAAAGCTAATACCTCTTACAAAAGTTATTTAACAAAGTAAACCTAGAATTCACTTAGTGAAGCTGACTTTTGTATGCATATTAGTTGACAGGTAAGCGTTAGGGCTTAAGGGATGGGAGCATGGATCTGAAGTTTCTTGGCATCTAAAGACTGCATCCCTGATGAATAAGAATTAAGAGGATCTTAAAGACTATTTGATGTTTAAAGACAATGTTTTATTTTAATTTAACTATGTTGTAATGAATTGCAATTACTATATCTTTCCGCTGCAATATATATACATATATACGTAAACGAATGTTTTAAATCTTTGTTTTTGCTGTGAATGACCAACTGTGAGGTTTCCTGAGATCAAGGCCTTACAAGAGAAAAGGGAGAAAAGGGTTGATTTGGGTCGATTCGGGCTTGGAAATCGTCGTGTAGCGAGTCAAAACGAAGCTCTTCTTCTTCTTCTTGTTTGTGTGAGTTCTAGGACTCCTCTTTACTCGTTTTCAACTGATTTGGGGCTGGAACACATAGTAAACCTGTTTTTGAATGTGTGTGTGTTTGACCTATTTGGGTGTGATTGCGTTTGATGTGTTTGGAGTATGTTCTTGGGCTTGTGTGTGCTTGAATGATGTTATAGTATGCATTCCTAAGGTTTAGGGCGGTTGATTTGGGCTTAGAATGGGTTTGGATGAGCTTGGAGGTCGAAAATGGCAGATTGGGTTTGGATGAATTGCATCCTGCATCAGTTAGGGCTGGGCGACCGACTGGAGGCCATACAACTGACTGGAGGGTGATTGGGGTTCAGTCGCACGATTGAGGTTCAGTCGAACGACTGGGGTCCAGTCGCATGGGGAGTCATGCGACTGAGAATCCATTCGCATGAGGTCCATTCGCATAGTGTCCATTCGCACGATTGAGAGTCCATTCGCACGATTGAGAGTCCATTCGCACGATTGAGAGTCTATCGCATGATTGGTGTTCATTCGCATTGGTGTTCATCCGCATAGGTCCAATCACATGATTTTTAGTCGCATGAAGGCCGTGCGACTGAAGAGTGTCCATACGCCCAAATAGGGCTGTTGTACCCGAGAGGGGGGGGACATAGTTAAAGTACTGACTTTCAGGGGAAAGTGCAGATGTAAGTTTTGAAGTGGAAGTTCCTGTAAATACATTAAGATGACCGTTGGGAACTTAGAAGTTATGTAGGGCATGAAAATGATGATGTTGCATGTTTATGCATGATGTATGTTATGTATGTATGATGATGCCCTGTATAGTAATGCTATAGTGTATATGATGTTCCTTATTATGATGTATGTTTATCTTTCCCGTGGCTTTACGTGTTATGTTAATGAATGAAACGAAAGTATTATGTAAGGTAAAGTGAAAGATAATGAAAGAGGAATTTGATGAATGAATGCATACATTAATAAAGAAGGAGAGTAATAAAGGCTTGCAAGCAATATAGGAGGTGAGCGACCTTGTTGTTGCAACAGACTCGAAATGGATTCCTTGTCTTGCGACCTCAGTAATCGTGGCTGTGTGCTACAAAGAGGGTAAAATCCTGACACTGGGATCGACCATTGTATAGAACCATCACCGCATATCCTAGTACTGTGGCCAGGAGGGTGCGGTGCGCCGATATAGAAGGTCTATGATAGGCCTAGGTCCAACACCATAAAACAGAAAGGTATTGTATATAGAAATGGTACTCCTAAACTCTACCTTAGGTACTGTGGCCGGGAGGTGCGATGCACCGTTATAGAAGGTCTATGATAGGCCTAGGTCCAACACCACGATACAGAAAGGTAAGGTTTATGGGTGATGTAAAGAAAAGAGGTAAAGATGAAAGAGTAAGAAAGTTAAAGATGTACAATGAATGAATGAAAGTTAAAGAATGAACGAATGAAAGTAATGAACGGAAGAGTATAATGATAAAGTATGAAACGGGATCCTTGCCACTTGACCTCCATAATCATGGCTGAGTGCCGTGAAGAGGGTAAAGGTGACAAGACCTATATAGAAACAAAGATAACGAATGATGAAGATAATAATGATATTATCTATGTGTACATATGATGTGTGATAGCATGAAGTAAAGTAACGGTTTTAAGAAAGTAGAGTATATTATCAATAAAATTAGAACTCACTCAGCAACGCTGACTTTTTATGTGTTTCCAGTTGGCAGGTAAGGTTGCTGAGGATGGCACGGGGCGGAAACTTAGCTCTTTTTGGGATGACATTCTTTTGTTTATTGCTTTTGCATTGTAATGCAAACAAATGATATTTTGTAATGAATGTTGTATTACTTTGCAAAGCATTTATAGTAAAATGAAAAGTTATTTCATAGTTTCCGCTGCATGATTTTAGTAAAGATTAATAATGATGTGTTTTAAGTGCGATGATGACCAGCTGTAAGCATCCGGGGATGGGGCCTTACAAAATGTCCTATGACGTTGCATTCACAGCAAGCACGATCATTCCTCATTGTTTTATCATCAGGTCTTGATCGGCAATTTTGACCTAGGTGTCCAAACTTATGACAACGGTTTCAAACTTTACATTCACCATTATGAAAATATCCACACTTATTACATTTCCCTTGAAGTTCTTTGTTTATCCTATTGTTACAGAAGTTGCAACATAAGCTCGCTCAAACCCTTCGCTGAAACCCTTTTGTTATTCCCTTGCATCTTGGAATTTCCAAACCACTATCTTTTCCTATCGAATGACCTTCCCTCCACCTTAATAGTCTTCCTTTCAACTTCCATCACTCCTTTTTCATAATTGTCCCGCTTAATCACATTACGTATTGCATCATCGGTTATGGAGTGTGCAATAGCCATAGCACTTTGAATAGTGGTAGGGTTTGAGGCTTTAACATTGCTTCTTATTTGGGGTGCCAATCCCCAGATGTATCTCTCGATCTGAACATATTCAGGTGTAACCATTCGAGGCACCAATCTGGTGAGATTGTTGAACCTGGAAGTGTAGACTCGGATGTTAGCACTCATTATGAGGTTCCAGAATTTTGTTTCAATTTTTCGTAACTCATTTCAAGGACAATACTCTTAAAGCAACATCTCCATCAGCTGTTCCCAAGTGAGCTCATAAGCGCTTGCATCCCCCAAGAGTTGGTGTTGAGAGTTCCACTAACTCAATGCTGCATCTTGGAAAGAACAGGTTGCGTACTTGACTTTTGTTCATCAGAACAGTTACTTATGGCTATAACAGTCTCCATTTTCTCAATCCACTAAACAATGTCTAGTGGTCCTTCAGCACCCCTAAAAACTCTTGGATTGCATCCTTGGATGTCTTATATGAGCATCGTTGAAATTGTCCGCCTGATAAATTGCCTGGGTTTCCGTTCATACTAGAACCATTGTTTGCACCAACACCAAAACCGATGTTTGAGCTGTTTCCATTCCATTTCCAAGTCCATTACCAGTGATTCCATGTCCATTTCTAGGTCCGACAGCTACGTTAGCATCATGCTGTTCCAGGGCTGATTAACTGGGCAAATTCTTCTACGCTAGTTGGTAAATTAACGTTTCCACTTTATGACGTATTTCACTTTCTTTGTGGCCTTTTAATTTTGTTTTGAAGGTAGGAAAAAGGGGGGTTTAGATAGCATATGACGTTCATGATATAATATAATCGATTAGTCCTATCGATCTAGTCACACTTTTATCAATATTCTCATATTTCAATAATCATAATTTTGAATTTCATAATAGAAACCAAAATAATCAGTTGTTTATCCATACATTAAGTATCCATAATTTATAAAATTAGATCAACCATCAAAAGACATTTAGTTTAATAACCTACATAATTCTTACATCTAATCAAGTTATCTTCCTTAACGAAAATACTCAAGCACCTGGCTTGTAACATCATCTATCCTAGGAATGGTGCTCCACTACCAACATGCATGAGGTACGAAATCATCATCATGCAAAAGGTGACCACTGCCATGGTAGTCTCCACACGTTCTCCCATCATGATCGTACGCTGCTGAGCTATCACCATCGCTTCCTCAGCTACATCAGCTCTCTGCTCCGCCAAGGTCAGTCGGTTCCTAATCTCTAAAAGACTAGCCTTCAGATTTGACACTCAAAAGTGAATTTGGCTCAGAGCACTATCATCCAGCACCTCTCCTCCTCGATCATTATCATCCTCCCATCCAAAGCCTGGCGTACTTCATCCCGAGCCCTCAGTTTCTTGTTCATTACAAATAGCTCCTTCTCGTAGCGAATGCACTGAGCTGTCAAGGTAGCATCACACGCTCAATAGGCTCACCACCAATGTAATCTCACGAGGAGTGGTAGATGACTCTCCCACTTCAAAGGTGAAAGGAATCTCATCTCTCGAGGCCCATCCTCGCATAGCCTCCATGATCCATCCCCACTGCTCATCGAGCAGTGTGGCCGTTTAGGCACAGGTGCTGCATCCACACAAGTATCATCATCATTTTTCTTCAACTCTCTCCGCTTCCTCTCTCATACACCAACCGAATCTCTGGTGGGTGCAGTAGGGGAGGGATAGGTGCGACAAGAGTCATCGATGTCGGGGTCTCACTCTCCTGAGCCAAACCAACTGGCTCTTCAGTATCTCTCCTTTCATTATCAGGCTGATCATCACCCTGAGCCAGGCCCCCCAGCTCATCATCAACTGAGCCTTAGGAATCGGCTCTAGAGAAGCTGCAACCGGTGTGGGATCCTCATCGTCAGACTCAGATATCCAACTATTTTCCGAATCCTCCATACCCGAGTAAAAGGTAGCCGCAAATAAAGGTTGGCAATGGTGATACCAGGGCATAGTGCATACAGGTACAGATAGACCCTAAGTACTGTTGTTGATGTCCGACACCTCCTCTCTGTCCACTCGATCAGACATCTACAGTAAAAATTTTACATACGTACTTATTAATCTAATATAAAACACTATCTTATTCTAAATCAACAGATAAATAAATCCTTAGTTGTAGCTACTTATGTCAACCCTACGCTTCTACCTAGCGTAAATCTCAAGATATGGAATTTCTTTGGAGTCATGAAAACTTTTAAGGTTATAGTCTAGGTTATCACTTTTTAGAAAATTTCTTTAGTTCGCTATAACCATTGGCTCTGATACCAACTTCTTTCACACCCCGATAATCGCAGTAGAAGGTCATGTGACATGGTGATAACGGAAGTTGGAACTATTCCAACGATTATAGTCAAACATTAACAATTAAATAGTTGACTACAAAAGATCAGACCTTTACAAGCTTTTAAGCAAAACATAGTGATTCAGATTTATTCACAACCAACTTGTTTAGTAAAGTGACAACATTTATTCATTAAATTTCACAATAGGTAATTGTTGATACATTATGTACCTAGTTAATGTTCTTAAATGTAAAAGTCTTTCTTTCGTACACTGATGTAATGTGATGACTTCATGAAATATGATATGCGTTTTGATGTTTATTTGTGGTTGATTATTTCATATTATTATTGTATTGAGTATGATTCACATGTATGAACTTTATATATAGGTTTGATGTTGGTGTACATGGTTCTAAGTCAATATGAGTTAGAAATGTGTTCACTTAGTCAAGTTGTTATTCATGCTAATGGACCATACTTATGGACCATACGCATGAATGAACCATACTTATGGACAAGTCACACGACTGAACCAGGAGACTGGATCAGTCGTATGATTGAGACATAAGATTGACGCAGTCGCATGATTAAACCTTCAGTCTTGCGTATGAGTCAGACGCATGAGTCAGTCGCACGACTGAACCATGCTAATGGTTCAGTTATACGAATGAACACTGAAAACCTATAAATACCACATAATTCGTGGAAAAACAGAACATTTCGAATACTTTCATACCCTAGCCGTCCAGAGCATCCTAAGTCGCCCATCCAAGTTCATACTTCGTTCCTGATCGATTCCAACTCGTTCTTAACGTTTGTTTCATCGTTAGATCGATCAGGTTGTTCATTCTCACTGATTGGATCGCCAATCAAATAGAATTCCATGCTATTTGATCTGGTCTGATGCAGAGTCCGTTAGTACTCCGTACGAAAAAGGTCCTAGCAAGTGGTATCAGAGCTTAGGCTCGTGATTTTGCGTGGATTCGATTAGTTTTGGTGTTAAAGTTAACGTTTTCAATCAAAAGATTCTCCTTTTTACTTCAAAAAGTGTTTTGGAAGAGTGCATGTGTTAAAAGTTTTGTTTTTTCATCATACGGCAGATTAGGGTTTCTGGAAAATTCGTATTTTGTGTCAAAGTGTTCAAAATTCAACTCTTTTCAAAGACAACAGCCTCAGTCGCACGATTGAACCATTCGTATGACTGAATCCCATTTGTATACTCCATTCGCATGACTGACCTCAGTCGTATCTCTCATTCACATGGTTAAGCAATTTTAGTCGGTTGATCTCAATTGTCCTGCTCATTCGCACGACTGAATCCAATCACCAATTGAATTTATTCGCATCCTTCAATCGCACGATTGACCCAGTCGCCTAGCTCAATCGCACGTTTGAATCTGTCCTGTTCTAAGTTCATCAAGTTCAAAGCAATGGAAGATCAGTTTGCCGCATTCACTACTGGAAAGGACTCGCGTATCAAGAATCTTCTACTTTTGGAAAATGAGATAGGGAACAACAACAAACCGCCAAAGCTATTAACATTAGATGAATACCCACAATGGAAACAGCGGTTTGAAATCTACTTGAATGGAGTTAACCCAAACCTTTGGACATCTATTGAGACTGGTTACACGGTACAGTCAATGCTAATGGGGTAAAATTGACTTTGGGAGGAATGAGTGAATCCCAGAAGACTCTACATAATGCTAAAAAGAAAGCATATTCCTTGTTGACTCAATCGATACCTAAAGACATATTCCATCAATTCTCTGAAAACAAGCAGTCGAAGAAGCTGTGGGAGGCGTTAGAAAAGAGATATGATGGCAATGCAACCCTGAAGGCGCTAAAGGCTAAAGTTCTCAAGAAGGAGTTTGATAATTTATCACCAATTGGAAATGAGAGCTTAGATGATATCATTGATCAGTTCTATCATCTGATGAGTGAACTGCGTACTCATGGTATGACCACCTCTATAGAAGACAAAGTTTCTAGTTTTGCTGATGGTCTGCCAGACAAATGGGATCTATTTGTGTCTAATATGAGACAAAATGACACTCTTGCTACGTTAGACATAAATGATTTCATTTCGAAGCTAAGGGAGGAAGAACTACGGCTGAAATACAAGTCTATGAAACGATCCTACACTCAGAATCCTTCACTGCACAACTCGGTTCCTACTCCAACATCATCAGGCGCATCGCTACAAGCAGCGTTTGTGTCTAATTCATCTGCTCCTTCCCAATGCAGTTCCTCAGGAAGTGAAGCATCAGGTTCATCTGGAACACAGTACATAGTTCCTGAGTCCACTCCTACCCAAACCACCAAGCTGAAGACCGAGAACCTCGGAAATGTCACTGTGGAAGTTGCCAAAGACCACATGGATCTTCTAGTAGCAGTTGTGCAGTCTTATGATGGGTTAGTCGCTGGGAAGATTGGAAACTATCATCTAGCTAATGAGGACTACGAGCAAGTGGATGAAATTGAGTTAGAGCGCATGCATATCATGTGGGCCTTAGCCAGTGTTGTTAGAAGGGCTAAGAAGTTTGTGAAAAAGAAGGGGCAGAACTTGGTTGCTACAAAGGATACTACATGTGGGTTTGACAAAACCAAGGTCACATGCTTCAACTGTGGTGAAAAGGGCACTTTAAACGTGAATGTGTAAAGCCAAAGAAGACAGGTAATGGAAACCCTTTTCCTTCTTTTAACCGTCAAGATAAAGAGAAGATTAGGGCATCATCAAGAAAAGAGTCAAAAGCTATGGTTGCTCAAGGCGATGAAGGACAAGACTGGTCCTTTCAATTTGTATCTGAGGGAGAGTCACATGTAGCATAGGTTGATGATTTGGATGATGGATCTGCAAGCGAGGGAGACATCATAGCTGAGCATGCACGTTATGATATTGAAGAAGCTATGGATGTTGTAAATCATCTTATGGAAGAAGAGTTGAATGTTGTAAACTCAGAATCTCCAGTCATTGAAGATTCTGACTCTGCTTTTATGGCTGATTCGTCCAATTCCGCTCATGTATACTCTAAAGATGAATTATTTGAGAAACATGCTTGTGCTGATTGTAATAAATTTAGAGAAAGCATTGATTTAAAATTTGATAGGTTATTAGAACACAATGATAATCTAGTAAATGATTTACAATTCTGCACTGAACCAAGTCATGTTTAAAACAAAATGAGTGCAACTTCAAAGAAAAGATAGAACTTTTAGGGAAACAACTAAGGGAAACCGAGGTTGTTGCCTTAAATCAATCAAATAACATTAAGTTCTACTTAACCACATTGGAAGAAACTAAAAGGGAAAAAGCAGTTTTGCAAGTCGAAGTTGAATCTTTAAAACAAAAATTGCACAGTTTAGCAAGTTCCTCTCACATAGTTCAAAACTTAGTGAAAGAATGAAATGCGGGGAAGGTCTGGGACATAAGGTAGTACCGCCACCACATGCAATCCTTTTAAATACTAAATGTAGACCAATCAATAATAATCTGGTTAAGGATCATGTGGTGACTACTCCTCTGGTCAGTGATCCAGAGTCCACAGGTAAAATTGTGCATTCTGTCACTAAACAGAAGGATACTACTTCGGGATTAAAAGATAAAATGCTCAAGGAGGATGTGCGCATTAAATTTAAAAGGATAGTGTTGGATCAAGTTCACAAACATCTACGTCAGAACCTAAAACTGCTAAACCAACAAACCCTAAACGTGTAAATTATCAAAAATGTGCTCAAAATGTCAAAACAATTAAATTTATTAAAGAAGGTGAAGCATCTAAGTAGGATAAGAAACATACTAGCTCCCGACCAGACTCAACCCCTCACAGAAGATCTCCCCTATCCGTCGAAGGGAGATCCTGCTATAACTGTGGAAAACGAGGACATATTTCTCCAAATTGTTCTTATTATCAGACACCTAAAAGGAAAATTGAGCTTTTATAATGAAAAACCAAAAGTTTTCAAAAATATATCTAATACTCCTCCAAAATACCTAAGTCAACACAGACAAGCTCAAAGCGAAGCCGTGTTTCCTAAGACTAAACGTAGGACTATTAGTGAACCAAAAGTTCATACCATAATCCAGTCGTCTTTTTACCACAAACAGGCCATACACAAAACTGGTTTATGGAAAAAAATCAAGGAACGTGTCTGACAGTGAGGACAAGAAGAAGAAAGATGTTTTCTCATCCTCTGAAGGTCAGTGGGTTGAGTTCATGATGTGTGATATCTCTGGGAAACCTAAGCCAGTAAAGGCTTGGGTCCCCAACCTGAACTAATAATTTCCTTCTTTGTGCAGGATATCTGCTACAGCGCTATCAATAATACCTGGATTATTAATAGTGGGGCTTCCAAGAACATGACAGGGAATTTGTTTCTCCTTTTCAACGTCAAGCAAATTAAAGGGGGACATGTATGGTTTGTAGGAACAAAGGAGGGCATATCACTACATAAGGAGAAGTGGGAAATGAGAATGTAAAGTTTGACAAGGTCAACTACATTCAGCAATTGCAAAACAACTTGCTTTCTCTCTCCTAAATTGTGATAAGGGATTCAAGGTTGTGTTTGACAACAGAAGTGCTACATACTAAAGAAGAAGTATGTCATCGAGGAGGATAAAGTTCTAATTTTGGCTTCAAGATATAACGATTGTATGTATTGGACCTTTCAAAAGGCTCCACAACTGAGTTAATTACTTAGTGTTTCTTGTCAAAGGCAACAGAGAGGATTCAGTTTCCTGGCACAGAAGAATGGGACACATCAATCCCAGGAATATGAATCATCTGGTTCAGAATGATCTGGTGGACAGAGTTACTGTCAAGAACTTCCAGCTTCCAGACTTCTGCATAGCATGCAAGAAAGGGAAACAGACAAAGAAGGATCACAAGTCAAAGAAAGTTCATTCTATCGAGATTCCTCTTGAGCTTCTACATATGGATCTGTTTGCCCAGTCAGCTCAAAGAGCATTACTGGAGATTGGTACTGCTTTATGGTGATGGATGATTACTCAAGATTCTCTTGGGTGATGTTTCTGAAAGTGATGTCAGAGACATTTGAATCGTTCAAACATCTTGTTACCAAATTGGAGTCACTGTATAAGCTGAAAGTAAGGAAAATACGTTCAGACATGGGACAGAATTCAAGAATCAATGGATGGAGGCATTCAGTTATGAGAAAGGAATTGTTCATCAATTCACCTCTGCCTACACTCCACAGATGAATGGAGTTATTGAACGGAAGAATAGGACTTGATAGAAATAGCAAGGACTATGCTAGTTGAATCAAAACTGCCAGTTTAATTTTGGAATGAGGCAGTGGCCAATATGTGTTATACTCTAAATCAGGTCTAGTGGTCAAACGTCACGGAAAAACTTGTTATGAGTTGCTCTAGCAACGTAAACCTAACTGGAGTATTTGGAACCATTTGGCGCACCCTGCATGCTGCTAAAGAAAAATCAGACTGGGAAGTTCTGCGAGAAGACAGAAGAAGGTATCTTCCTTGGATACAGTATACCAGACAAAAGGGTTTACAATAACTCAACTGGTCAGGTAGAAGTATGGTGAAATGTTGATATACAAAGATACACCACCCCCTTACGGGAAAAGGACCTTTCTTTTTCTTCGACTATGATGGATTTTTTAAATCCTTCAATTTACCTTCTTCCCATTCTGATGATGTATTGGCTACTCACATGATGTACGATGTTCTTAACACTCCTACTCGAGACTCGACATCATCGGCCCCATTAGAAGGTTCTACTAGCTCTTCAGGGGGAGAACTAGAGATAAGTGATTCCTTTGATGATGAAGATGCTAACCTGATAATATGAACCAGGAGGAACAGGTTCCCACTGCTAAAAGTACACATGCAGCTGATCATGAAGTAACAGGAACTTCTGAACCCAGTCCTTTAATTGCTACAGAAACTGAACCTGTGATTCCAAACATGGATGATGAAGTAGCAGTTCCCACAACTCCCGGAACTAGGATTAACTTGCATCATCCCCTGGACAACATCATCGGGGATATTCTCTCGGGAGTTCAGACAAGAAATCAGCTCTACTCAGTTGATTATACTGCTGTCATGGAAAAGGGATACATACACGATGGGGCATACCGATGTTTTCTGTCTAGTTGAGCCCAAGTATGTAAGTGAGGCCTTAAAGGATGAGGTATGGGTAGCTGCCATGCAAGAAGAACTCCTACAGTTGAAGAAGTTAGGTTTCAGGACTCTTGTCGATAGACCAAAAGGTGCAAAGGTAATTGGCACTAAGTGGGTTCTTTGGTGTAAGAAGGATGACCAAGGGGTCATAATCAGAAACAAGGCTGGGCTGGCAGTTCAAGGGTTTAGGAAAGTTAAAGGAGTTGTTGGTCCATTTGATCGGTTTTCAGTGCAGAAGAATGCTTGAATCGTTCAATACCAAACACACACAACAAACACCATGAGAAGAAGATCAAATAACACTAAAAAACTTTCAAATAAGGTTTCAATGATGAACAATAGTGAATGAAATGAAATAAGCTCAATGTATTCAGAAAGAACCAGCTTACAATAGCCTCTTGCAACAATAATACACGATTAGGGTTTTTGCAAGGATGGCTAACAATTAGACAAGAGAAATCTATAAATAGTGTCATAGTTTCGCATATAGTTTCGCTGTGGGCGAAACTATACTGGCGAAACTATAATTTCGCCCGGCAGAAACTGACAGTTTCGCGGGAGAATATCAACATGACTGTGAGCAAAACTACAGTTTCGCTCACAGTTTCGCAGGACAGCAAAATATATAGATTTAAACTAAACAAACATACAAAGCAAACTAACATATATCCTATTACATAAAGATAAACAAATACTAATCTAAGGTGAGTCCAACCTATTCTTGATCTTCAATACTCCCCCTAGGTTGGATCTCACCTACTTCGCTCGTTTTTGATCTTCTCTAATCAGCTCCAGCATCCCTTTCATCTGCTTCGGATGTTCCTTCTTCAGCTCCTGCAGCTTTACTTTGATGAGCTTCAGCACTTGATCTTCCTTGGTTGCCTCCTGCCTCATTAGCTCCTTCAGGATGAGCACTAGCTTGTGCAAACTGTTTTGTTAAATCCTGGATGTCCATGTGTAAGTCATCTTCAGCTCTAACTTTCTCTGCCAGCGCTTTCACTTCAGCTCTCACTCCTCGAACTTTGTTCACCACAATCATAAACAGGCTAGTTTCCTTTCTTGTTTCTTCTCCCGCCCCTGCTTTAATGTGGTTCTCACACAGAACCAGTAGATCTTCATCAGCAAATCCAAACAATTCCATTGGGTCAAAGATTCGATATTCAATTCCACCCTTGACTCTAATAACAGCCTCCCCCGTCTGATTGTCATAGAACCATTCTCAAATTCTTTCAGACGAGAGGGGGAGGGATCTGCCAATCTTACCCTTTGAACCGTCTTTGGCGGCTTTACGCTCAACATAATCTTTCCCTTCCCTGTGACCCAGTCTTTGTCCTTCTTTGATCTCTTTCTTTCTGCTTTCATAAACCCGAAAGCCGCAAAGTTATCATTGAGCCCATTTTGGATTTCTTTTTCTAGAAATCTGGCTCGCTCACTCAAATGTGCTCCAAGTAAAGGCCATGATGCCAACCTTCTCAAATCCCACTTCGGCAAGGTCTTGAATGCCTTCCTTTTGTGTAGATAAGAAATTCCACCCCTCACCTCTTTATCATGAACATTTTAGGTCGGGGTTGTACTTCTAGCTCACGATCTTCTTATCAGCCTCTTTTTTTCAGACTTTCCATATTTTGAAATAGTGGGGTTAACTCTTCGGGTTCCTTCTCCCTCACAAACCAATCATTCTTCTCCATCTCAATAATGTCATTTTCATCTTCACCCTTCTGAATCACATAAGTCAGAGGCCTTTCGTCCACCTCATAGAACTCAGGCTCCTAGTCATAATCTACCAATTGCTCCTCTTCAACCTCCTCATCCACCAAGACCCTTCTTAGTGGGCTGTTTAGTCGTTTCAGGTTGTTTTCCCATTTGTTCTTCTCCGGTAAAATCTCCAAGATTTATACCTAAATCCACAAACTCAGCTTCAATCACATCATCCTCAGTTTTTATATTCTCCATTTCAGGTTCTTCAGTTCCTTTGCCAGACCCTCCAGCTTCTATAGTTGCTGCCCCTGAGGTGCCCTCTCCTGTCCTCGAAGAAGTACCCACATTCAGGAACGGGTACTTAGATGTGTCAGTCAAATCATCTAACTCATGTTGAGTTAACTGATTAGGCAGGCCGGCAGCAGCTTTCAATTCATTCACCTCCTTCAATAACCTTTGATCAAATTATTTTGATCAACCAACATTTTCTGCATACCTTCCAACACTTCATCTTTTGTCTCTCCCTCATCTTCTTATTCATCAGCTTAGTCTTTATCATGCTTAGTTCGTTAGAGAGAGAGGTGTTCACGTTTCTGATCACATCCTCGTCTAAACTGGTTTGTCTCTCAGTTTGTGGGGGCTCAGAGAATGTTTGGTCTTTCTGTTTGTCCTCCTCTCTTGCTCCCCAGTATCAACGGTCCTTTTGGTCCTCTTTTCTTTCTCCATTTTGGCTTTAGCCGCCATCTCAGCCACTTCTTTCTCGAAGTCATAATCTTTCTCCTTAGCACATCTTTTCTTTTCTTTACCGCCTCCGACTGAGCTGATCTAATTTCCTCTGTTCGACTGGCTTCAGATTGGATCACCCTCCTGATATAATCCTATCGATCAGGAGTATATATGTTTTCCACAAGTGAGTGATCCGACCACTGAAGTCGTGCCTGATAGCACAGCAGTCGGCAAAGATTCTGGTATTCATCGGTACTAGATGCTTGACTTCTCCATGTCTCGGGATGTTGGGAACTTGATCGTCTATGATCATCTGAAGAAATCTGGGATAAAGCAGCCATTTATCCTTCTTCAGGGCCATTACGTTTTCAGCCATGCAGCTAAATATAAGATTAGCAATGTTAGCCTTCTCTCCTCTGCAGCATAACCATTGCTTTTGCCCAGTCTAAGTTTAACCCATCTGATCCACCTTTCCGGTGATCTAAGCATATTATGAAGACGTGGGCAATGTATCTCCACTCCTTTGATAGAAAGGATTTCTTGATTTCCTTTCTAATCCCAAAAGGAGGACCTTCATATCCCATAGACAAGAAGGCATCAAACACCTCCTGATCAGTCAAATCAATATCACCTCCAGTGTCTTCTTCTAATCTCAGTACCTGCGAGATAATTTCTTCTGTAATGGTCACTTAATGACCCAGAACTTTGGCTATGATACTCTCAGAATCTCCCTTGTGTTGTATTCAGCAGTTCGCCAGAAGTCCCGAATGTGTAAATCATAAATAGTAGTAGAATGGGAGATGGCGTATGCTATAGGAGATCTCTGTAGCCATCTGATACAATCCCTGAATCCTGCTGCTTTAGGATGAGAATCATCTAGAATAGCCGTAATATTGTTCCGAACATCGAACTTGAGATTCGCCGTTTAGATCTGACAAACAAACGAACCAGGTTAGAAATAAAATTAGAATTTAAGTATTTACAAACGTAAATGAAATGAACAGATGGTAATAAGCTTCGTGTAAATACAGATATATACATATAAAATTAAAATGAATTTACAAATTAATTAATATATATATATATATTTTATTTTTTTATTTTTATTTTTTTTATATGTAGTTTCGCATTGACGAAACTATAGTTTCGCATATGCGAATTTATAGTTTCGCTGGATTTATATGAAAATAGACAATAAAGAGACACAATTTCGACAGACAACTGGGCAAAACTGAATTTTGTTGACGAAACTATTAGGTTCGCTCGGGCAGCATAACCTCACAATTTCGCTGTATTTAAGGAACTTTCGTTCAGTTTCGCTGGAAGATAAGATAGTTTCGCAGAATGAACTGCGAGACTACCCAAACGACACAATCCGATCCAGTCAAATGTGGGAAAGATCAGCCTATGAAAACTAATGTTCCGAGTTTGAAACTCACATCAGAAGTCCACAATCAAGTGAAAATGCAATAGAACAAGACAGAGACGGAGATTAGAAACAAAAGTCTTGAAAAACCCTAACAGTGCTTAGTTTTGACGAGATCAGTTTTTGCGAAAGTGAGTGATTTGATTCGAAACTATGTTTATGTACATAGGAATTTCGCAGAGGAAGGCGAAACTATACTTTCGGCTTAGCGAAATTATAGTTTCGACTGGGCAAAACTATAGTTTCTACAGTACGAAACTATAGTTTCAGCATGGCGAAATTATAGTTCTGCAAGCGAAACTGCAATTTAGCCAAGCGAAACTGTAGTTTCGCAGAGTTTTCATTTAAAATAAAATAAAACAAGATAAATAAATAAAATCAAAATAAAATAAAATAGAATTAAAATTAAATTGTTGAAGGATATAGTATCATGTTTTCTCGAAGTGTTTTAAGAGGATCATGACTTAGCGAGATTGCTGATATGTTTGTCCGCATAAACACATTCCCAGCTCTTTTCGACTCATGATCTGCAGCTGTTTATCATGTTCTGAATTGTCTTAGTAACTCAGCAGCTTGGTCCCCACTGATATTTGATAAAGAACTAGTCTCGTCATCAAGGTTTATTGAGCATAATCATCTAACGATAATTAGAATGATATTCGAAACTGCAAGGTTTATTGACTACAATGAAGTGTTTGCACCAGTGGTTAGGATGGAAGAAATTAGAATCTTCCTAGCCTATGCATCCTTTATGCAGATCATAGTTTATTAATTCGATGTGAAAAGTGCATTTCTTCATGGTGAGATCCGTGAAACAGTGTACGTCAGTCAACCCAAAGGATTCGAGGATCCTTATCATCGGGATAGAGTGTACAAACTAGATAAGGCTTTGTACAGGCTCCATCAAGCCCCTCGAGCCTGGTATGAGAAACTCTCCACTCATCTGCTAAAACATGGATTTCGCAGAGGTGTAATTGACTGCACGTTGTTCATCAAAGAAAAGGATGGTGATTTACTACTGATGCAGATCTACATGGATGACATAATCTTCAATTCCAAGAACAAAGTATTATGTAAAGAATTTGAATCGGTGATGAAAGTTGTGTTTGAAATGAGTGCCATGGGATAGATGAAGTTTTTCTTAGTTTACAGGTTGATCAGACACCAAATGGAATCATCCTACACCAGACCAAATATATTGGAGATATCCTCAGTCGGTTCGACATGGAGAATGCAATGGTTGCAGGTACTCCACTTGCCACGAACCATGATGTGGCACCCGACGAAAATGGTGATCTAGTAGACGCCACTATGTATCGAGGAATGATCTGATCTCTCATGTACCTCACAGCTTCTCATCCTGATATATGTACACCACGTGTCTCTGTTCCAGATATAAGGCAAAACCAAAAGTAAATCATCTGATTGGGGTAAAAAGGATCTTTCGGAATCTAAAGGGTACTCCAACACTTGGGTAGTGGTATCATCATGATGATGACTTTGAGCTTACAGCCTATAGTGACTCAAATTACGGTTGTTGCAAGAGGAATTACAAGTCAACATCTGCGGGATGTCAGTTCTTTGGAAGACGATTAGTCACCTGGCAGTGTAAGAAGCAGACGTCTGTTGCTCTGTCAACATGTGAAGCTGAATACGTTGCTGCGGCAAGTTGCTGTTCACAAATCATCTGGATTCAACAGCAAATGCGGGACTACGGTTTGAAATTCTCTAACACCCCTATATTTGTTGATAATTCTGCTGCTATTGCTGTCACCAAAAATCCAATCCAACACCCTAAAACTAAACACATCGGTATTAAATATCACTTTATTCGTGACTGTTTTGAAAACAATTAATCGATGTTCTTAAAATAAACACGGATTTCCAACGTGCCGACCTCTACACAAAAGCTTTTGATAAACCTTGATTTCAGTATCTATTAAAGGTCAATGGCGTTAATAAGAAATATGATGTGATTCCAGACGAATCAAGTTCATAGTCCGTCTCTATGTTCTATTTTTTATTTTATTTTTCTTTATTTTCTTTTATTCATTCTGTCGTTAAAAATTCAAAAAACACAAAAAGATTTTTGGTTTTTTAATTTTAGGGGGAGAATAGTATTAGTTTTAGTAGTTAGTATTTAATTACTAAAAAAAACGATGGTGGACAGATAAGCTAAAAAGCAAATATATCACATCTGTGAAATCGATTATAGATAATGGAAAATGATAGTACACATGCATCGAATTGTTTGGGGCACCAAAAGATTTAAAATATTCTAAAATGTTATATTCAAAGTTACAAAATTATAAGTCTAAGAAGTCAAAGCCTAATGAGTTGAAAAATGATAGTAAGCTAGTCTGCTACTGTGGATACATAAAGAAAGTAGATATAGGGGTTTCTAGTCCATCATATGATGTGTCAGTAGATTCAACACAATAGATAAGTAGACTTCATTGGTGAACAAATATGAAACTAAATCATTCAACAGGCTGTGGGTGTCCATCTCTTCCCTGGTTAACACAATCAATCTATTTCCAATAAGGGGTGAAGAGCAAAATGAACGCCACAAATATGTGCGGACGACCATAACAATTAGGAAAAAGCATGAAAAATATGAAACGCAATCATGCTAATGACAAATGTTGTTGGTGCGTTATATGTAAAATTTGATTGCTCTAACAAGAAGATAGGTTGTGTGCCTCTCTATTTTGCGATGACACTGACCTGAGGATAAGCACAATCTAAATATTCTAGAATTCATTGTTGTTTGCGCCTCTCTGCTGTGCGATGGCACTGACCTGAGGCTTGGCATCTCTTTGAAAGCTCTTAGAATAGTTTCTTCTTGTCAAAAACCTGTAGACCACTCAAAATCTCCTGAGGAAAGTTGATTACCATGTAAGTGTGGGATCCACAAATGCATGTTGAAATAATGAACCTGAATAATCACCAATGTAGGTCAAAAATCTATGTATGGATTTAGGTCATCAAATATACTGACAATCATCGTGGCAGCATTCCCCGATGGTTAAAATCAATGTGTGGTACATAACAGCTCTAGCATGATTTCCTGTTAGTGCTCACGACTCTTAGATGAATAAGACTCCGTAATTGATAAATATAACATTCTTTGTATTTACATAAATATAAAAGATCCCAAATGATTATGTTTATGCCTGTATGATTCCATAAGAATCTTTCTAGATAAGATGAAAATGCTTGAAGCTATTCTGCTCAGGGGGAAAAATCACTTAAGGAATGTCAAAATGTTTTCAACCCACCTCAAATGAAAAATACAAAAAGATTGCCTTAATTTAGTTTTTTTAAAGTTTTCTTAGTTTTAGTTATGTTTGTATCGAGTCATTGTCGGACTATGTAATAAGAGGATATCTGTGAATGTCACAAATTGAACCCAACGTTAATCTGATAAAAGCTTGTTTCTGAAATGGTAAAAGGATCACGTCTGAGGTGATCATAAGGGTTTAAAGTTAAAAGGATCACGTCTGAGGTGATCAAATGGTTTTAAAGTAAAAGGATCACGTCTGAGGTGATCAAACAGTTTGATTAAAGGATCACGTCTGAGGTGATCCGAAGTTTTCAAATAAAAGGATCATGTCTGAGATGATAAATGTTTAGAATGTCATATATCAAATTGAAGTGTTTGAAAGGTTGGGAAAAGTGAAGTCAAACTCATAAGTTTGAGCCAATCGCATGATTGGATCATGATTATGTACCAATCGCACGATTGGACCATAAGCATGAGCCAATCGCACGATTGGATCATAAGTATGGACCAGTCGCACGATTGGACCATAAGTATGAACCAACCGCACGAATGGACCATGAGTATGAGCCAATCACACAATTGGACATTGAGTATGGGTGAAGGTGTACGATTGGATCATAATTATGAACCAATCGTACGACTGGCTGAAGAAGTCAAAGTCAGTCGTATGACTGAACCTCAGTCGCACGATTGAATCATGTGTATGGGTCCAGTCGCACGACTGAAATACAAACCAGTATAAAAAGGGGCTCAGTCGGTCGTAACCTTCCACTTGATTTCAAAAACCGCCGACTGCCCAACCCACCTTTTTCAAAATTTTCCCCGCGATTGACCGATTGCTGCGTTACTAACCGATTATTGTCCATCTACAGGTACTATGAGACTGAAATCATGACTAATGAGGATGATTAATCAAACCAAACTGTCCGAATGGGCTAAAACAAGAACCAAGACAATAAACCCTAAAATAGAACATTTAAATGAACCTAAATGTGCATTTAAAAGATAATAAGTGTAAAATCGAGTCCTGGCCTCTAATGAATCTAATCTTGATGTATAAATGACTGATTTGACAAAGATTCAAAATTGTGGACTCACGTAGTAGGGTATGCGAATGGACATACGGATGAACTTCAGTCGTATGATAGAGCCAAACGCACGATTCGATCACACAATTGAATCAATCGGTGACTCAGTCGCACGACTGACTCAACCGCATGTCATAACATACGAATAAGTCCAGTCGGTGGCTCAATCGTACGACTGAGCTCAGTCGTGTGGTTCGATCATACGATTGAACCAGTTAGATATAATCTGTTCTAATTCAAATGTCCACCTTTATGAATGGCTCTAAGGTATATGTTACTTGTGTTGCAGCAACATGGCTGACAGCTGGACCATGAGCACTAAGGACAATATATGTGCTTACCTTGATCCAACTTCCTAGAACGCTTCAGAGTTCGATGGGATCATTGCTTTTCTTAGACGATCGAGGATCTACGGAGCCATTTCAACTCGTGCACACCTTATCGCTTATTGCAGCAGGCATTCTACGAGAATGCTGTTGTAGATCGCTCTATTGAGCCATACAGGATCCGAAGTTCTATCTTCGGCCAAGATATCGATATAGGGGAAGATGACTTCCGGAGGATCTTGGATTTGGGTGAGGACGGAGCCTACCCAACCAAGCTACATCCCCTGACTGTCCGGGGATGTTTTTTAAGGATCAAGTACGCCAGCGACATCAATGCCGGCGTGCTAAACCAGAGCAACATGTGCCCATAGTTCAAATACCTGGCACATGTGATCCTTAAGTGGATTACCTCTCAGCATGGAGGATTGGATGAGATAAGTGACCAAATCCAGAATTCATTCGTTGCACTGGTACTGAACCACCCGTTCATTTTCTCTTGGATGTTCTTCACGTGTCCGATGGAGAACATCGAGGCGAAGGGTAAGGAAGGCTTCTGCATGTACCTGAGGTTTCTACAGATGATTATTGAGGAGAAGCTTCCTTGGTTGCCAAAGGAGAAGGACGATGCGGTGTGTTTAGAGGTGATGGATGACACCACATTGGATCGGATGAAGGTGTACCAGGGCAAGCAGGTGAAGCCCCGGGTTCGGAGATTATTCGGCCATCGGGCCAACGTTGATTACGTGGCGCCCGCTCAAAAGAAGTGGCGCCATGATGACAGTGATTTGGATGTTGAGCTCATCTTTGTTCAAGATGATGATGATGATGAGGATGATGACCAAGATGATGGTCAGGGTGGTGGAGATGCTGGCTCCAGTCAAACACGGGCCACCGACACGTCGACCATATCTCTACCACCTCAGTAGAGTGGATCCTCAGCTCCCGGTGGATCTGAGCAGGCTGCCATCCACCGGGACTTTATGGTAGATGATGAAGAGGAGTCAGATGATGAGCCTCTCACTCGGAGAGTCGGTAGCTGAGTCGTGGCTACCGAAAAAGGGAAAGAGGCGGTTGGGGGATGCCAAGCTGGTTCGGAGGGTTGTGATACCGATGTTACAGATCCTACTTACACACCCGACCAGCCGGTTAGCCCAGGAGGAGCCCCAATAGTCAAGGGCTCCAGGAGGAAGAGGATAGCCCAGCCTTATGAAAAGAAGGGCAAGAGGTAAAAGATTGTTCTGATTACTTCTTCCACCACCACAGCTACTACCACCACCACAGCCACTGCCACCACCACTGTTCCTCACCCGACACCACTACTACCACTACTACTGCCACCACCACTGCCACTACTGTAGCCACTACTACTCCCACCATCACTTATACATTGACACCTACCTCACCCACAATACCCATATCTGTTCCACCATAACCCACTTCCATCCCTACTCCCATATACACCACAGCCACCACTACACCATCTATACCCCAAACTGGCACTTCCACCCTATTCCTACCTCCACAGGGATCTTCTCTACCCATTGTTAGGTTAGAGGAGCAGTTAGCTAGCCTCAACAGATTGGTGCTCAAGCTTCTAGCGACAGATGATATAAGAGCTAACCAGATGAGTCAGTTGATGGCGGTTAACACCGCTCAGGGCAAGCAGATAGCCCAGCTAACTGAGAAGAACGTTGCTCACGAGAGAGAGTTGGTTCGATCTTATAAGGCCCTGACTACACAAAACGACCTATTGATGGCATCTGTTAAGAGGATCGAGGAAGTGGAGAAGAAGAACAAGAAACTGATGTTGAGGTTGAAAGGGACGAATGGTGAGCCCTTGAAGATAAAGGGTGATGGTGATGATGGTGGAGATGATGATGATGATGATGATGATTCTTCTGATGATGAATCGGATGATGATGATGAGGATGATGAAGCGGTGGTAGTGGAAAGGGCAAAGACGATGATGACGACAACGACGATGATCAGTAAGGTGATGCATCTGCATCAGCCTCAAATCCATCTGCTCAGGAGAGGCGCACGAAGAAAAATCAAGATCAAAGACCCTCTTCCTCAGCTCCTCAAGCTGAAGAGATGACCGATCAAGGCAAAAGTAATAATTACATGTTTATGTATTTGAAACTTTTGTACTTGAATTATGTATTACATTAATGTAATTAATGATTATTAATGTTTAAATGACTTGATTAATGAATTATATTTAATGTGTTAAATGTTTAATCAAACAGATGAAGCTCAACAGACAGATGAATATGATGTCGTCCCCCTTCAGCAAATCAAGACTCAGCTCACTATGATTCTTGATTTGTAAGGGATCGTAAGACGATCTGTGAGCTACATTCCTGAGGAAGGCGAGATCATCCATGACCTCACTGATGAGCAGCTCGCTGATATGTTCAGACTTAATCTAGATGAGCTCGTCAAGGATGCTCCTGAGGTAGACGTCATGAGTGACGAGGAGCTACAGGGTATGGATGAGATTGAGATAGAGGATATAACGTCTGAATACTATCCTCAGTACACTAACCAAGAGGGCAATATTATCCCCAACTTGGGTGAAACATTTGGTAGTGATACATTTGAGAAGTTAGATGAGACTGAGAAGGAAAAAGAGAAAGATGAAAGGAAAGCCCAAGCTACAGACGCATATGTGGATATTAAGAAAGCTGAATGGGCAGCGTGCTTGTCTGAAATAAAAGCCCAACGTGTACCTCCAAAGTTGAACGCCTACACCAAACTATACCGAGTGAAGAAGCATCAGAAGGTGTCGGGTAAGATCATTAGTTGGGAATATTTTGAAGATTTGGACGTCTAGGCTGTCAAGAGGGAGAAGGGGATTGAGAACTTCAGATACTCACACGATCTGAAGACTCTTCCCGGTTTTGAGCTCAACAGGTTAGCCTGTTTGGACCTTTTGTACGCCGACCCTAGGAAAATGTCAGGGTCGTTCGAGACAATGCTAAAGAAGGAATACCATACCAAATGGATCAACTTCAGGCCTCAACAACCTAAGAGGTTCATACGTAAGACCGAAGTTGATTCTATTTCTGGAAGACCGAAAGTAGTGCTAAAGTGGAGTCCCCCGCGCACAATGTCTAAAATCCCTCTACGGGTGATGCCTTAGGACTTCACTCCACGCTTCAAATGGTGGTGTTATGACTGGAGGACGGGATAAGCGGTCATCGTTTTGCATAAAAAGGGTAAAATAGAGACAATCCGGGTATTTGTCCCGATGTGGCTAACCAACTTGTCTGCTAAAGATGTTTACACATTATACAAGTGGCCACTGTTCTATGACTCATAAGATATTATACAATCTCTACAATTCCAACACATTATACGGCTCTACTTCGTGTTTGAGATTCACGAGGGAGTCACAAGAGAAAGGTACAAGAAATTCAAAGAGCATTTGAAGGATGGTAGACAATAGGCTAAACTAGGTCCAAGGGGAGTTTGTTGATACATTATGTACCTAGTTTATGTTCTTAAATGTAAAAGTCTTTCAGTTCTTACACTGATGTAATACGATGACTTAATGAAATATGATATGCGTTTTGATGTTTATTTGTGGTTGATTATTTTATATTATTATTGTATTGAGTATGATTCACATGTATGAACTTTATATATAGGTTTGATGTTTGTGTACATGGTTCTAAGTCAGTAATGACTTAGAAATGTGTTCAACTTAGTCAAGTAGTTATTCGTACTAATGGACCATACTTATGGACCATACGCACGAATGAACCATACGTATGGACCAGTCGCATGACTGAACCAGGAGACTGGATCAGTCGTATGATTAAGACATTAGATTGACTCAATCGCACGACTGAACCTTCAGTCGTGCGTATGAGTCAGACGCATGAGTCAGTCGCACGACTGAACCATGCTAATGGTTCAGTCGTACGAATGGACACTGAAAACCTATAAATACCATATAATTTGTGGAAAAACAGAACACTTTGAATACTTTCATACCCTAGTCGTCCAGAGCGTCCTAAGTCGCCCATCCAATTTCATAGTTCGTTCTTGATCGATTCCAACTCGTTCTTAACATTTTTTCATCCTTAGATCGATCAGGTTGTTCGTTTCACTAATTGGATCACCAATCAAATAGAATTCCGCGCTATTTGATCTGGTCTCACGTAGAATCCGTTAGTACTCCATATGAAAAAGGTCCTAATAGTAATCAACTGACATCTTTCACCCTCCAAACACACATTCCGTTAATTCCAATCAGAGCTTACCTATAACCTTGCAAAGCATGAAAAATACTAGTCAACATAAAGTTGGTGAGCATTCGGGTTTTAAAACTTATAAACTTTTAGCTTTCAAAATCAAAATGATATAGCGAGTTAATATACTTAACATAGACTAGCTAGATACTATGATAACAATCAGGTCATAAGTCCATAATCAAGCCAAGAAACACGTCATTGCCCCACAACAATCTAAACATATAAACTCACTCACCATATTTCTTGACCAGCGTGACTTGTCGCGAGAGTGGGCCCTTCTAACCTGATAGATCGACCAATATAGTCTGCGGGCTCCCCGAGGTTAATGATTATGGGGGGATTTAGAGCTCAATATTCATACACTTATACTATTGACCAAAACTTATACCGTAATAAATATATTATCCTCGTTCTATCCATCATGTGTATAAAAACAGTTAATCATGTTTTAATCCCAAAACAGTTTACATAAAACAATATTTAAAATACGGCCGAAGAACTCACCTTCGTACACGATCAAATAACCAATCAAAAACATCTTGCATCAATTATCAAGATCCTAAATGTGGAAGAATTAATTAATATTTGTAAAAGCATGTTCATGAGAATGCTTGTTCACCCAACTTATTACTTTTCTTAAATAAAAATATCTTATTATTTTTTATAGTTTTTAAAGAAAATCATTGATATTTTATAAACGTTTGTTACTTTTCCAAAAGAATTATGAGTTGCAACACATCTATCTTATAAACTAATATCTATCTTAAACGTATAATACTTAATTAACGAGGCATCTAATGGTATCACTAGTTTATTTGTTAACCCTATGTTTATTTCGTACGTATTATATTTCTAGACTAGAAGATTTATGTTATAAAACCACAAATTCAAACTTACATTTATTTTATAGTTTGTGGTAATTTTATTCAAAGATTTACTAAATTCTTTTTAAATATTAAATTTTGTAGTTTTACTCAAAAATCTCTTGTATTTCTTTTATAAAACAAATTTTTAGAGTTGTCAAGATTTTTTAATTAATAATAAAACATACATTATTTTTGTAAAGTTAATATTATTTTTAAATATACGAATGTATCGACTAGCCTTTTAAGAATCCGCTAACTTGAGGTCGTTTGCTTAATATATATATATATATATATATATATATATATATATATATATATATATATATATATATATATATATATATATATATATATGTTATTATATGTATATTCCATTTATTCGTTGTTATTGTCCAAAGCATATATTATTTTTCAGTTTCGTATGGTTATATTTATAAGGTCTTGGAGTCACATTTGTTCTCTTTAGTCAAGTTCATTTGTCATAACATCCTTTTAGCCTTATGTATGGTATTAATCACGGATTCTAGTTCTCGAATCATTGTCTTCCAACTTTTCATCTAAGTGAAATCTTATAATGTGTCCAAGTATATATTTTATATTAACATTCTACCTTAATCTTTTCTTTTTAGGATAAATAACACCATCCATTATTTCATTTTAATCACGTTTTTATGGCATCATATTCAACATTATCCATCATATTTCACTTAATTATCATCCTATGATTTTATTTTTACATCATTCCTACTTAATCACTCCTATGAACTATAATCAACCAAGTCTCCCATCCTACACATATATACATACATACGCAACATATACATACAACTATATACATTCTTTTGAACCTAATTTTACCAACAACATGATTTCATAAAACTAATATAATTTCAACATACATTTTTCAGATTTGTAACCCCATTCCAAAACCCATTTTTCATCAATACATCATTTTTCATAAAACATCTAAGTGGGTGAAACTAGGGTTTATCAAGATTATCATCTTGATTATTCATGCATGAAGTGATAATGACAATCTAACCCAAATGAGTATACCTTCAGCCTAAACCAACGATTCCCAACGCTAGCATGATGATTTCTAACACCCGATTACACCTCTAATGCCCTAACAATGTTCCAACTAGAAACTCTCTCTCATTCTTTAGTCGAATGAAGGTGGTGAAGGTTCCTTAGAGTGATAGAGGTGTGATTTCGAGGGGGTATCAGTGGTGCTCGTGATGGCTGAAGGGGGGAGGGTTGGGTGACCGAGAGTGGTATGGCGTCAGGTGGTGATGATAGTCGATGGTGCGGATGGCGGAGATGATCACGGTGGTGGATGGTGGCCACGGTGGTGATGTAGGTTGATGGCGGTGGTGATACCGAGTTGATGATGGTGGTTGAAGGTGGGGGGCGACTGGTTGGTGATGTGGTCGACGGTGCGGGTGGCGGATGGTAGTCACGACGGCGGATGGTGGTTGCGGTGGTAGTGGTTCCGGCGTGTGGGGGCTAATAGTGTGGCGGTCGGCGGTGGTGGTCTCGGCGTTGGTAGTCTCGGCGGTGGTGATGGTACCCGGTGGTGGAGTGGGGGAGGGGAGTCAGGGAGATGAATGGGTTGTGGGTGTGTTTGCGGGTGTTGAGTATGTGTTTAAAATGCGTAAGTATGTATATATATGATTTTGCAAGATTTGGTGGATGGTAGGTGTCACCCATGCATAATTATTATTATTATTATTATTATTATTATTATTATTATTATTATTATTATTATTATTATTATTATTATTATATATTATTATTATTATTATATTATATTAGTATTAGTATTAGTCCAAACGGTTACCGACTTTGAGGTTCGTTAGAACCGTTAACCAATGTTTTTAACTAATAAACACAAATAATAGTAAATATAAAATTATTAATAGGTTAGTTTCATAGAGCGTTGACCTGATTTGAACGGTTGTCACAATTTTGAATGTTGGTTGGGGCTGTATTATGTGTTTTGTGTTGGTTCTAGGGAAGCAGGAATACTAATGAATGGTGGTATTTGTCTGTTTGAGTGATAGCTTCTGGATGTTTGCGTTTGTGTGGTGTTTTCTGTCAGCTTTAGGCAATTGACATTCTCTGGAGAAGTGACCGTAGAGTTGACAATTGTAGCATCTCACCTTGGTTTTATCAAAATCATCTTGTTTTTTTATCATACTTAAGCCCCTTTCCTTTCTATGAACTTCTTGGATCTGTGACTGTCACACCCTGAAAATCGCAGCTGAAGATCGCGTGACGTGGTGGTAATGGAATTGGAATTATTACAACTGCCGTAGTCAAATGTTATTGATTAATAAGTTGACTATCTTTACATAACAAATATTTGAACATACTACATTATCAAGCTTAGTTTACAAAACAACAAGTTTATCATTAAAGACTTAAAGTAGTCAACATAAAAACGTTTGGTCTTTCCAAAGACACATTTCCATCATTCCCAAATCAAGCATACCTATAACCCTGAAACATGAGAAAATACTAGTCAACATAAAGTTGGTGAGCATTCGGGTTTTCATAATTTTTATAAACAATCAGTTTTTCAAAACCGTTATGATGTAGTGAGATAATATACTCAACATAGACTAGCTAGGTACTATGATTAATTCAGGTCATAAGTCCTAATCAAGCCAAGAAACACGTCATTGCCCCACAACTATCCAGACATATAAACACCCTCGCTACAACCTGACAAGTGCGACTGGTCGTGAGAACGGGCCCTTCTAACCCGATAGATCTATCAATATAGTCTGCGGCCTCATCCCCGAGGTTAATGATTATGGGGGGATTCAGCGCCCAATAGTATTCTCCGATACTATTGCCTCAACTTATACCGTCATGTGTGACATCCGGTAATTTTCCGTTACCAAACTCCGTTAGCTCCGTTAAGTTTTGCATACACGTGTCGTAAGCACACACTAGTTGTCGTTTGACGTTGGTGACTTAAAAATAATTAATAATGTTAATTTAATAATAATCTAGTTGATAAGATGATTATTATTAATGTTTATGTTTTTACGCGATTTAAAGACTATTCAGGAATTTTATGGCGTAACGCGGAAACGCGTGTGTTAATTTGTATGTTGTGTGTTTTTATAAGGATAAATATATATTGTTAGTATTAGTTTATATATTATTAAGTGGTTAAAAACACTTTTAAAAGGGGTATAAAGCTTACTTTTATAAAGATATAAAAACACAAGGATTAAAGGGTAATTAGTGAAAATAATTAAACAAAATAACCCTAAACCCCTTCCCCCACACCCTTGCGGCCGTAACCCCCATTCCACACCTCCTCCACTTCGAATTCAGCCAGAACACACACATACAATTTGATTTTGGTTGATCTCAAGCACTACAACAAGTTAGAATCATCAATTGCAAGATAATACACGTTTAAAGGTTAGAATTTTACAAGTTTTGTGGTGTTCTTGATATGGCCGAAACATAGGCTGCGAATTGGGGATTATGGTGCTGAATTTTTGATGTTTTGTTGATGTTAGTATGTTAGTTGGATTGATTACATGTTGTTTAACGTTGATTATGCATGAATTGTATGTTTTTAGTGGATTGATCATGAACTTTGATTATAGGCAAACCCTAATTCGAAATTGATGATGATAACATGGAATTGATGATTGTTAGATGATTATATGATGTTAGTTAGGTTGTATGAATGTTGAATGATGTTGATTTTGCAAGAAATCTAGGGTTTGATCATCTAGTTCATACATTGCCATAAGAGGAAACTTTTTGTTCTTGGAATTCATGATTTGATGATTCTAAGATGTTAGATGTAATGCTTAGATGTTAGTTTAATTGAATTGTGCAAGAAAATCCTTGAAATTATGATGTTGATCATGACTTACTAAAGTAGAAACTTTGTGTATGATGTTTGGGAATTTGGATGTTTTAGAAGTGATTAGCATGTTAGGATGAATTCTATGAACTTGATTAGGTATATAATAGTTGAAATTATGGTTGAATTGGATACTAAATCACTTTTGGGTATTACTTTCCCAAAAGGGAAACTTTATTGTGCACGAACTTTGGATATCGAGAATTGGACTTGTTTATAGTTTTAGGATCATGCTAGAATGATTGTTATGGATGTTTAAAGTGGTAGAATCTGTTAATTGGGTAGTATGGAATGTTTATTTGGTTATTGGGTGATTTATGCACTTTGATGGTCATGTATGGTTTGGTATGTTGATTAGTAACTAGGACATCATTTTTGGGACTGGAATTGATCATATTGGTGTATGTTGCATGTATCGGATATCTTGTATGTGTTGTGGATAGTATGGATGACTTTTTGATAAATTATCTGTTTTGACCCGTATGTGCTAAATCATGACTATAGGTCATCTACGTAGGTTATGCATGATCTGACCTGTTATATGATACACTAGTTATGTTATGAACACACTGAGTATGCTAGATGCTAAGAATTTACATAACTTGTATGATATGTGCATAGTATGATGATTTAAGCAATGCATTGGGAATGTAGCACCAAATGTGATTCATTGGGATGTTAACCATGTATGTTATATGCTTATGTATGTTTAAATGGTTTACAACACATAATGTCACCAACGGGTCAAACGGGTCAACTAGGTCACATGTATGTTGTTTTATAAAACCTTGAGTTCTTTGTTTGTAGAACACTTAGGGTTTCTCTTGGGATTGTTGTGTGTACATGTACTTATGTACTTGTGTGTTCTAGGTAACCTTTGAAGGTTGTCTTTCCACTCGTTCTTGTCAAGTTAAGCCTTAGATATCTATCACGCGTATCAGGTGAGTTCATGCCCCACTGTTTTACTTAATCTCTTTTGGGGGAGATAGCATACTGGTAACTTTATAACGCTTTTTATATTTAAGATGTGTACGATATTAATATAGTGCTGTTTACTATGATAAAGTCCTCACACTTTCGAATTGTTAATATTGGATAGCGGGGAAACTTGGGTAGTACTACTGGGTCTGACGAGCCCCACCTGTGTGACTCGAGGTCAACCGGGTGCAATTTGTCCTATGATTATTCGTCATGATATGGTGAAGTCGTGACGGGAGGCAAACATAACACAGTCAGCTTCAATTGCGAAATCACTATGTATTAATATCAATTGTTAATGGACTAGCTAGCTATTACAATGCACATGCTTATTTATACACTATTGATAAACTGTTATGTTTATACGCAAACTCTTGAACTCACCAACCATGTGTTGACTTTTAGTATGCTATTCTCAGGTCGTTAATCTGGACTGCTGATAGGAGCACTACACGAGTCAGCATGCATTTTAGAGATCTAAACTTCAAACATAATTACTCGTCTTTTATTTATGGTTTAAAATACTTGGTTGGCACTTGTTTTGCCATATGGTACTTTCACATGTTTTGGGTTGTTTTATTTACTTTACGCTTCCGCATGACTTTTAAAGTTTGAACCTTGTTTGGTTTACATTAAAGTAGCATATAGAGTCGTTCCGAGTAACTATTGACTGTGATCCTGGTTTGTTCACACGCCTCGCGGTAAAACTCCGCACGTGGATTTTGAGGGTGTGACAGATTGGTATCAGAGCCATTGGTTATAGAGAACTAGTTGCATACACTAGACTATAACCGCACACAGTTAGTTAGTTACTTGTTCCTGATTTTTCTACTGTATACTCATTGGCATACACAACACACTCTCTGCAGCATGGCATCGTCCTCGAGAGCACGTGGTAAGCGACCAGCATCACCCACACGACCCGAGTCCCCACCTCCTGGACCGGTACCTGACGATGGACTGGACTGGCCTCGTTTGGACTATCCACGAGGTGAGTTCGACTGGGATCAACCATTTGTGCCACCCGAACGTGACCCTCCACGAGACTGGAGTTTCTACCCTGAGTTTGTGGATCACCTTATGTACAGGGAACGTGTGCCTACATCAAGACCCCGAACTAGGACCAGCACTGAACAACCATTACCTACACTTCCGCGGACGGTGCAGTCCAACGAGCAGGTTATTGCTGCATTGGTGGCAGCACTGGACACGGAGCAACACCGGGTCCGACGACTCACTAGCGATGTCTGTACACTACAGCGCGAGGTGTACACGCTGCGACATCAACTGGATGAACTCGAGGAGCATCGTGGTAAAACCTTGGAGGGGTGTTACCAAATGCGGGATGGTTACCAGACGCTGAGTGGACGCGTGACCGCACGGGAACAGCGCGATGAAGCAACCGACAACAGGATTGCTGCTTTAGAGGCCCAGTTGGCGGCGCTTCAGATCGTCATAGCTCCTGCTCTTGTGAAGGTCCCCGAGGAGGAGGAACCAGAAGAGGAACCTAAGGGAGAACCTGAGGAAGAACCTGTAGAGATGGATGATGACAGTAACGGTTCAGACATAGTTGATTGATTCTATTCTATTTCCTTTAAACGACTTGGACTATGTAGCGTTTCTTTATTTTGGAACCTATGTGGGAAGAATTGTTTCCCCACCCGAACAACAAACTCAAATTTTGACATTGATAAATAATTTGTGACTCATTTGCAATTTATTTACCTTGGTTATTATTTTTGTTATACTTGTTGTGGTGGTGATGATTCATTACTTTCTTATAGTTTACTATACTTCAATGAGTAACATCAAACAACGGTTTTTGTTCGATTGATCATTACTCATTATTGTATTTATGAATGTAAAGTGAATAATGGATCCCTGAGGACGTGGACGTGGCCGAGGACGCGGGCGCGGGCGTGGATGAGGCGCCGGTGACCAAGGTGCCGGTGCCCAAGGTGCCGGTGACCAAGGCGCCGGTACCATAAATATGACCCCTACGGAACTGGCTGCCCTAATAAATGCACAAGTCCAGGCAGCGTTAGCTGCTCCTCAAGTAGGACAGGCCGCAGGTAAATGATAAAGGAAAAATTTTGTCAAATCCTATAGTTAATCGAATAAGACATCTGATCAATATTTATCGTGTTAAAGCAGGACCGCCAGCATGTACCTACAAGTCCTTCATGGACTGCAAACCTCACACCTACAGTGGAACCGAGGGAGCTGTAGGGTTGGTAAGGTGGTTTAAGAAGACGGAGTCCGTTTTCTCAAAGTGCAACTGTCCACCAGCTGACCAGGTGAAATACGCTACGAGAACACTGGATGGTGCTGCATTGTCCTGGTGGAACGCTCAGGTGCAGATGCTAGGGCAAGCCATGGCAAATGAGCTCCCGTGGAATGAATTTAAAGATATGATGATCCAGGAATACTGTCCTCGAAGCAAAGTTCAAAAGTTGGAGATGGAATTTTGGCAGTTGAAAATGCAAGGTTCCGAGATCGAGGCCTATACAACAAGAACTCACGAGCTGGCCACACTATGTCCTGGAATGGTGAACGAGATGCACAAGCGAGTGGAACATTACATTCGGGGATTGGTGCCCGAAATTAGGAGCATGGTGACTTCCTCTAACCCCGCCACTATACAACAAGCTATCCGACTAGCCCACAAACTAACTGACGAAGCTGTGGAGCAATAACGGTTGCCAAACGGGGCGTTGCTGCAAGCGTGCCCGACAACAAAAAGAAGTGGGATGCCTCCAACAACACCAACACACCAACAACAATAGAGTATCATCATCCGGTGGTCAACACCAATCTCAACAACAACAACCACAGCAGCAACAACGAAGGTTTGACAACCATCATAATTTCAACCAGTCAACCTCGAACAATCAAGGATCGAGCGGGATGGTGGTAAACAGCCGATGTGCACGCGGTGCAACTATCATCACGTTGGGAGATGTGACAATTACAAGTGTCAGCGGTGTGGTAAAATGGGACACTTGGCTAAGGATTGCTGTGGTGAGATGGTTAGGAAACCACAGCAACCTCAGGAGACTCCAAAGGGTTGTTTCGAGTGCGGAAAGGAGGGGCACTACAAGCGAAACTGCCCGCAGTTGAGGAAGAACGGTAATGGCAATGGCCAAACCAACAACAACCAAGGTAACAACAACAACAAAGATGGGAACTGCAATGGTAACGGTGGTAATAATAATGGAGCCAAGGGGAGAGCCTTCGTCATTAGCTCAGGTGAGGCTCTAAACGACCCTACTACTGTTACTGGTAGGTTTTCTGTAAATGGGTGTTTTGCTACAGTATGTTTGATACTGGAGCCGATAGGAGTTTCATATCCTTAAAGTTCTGTAGTCTCCTAAGTGATATCCCTTCTACCTTAGAATCCAAATATACCGTAGAATTGGCTGACGGTAAACAGATCCATGTGACACACATTCTTAAGATTGTAAGATAGAACTCGCTGGTCATACTTTCGCTATATATCTTATGCCTGTTACACTAGGAAGTTCCGACGTTGTGGTAGGCATGGATTGGCTCTCAAATAAGCAAGCGGAAGTCATATGTCACGAGAAGAGCATACGAATTCCTGTTGGTGATGAAATTCTCACAGTCCGAGGCGATAGGAGTGGTGCAGTGATGGGCATTATCTCCTACATGACAGCACATAAGTTATTGCGAAAAGGTCGTTTGGCTATTCTGGCACTCGTCACCGATAAGCAGCCAGAGGAAAAGAAAATAGAGGACATCCCGTGGTACGTGATTTTCCAGAGGTGTTTCCAGAGGATCTTCCTGGACTACCACCTCATCGTCAAGTGGAATTCTAAATTGAACGGACTCCCGGTGCAGCCCCGATTGCTAGAGCACCTTATCGATTAGCACCGAACGAACTACTGGAGTTGTCATCACAACTTCAGGAGCTTTTAGATAAGGGCTTTATTCGACCTAGCACATCACCTTAGGGAGCCCCTGTCCTTTTTGTTAAGAAGAAAGATGGCACATTTCGAATGTGCATCGATTATAGAGAATTAAACAAAGTCACAGTCAAGAACTGATATCCTCTACTCGTATCGACAATTTGTTTGATCAGCTTCAAGGATCAAGCTATTATTCGAAGATCGACTTGAGATCTGGTTATCATCAACTCAGAGTCCGTGAGGAAGACATCTCCAAAACCACATTCCATACTCGTTATGGTTATTACGAGTTCTTGGTCATGCCTTTTGGGTTGACTAATGCACCGCGATGTTCATGGATCTCATGAATCACGTGTGCAAACCCTATCTTGATTAGTTTGTTATTGTGTTTATCGATGACATACAGATATACTCTAAAACCAAGGAGGACCATGAAGAGCATCTACATTAATCTTGGAATTATTGAAAAATGAGCAACTGTACGCCAAATTCTCTAAGTGTGACTTTTGGATACGCGAAGTACAATTCCTAGGTCATATTGTTAATGAGAAGGGTATACATGTTGATCCTGCCAAGATTGTGGCAATAAAGAATTGGGCTATACCTAAAACAACGAGTGAGATACGACAATTTCTGGGATTAGGGGGTATTACCGACGATTTATAGAGGGATTTTCTAAGATTGCAAAACCTCTCACCGCTTTGACCCACAAAGGAACGATATACAAATGGGGAGAAAGTCAAGAGGCGGCTTTTCAACTATTGAAACAGAAACTCTGTAGTGTACCAATATTGGCACTGCCAGAAGGGACAGATGATTTCGTAGTGTATTGTGACACGCATCCATTCAAGGATTAGGTTGTGTTCTGATGTAGCATGATAAGGTGATAGCCTACGCCTCGAGACAACTAAAGGTTCACAAGAAGAATTATACTACCCATGATCTGGAGTTGGGTGCAGTAGTTTTTGCCTTAAAGATTTGGAGACATTACTTATACGGTACCAAATGTACTATCTACACCGATCACAAGAGTCTTCAACATATCTTTGAGCAAAAATAGTTGAATATGAGGCAACGATTAGGTGGAACTTCTGAACGATTATGAATGCGCTATCAAGTACCATCCTGGAAAGGCGAACGTAGTTGCCGATGCCTTAAGCCGAAAAGAAATAGTTAAACCCAGGCGGGTGCGAGCCTTGCAACTCACGATCAGTACCCATTTGCCTGAACAAGTTAAGGAAGCACAAATAGAAGCCTTAAAAGAGGAAAACATTGTTTCTGAGTCATTACGGGGAATGGATAAACAATTGGTAGAGAAAGAGGATGGAATTCGGTACTTCATGGATAGACTTTGGGTGCCTGTTTATGGAAATCTGAGGGAATTGGTTATGAGCGAGGCACACAAGTCTAAATACTCTATACATCCTGGATCTGACAAGATGTATCATGATCTAAAGGCGCACTATTGGTGGCCTAACATGAAGGCAGACTAGCTACATATGTGAGCAAGTGTTTGACCTGTTCGAAGGTAAAGGTGGAATACCAAAAACCATCCGGACTGTTACAGCAACCCGAGATACCAATGTGGAAATGGGAACAAATTTCTATGGATTTTATCACTAAATTACCCCGGACTAATACTGGTTGTGACACAATCTGGGTCATTGTGGTCGGTTGACCAAGTCCGCTCACTTCCTTGCAATTAAGGAAACGGATTAGATGGAGAAACTAACCCGATTGTATATTAAGGAAATCGTTTCGAGACACGATGTACCAATCTCCATTATTTCTGATCGCGATGCTCGTTTCACGTCACACTTCAGGTAGTCACTGCAGAAATCTCTGGGTAGACGATTGGATATGAGTACTGCTTATCATCCACAGACTGACGGTCAGAGTGAGCGTACCATACAGACTTTGGAGGATATGCTACGTGCTTGTGTGATTGATTTCGGGAACAACTGGGAAGTTCACCTACCTTTGGTGGAATTTTCCTATAATAACAGTTATCACACTAGCATACAGGCAGCACCTTTCGAGGCTTTGTATGGAAGAAAGTGTCGATCACCGGTTTGCTGGGCTGAAATTGGTGATAGTCAACTAACGGGTCCCGAGCTAATACATGAAACAACTGAGAAGATCGTGCGGATACGGACCGTATGGCAGCAGCGCGAGATAGATAGAAAAGTTATGCTGACAAGAGACGGAAACCTCTAGAATTCCAAATTGGCGACAAAGTGTTATTGAAAGTCTCACCGTGGAAAGGCGTAGTTCGGTTTGGCAAGCGAGGAAAGCTTAATCCGAGGTATGTTGGACCATTGAGATACTGGAAAGAATAGGTCCGGTGGCCTATCGACTAGCCTTGCCTGATTCGCTAAGTGGAGTCCACAACGCGTTTCACGTTTCCAATCTGAAGAAGTGTCTATCTGACGAGACACTAATTGTGCCACTAGAAGACGTTCAAGTGGATGACCAATTGCGCTTTATTGAAGAACCCGTCGAGGTGATGGATCGTGAGGTGAAAACACTTAAGCAGAGCAAAATACCTATAGTCAAAGTTCGTTGGAACTCGCGACGTGGACCGGATTCACGTGGGAACGTGAGGATCAAATGAAGCTTAAGTACCCTCAACTGTTCGAGATGATGCCTGCAGATAAAGGTATTGATTTAAATTTCGGGACGAAATTTCTTTCAACATGGGGATGGTGTGACAACTCATCCAAAACTCACTCGATTTCGATTTCTGTATGCCAATGCAGTAGACCAGTGATGGAACACTCTCACCAGTGATGGAACACTCTACCATGTAACGCAATTTTCGGGACGAAAATTCTTTCAACACGGGGATAATGTGACATCCGGTAATTTTCCGTTACCAAACTCCGTTAGCTCCGTTAAGTTTTGCATACACGTGTCGTAAGCACACACTAGTTGTCGTTTGACGTTGGTGACTTAAAAATAATTAATAATGTTAATTTAATAATAATCTAGTTGATAAGATGATTATTATTTAATGTTTATGTTTTTACACGATTTAAAGACTATTCGGGAATTTTATCGCGTAACGCGGAAACATGCGTGTTAATTTGTATGTTGTGTGTTTTTATAAGGATAAAATATATAATTGTTAGTATAGTTTATATAATTATTAAGTTGTTAAAAACACTTTTAAAAAGGGGTTTAAAGCTTACTTTTATAAAGATATAAAAACACAAGGATTAAAGGGTAATTAGTGAAAATAATTAAACAAATAACACTAAACCCCTTCCCCCACACCCTTGCGGCCGTAACCCCCATTCCACACCTCCTCCACTTCGAATTCAGCAAAGAACACACACATACAATTCGATTTTGGTTGATCTCAAGCACTACAACAAGTTAGAATCATCAATTGCAAGATAATACACGTTTAAAGGTTAGAATTTTACAAGTTTTGTGGTGTTCTTGATATGGCCGAAACATAGGCTGCGAATTGGGGATTACGGTGCTGAATTTTTGATGTTTTGTTGATGTTAGTATGTTAGTTGGATTGATTACATGTTGTTTAACGTTGATTATGCATAAATTGTATGTTTTAGTGGATTGATCATGAACTTTGATTATAGGCAAACCCTAATTCGAAATTGATGATGATAACATGGAATTGATGATTGTTAGATGATTATATGATGTTAGTTAGGTTGTATGAATGTTGATTTTGCAAGAAATCTAGGGTTTGATCATCTAGTTCATACATTGCCATAAGAGGAAACTTTTTGTTCTTGGAATTCATGGTTTGATGATTCTAAGATGTTAGATGTAATGCTTAGATGTTAGTTTAATTGAATTGTGCAAGAAAATCAATGAAATTGTGATGTTGATCATGACTTACTAAATGTAGAAACTTTTGTGTATGATGTTTGGGAATTTGGATGTTTTGGAAGTGATTAGCATGTTAGGATGATTTCTTTGAACTTGATTAGATATATAATAGTTGAAATTATGGTTGAATTGGATACTAAATCACTTTTAGGTGTTACTTTCCCAAAAGGGAAACTTTATTGTGCACGAACTTTGGATATCGAGAATTGGACTTGTTATGGTTTTAGGATCATGCTAGAATGATTGTTATGGATGTTTAAAGTGGTAGAATCTGTTAATTGGGTAGTATGGAATGTTTATTTGGTTATTGGGTGATTTATGCACTTTGATGGTCATGTGGTTTGGTATGTTGATTAGTAACTAGGACATCATGTTTGGGACTGGAATTGATCATATTGGTGTATGTTGCATGTATCGGATATCTTGTATGTGTTGTGTATAGTATGGATGACTTTTTGATAAATTATCTATTTTGACCCGTATGTGCTAAATCATGACTATAGGTCATCTAGTAGGTTATGCATGATCTGACCTGTTATATGATACACTAGTTATGTTATGAACACACTGAGTATGCTAGATGCTAAGAATTTACATAACTTGTATGATATGTGCATAGTATGATGATTTAAGCAATGCATTGGGAATCTAGCACCATATGTGATTCATTTTGATGTTAACCATGTATGTTATATGCTTATGTATGTTTAAATGGTTTACAACACATAATGTCACCAACGGGCAAACGGGTCAACTAGATCACATGTACGTTGTTTTTATAAAACCTTGAGTTCTTTGTTTGTAGAACACTTAGGGTTTCTCTTGGGATTGTTGTGTGTACATGTACTTATGTACTTGTGTGTTCTAGGTAACCTTTGAAGGTTGTCTTTCCACTCGTTCTTGTCAAGTTAAGCCTTAGATATCTATCACGCGTATCAGGTGAGTTCATGCCCCACTGTTTTACTTAATCTCTTTTGGGGAGATAGCATACTGGTAACTTTACAACGCTTTTTATATTAAGATGTGTACGATATTAATATAGTGCTGTTTACCATGATAAAGTCCTCACACTTTCGAATTTTTAATATTGGATAGCGGGGAAACTTGGGTAGTACTACTGGGTCTGATGAGCCCCACCTGTGTGACTCGAGGTCAACCGGTGCAATTTGTCCTATGATTATTCGTCACGATATGGTGAAGTCGTGACGGGAGGCAAACATAACACAGTCAGCTTCAATTGCGAAATCACTATGTATTAATATCAATTTGTTAATGGACTAGCTAGCTATTACAATGCACATGCTTATGTATACACTAATGATAAACTGTTATGTTTATACGCAAACTCTTGAACTCACCAACCATGTGTTGACTTTTTAGTATGCTATTCTCAGGTCGTTAATCTGGACTGCTGATAGGAGCACTACACGAGTCAGCATGCATTTTAGAGATCTAAACTTCAAACATAATTACTCGTCTTTTATTTATGGTCTAAATACTTGGTTGGCACTTGTTTTGCCATATGGTACTTTCACATGTTTTGGGTTGTTTTTTTACTTTACGCTTCCGCATGACTTTTAAAGTTTGAACCCTGGTTTGGTTTACGTTAAAGTAGCATATAGAGTCGTTCCGAGTAACTATTGACTGTGATCCTGGTTTGTTCACACGCCTCGCGGTAAAACTCCGCACGTGAATTTTGAGGGTGTGACATCATGACATATATTATACTCATTTACCCATCATATATAAAAAGAGTAATCAACATACATTCCTTCCCCCAAAACAGTTTAAATAAAATAATATTTAAAATGGGGCCGAAGTACTCACCTTTGATGTGATTCAAATCTCAGGTTTATGCGTCTTGCACCGGTCTAATCACGATCCTTGACATGAAAGACTCATTTTAATAATAGAAAAGCTTGTTTTTTTTAAGAATGCAATTCACCCAACTTATTGACCTTTTTACTCGTGAAAACGCTTTTAAAATATTACAGTAATTTTTGAGAAATCATTTTATTTGGTGCGGGTTATTATTAATACACTTGTATCTAAATAATAATACTAGTCATATCTTATTTCTATAGTCGTTTCTTATGTAGACTATTGTACTTTCCTACCAACGATCTATGCCATTTTATTCATTGACTCTCACTATATTTGTGTATATTATTTCCAAGTATCGTGTTTTAACTATTAAAATAATATTTATAATTATTTTTATATATATATTCTTTTAAAAGTGATTTTATTTATTAGTTTCATAATGTTAAATTTTAAGTTATTCTAACTTATTTTTGATGGTTTCGAAATATATTTATATAATTTTACTTTTATTAATCATAATTTTACCCATAAAGATCTATTTTATACAAATTTATTTTGCAAAATCTTAAAACTTCATTTTTAGTAAATTTCATCATTCCATTAATCTTATACATAGTTTCCAAGTCCTCTACTTAACTTAACAAATTTTCTCGTTAAAATCCTTCTTAACTCATTATAATATTTCAACTTAGTTATTCTTCCAAGAATGTTATGTACTACATATAATCCATCTTTCTAGTCTAGATATCGTTTTATTTCACTCAAAAATCCTTATTATCCAAGAGTTCTTAAAGTATTAGTATTATCCATTTGTCCATAGTTCTAACTAATAATCCTTGTAATCCATAATCAATATACTTTTTAACCTACACATACATTCATAACCATATACATATATTCAAACTCATTCTTTCAAACCCAATCATACACATAACATGATTTCATCATCTAAAACTATCTAACTTAATATTTTCAGAATTATATTCCAAATCAAAGACCCAATATTCATCAAAGCATAAGTTTTCCAAAAACAAGTGAGCGGGTGAACAATGTTTATCAAGATCTCCATCTTGATCTTCCATGCATGAACATATATAGATAAATTAACCTAAATAATTATACCTCAAGCCTAAACCAAAGGTTTCTAGTGTTAGCTCATGATTCTTCAACACCCGGTTTCACCTTCAAGTCTTAAACCCAACTTTACTTGAAAACCCTCTTGTGTTTTAGTCAAAGAATGAAATGAGGGTTTCTTATGGTGGTGCTGGTGTGATTTCAAAGGTGGGGTAGTGGTGGTGCTCACGGTGGTCGAAGGGGGCAGGGGTTGGGTGACCGATGGTGGTGGGGTGATGGGTTAAAGGAGGTGGTCGATGGTGCCGGTGGTGGATGGTGGTTATGGTGGTGGATGGTGGTTGCGGTGGTGGATGGTGGTTGTGGTCGTGGATGGTGGTTGCAGCGGTGGTGCGGACGGTGGTGGTGGTCTTGGTGGTTGTGTTAGGTGGTGAGGGTGACGGGATGGTGGTGGTGATTGGTGGTGGTAGTGGTTCCAGCGGTTGTGGTGCTGACGGTGTTGTGGTCGTGGCGGTGGGGTGGCGGCCGGTGGTGGAGGCCGGTGGTGGAGGCCGGCGGTGATGGTCTTGGTAGGGGTGGTGGTGACCGATGAGGAAACGGAGAGAAGAGGGAGATGAAGAGATTGTGTGTGTGTGTGTAGGTGAGTGTGTATAGTGTGTGTTTATGGGTTATATAAATGGAATGTAGGTTGAGTTGTCCTGCATGCAAGACCAACATGTAATCACCACACTAATATATTATTATTATTTAGTTATTATTATTATTGTTTAGTTATTATTATTATTATTAAATTTAGTCTCTTGTCTCAACCGGTTAACAGACTACGGAATTCGCGTGAAACATTGGTCAAAGTTTCAGATCGTCAAACGGGTCAGAAATAATAAATAAATGTTTATTATTATCAAACAAAATTGAGTTCGCGTTGACCTGATTTTGACTGGTTGTCAAAGTCTCTCATTGTTTAACAAATTTCATCCCGAAATTTACGTTGCTGGATCTGCATTAGGCTTAGATTTAAAAAGATGTGGATACTTCTGTTGCATTTGGTCTTCACATTCCCATGTAAATTCAGGCCCTCTCTTAGAACTCCATCTTACTTTGACCAATTTGATTTGACTTCGTCTGAGCTTCTGAACCTTCCAATCCAAAACTTCTATGGGTTCTTTGATAAAATGAAGTTTGTCGTCAATACAAAATTCATCTTGTGGAATAAATAGTGATTCATCTGACATACATTTCTTATGATTAGATACATAAAATACGTTATGCACATTACCAAGTGCACTTGGTAGATGAGGATGGTATGCAACTGGTCCAATACGTTCTATTAACTCAAATGGCCCAATGAATCGAGGATTGAGTTTTCTCATTTACCAAATCTCATAATGCCCTTCCAAGGAGATACTTTCAGAAATACTCTGTCACCAACTTGAAATTCCAATGGTTTTCTTCGATTATCCGCGTAGCGCTTTTGTCTGCTTCTTGCCGCTTCAAGTCTCTTTCTGATCTGCTCAATCTTATCAGTCGTTTCTTGAATGATTTCTGGTCCAGTTAATTGTTTTTCACCAATTTCTGTCCAACACAAAGGTGAACGACACTTTCTTCCATACAAAGCTTCAAATGGGGCGGCTTTAATACTAGTGTGATAACTATTATTCTATGATAACTCAGCTAATGGTAAGTGAGTATTCCAATCCTACCAAAATCTATCACACATGCTCTCAATAAATCATCTAATGTCTGAATGGTCCTTTCACTTTGACCGTCTGTCTGAGGATGATAAGTTGTACTCATGTCTAAGCGAGTACCCATGGCTTCATGCAAATATTGCCAAAATGTCGAGGTAAATTGACTATCTCTATCAGAAATAATTGAGATCGGTACTCCGTAGCGAGATACGACCTCTTTGATATAAAAATTGGCTAGCTTATTCATGCCATATGTCTCTTTTATAGGCAAGAAGTGTGCAGATTTTGTTAAACGATCAATTATTACCCAAATAGTATCGTAACCACTCAATGTTTTGGGTAATTTCGTCATAAAATCCATCGTGATACACTCCCATTTCCATTTGGAATCATAGGCTGCTGTAAGAGTCGAGATGGCTTCTAGTATTCCACCTTTACCTTAGAGCATGTCAAACATTTGTTTACATAAGAAGCTATATCTCCTTTCATATTAGGCCACTAGTAAAATTCTTTTATATCATGATACATCTTGTCCGATCCTGGGTGGATTGAATATCTCAATTTATGCACTTCATCTAAAATCTTTCTACGTAAGTCTCCACACTTTGGAACCCATACTCTATTTGCAAACCACATCAAGTCATTGGAGTTAGGTATTCACTCTTTGGCCATTCCTTGTAGACCTTCATTTTCCAAATATTTGTCTTTTAATGCTTCAATTGAGCATCACGAATCTGAGTAATGAGATCTGAATATATGGTTAATTCTAGCGCTCGTACGCGTATAGGTTTTTCTCTTTCTTTTCTACTAAGAGTGTCTGCAACCACGTTAGCCTTGGCTGGGTGATATCTAATATCACAATCATAATCATTCAATAATTCGACCCATCGTCGCTGCCTCATATTTAAATCTTTCTAATTGAAAATATGTTGTAAACTCTTATGATTAGTGTATACAACACACTTGGTTCCGTAGAGATAATGTCTCCAGATTTTTAGAGCAAAAATCACCGCTACTAATTCTAGATCATGGGTAGTGTAATTCTTTTCATGCACTTTTAATTGTCTTGACGCGTAGGCAATGACTTTGTCTTTTTGCATTAATACACACCCCAAAACTAATCGTGAAGCATCACAATATACTACAAATCCATCACTTCCATCAGGGAGTGACAAAATAGGTGCACTACATAGTTTTTGTTTTAATAGTTGAAAAGCTTCTTCTTGGTCGGCACTCCACTCGTATCTTCTATCCTTACGAGTTAGCAGAGTCAGTGGCTATGCTATTTTTGAATTTTTTTTGATAAATCTACGATAGTAGCCGACCAATCCTAGAAATTGTCGTACTTCCGTTAGGGACTTGGGTGCTTCCTAATTCTTGATTGCTTCGATCTTAGTCGGATCCACATGGATACCTTTTTCGTTAATGACATGTCCGAGGAATCAAACTTCTCGAAGCCAAAACTCACACTTAGGGAATTTTGCATACAACTGCTCTTCTCTTAGTATGCTTAAAATAAGTCGAAGTTGTTTCTCATGTTCTTCTTTGAATTGTGAATATATTAAAATGTCATCAATGAACACTATCACAAACTTAACCAGGTAAGGTTTGCAAACCCTATTCATGAGATCCATGAACACAGCAGGTGCGTTGGTCAGACCAAACAGCATTACTAGAAATTCATAATGACCATAGCGTGTTCGAAAGGCTTTCTTTGGAACATCTTCTAATGTTATCAACATTTGTGGTAATCGGATCGTAAATCAATTTTTGAATAGTAACATGATCCTTGCAGTTGATCGAACAGATCATCAATTCTTGGTAATGGGTACCGATTCTTAATGGTAACTTTATTCAATTCTGGGTACTCAATACACATTCTAAATGATCCGTCCTTCTTTTTAACAAACAGAACCGGTGCCCCCCAAGGAGAAAAGCTTGGTCGGATAAATCCTTTATCTAATAATTCCTGCAGTTGTTTTGACAATTCTTGCATCTCAGAAGGCGTAAATCGATATGGCGATCGGGCTACCGGTGCAGCTCCAGACACTAGATCAATTTGAAACTTAATCTGCCACTGTGGAGGTAAACCCGGTAAATCTTCAGGAATTACTTCTGGGTATTCTCGTACAATTGGAATATCTTCAATCTTTCGCTCTTAATTCTTAATGTCTACAACCTTCACTAAGAAGTTAGATGTCCCTTACTTAGATATCTCAAAGCTTTCATAACGTTAACAATTTTTACTGAAGGCTTTCCTCTGTCTCCTTGAATAATTAAAACTTCATTGTCTAGTGTTGGTATGCGTATAATCTTCTCATAGCATACTACTTTGGCATGGTTTCAAGAAAGCCAATCCATTCCAATTACTATATCAAAACTTCCAAGTTTGACAGGTAATAGATCAATGCTAAAGGGATGATCATTAAGTTGTATGGTGCAATTCCTAATTACTTCACTTGATTTTAGTTTCTTCTTGTTAGCTAATTCAATGATGTATTTCTTATTTAACTTACAAGGTTTTACACCTAATGATGGCTCAAACTCTTTGGATACGAAACTTAAATCAGCACCAGTTTCAAACAAAATAGAAGCATACTGATTATTAACAAGAACGTACCGTTGACCATTATCGGTTCCTGACACGAATCTCTAGCATTCATCTTGAAGGCTCTTCCTCTGGCCTTGGGCCCATTTAATTTCAGGCAATCCTTCTTGAAATGGCCTATGATGCCGCACTCAAAACAAGCGCGATCACTTCCCGTTACTTTAACATCAGGTTTGGTTCAACAATTTTGACCCATGTGGCAACGAGTGCAGACTTTACATTCGACTCCATGAAAATATCCACATTTGTCGCATTTCCCTTGATATTCTTTGTTTTGCCTACTATTGCTAGAAGTCATGACATATGCTCGTTCAGACCTCAGATTAAAACCTCCCTTGATATTCGTTTATTTCCTGGAACTTCCGAACCACTTTCTTTTCCCATCAAATGATCTTCTCTCAAACTTGTCAATCTTCTTTTTGGTTTCCACTATTCCTTTTCCATGGTTGTCTTTCTTGGTCAATGTGGGTTTGAGGCTATAACATTGCTTCTTATTGGAGGTGCTAATCCCCAAATATACCTCTCGATTGGACATATTCTAGTGTAATCATTCGTGGTACTAATCTGGCAAGATCGTTGAATCTAGAAGTGTAAGCTCGTATCTCAGCACCTTCCATTGTGAGGTTCCAGAATTCTGTCTCGATTTTCTGCAACTTATTTCGAGGGTAATATTCACGAAGCATCATCTTCTTCAGTTGTTCCTAAGTGAGTGCATAAGCATTGATATCCCCTAAGATTTGACGTTGAGAATTCCACCAAGACAATGCTGCATCTTGGAAAGAACAGGTTGCATACTTAACCTTTTGATCATTAGAACAGTTTCTTATAGCTATAACAGCTTCCATCTTTTCTATCCAACGAACAATATCCAGTGGTCCTTAAGCACCAGTAAACGTTCTTGGATTGCATCCTTGGAATGTTTTATAGTAATATCCTTGAAGTTGTCCACCAGATGAACTGCCTGAATTTCCATTCAGTCCTGAATCATTATTCGTACCAACACCTGAACCAATGTTGGAGCCATTTTCCATTCCATTACCAGCTATCATATGTCCACCTCTTGATCCGGCTGCTAAGTTAGCATCATGTTACTCCAAAGCTGATTTGACATGTTATGCTATTATCTGAGCTAATTCTTCCACGGTAGTTGGTAAATTAGGGTTTCCGCTTGATGACGTATGTCGTGTTCTAGGTGGCATGTTTAAAGTTCTGCTATACAGGTAGGGTAAGAATGGGGTTTAGTTATCGTTTAACATTTAGGACTTATAATAATTTATTAATTCATTATTCCCAATCACACATGTAACATCATTTTCACGATTCAGAAATCATAATTTTGATAATAATAATATCATAACTTCAAAATAACATGTTGTTCATTCATACATAAGTGCCCGAATCATAAGTCAAGTCAACCATCAAAAGAACAATTAGTTTAAGGGCCAACACAAAATAACATCAAAGAGTTTTAAGTTCTGATCAAAATACACAAGTTCTCCAACTTGGTCCTGACTTCTAACCTAATAATGGTACTCCACTGCTCATGTGCCTCAAGTAAGAAATCATCATCATGCAAAATGTAGCAATTGCCATGGCAGCCTCAACTCTCTCTCCCATCACTACCGTATATTGTTGGGACACCACTAACGCTGCTTCGACAATCTCAACTATATCTCCCATCGCTACCGTCTGCTACTGGGCCACCACTAACGCTGCTTTGGTAGCTTCAGCCCTTTGCTCCGTTAGAGTCAATCTCTTTCTAGTCTCTAAAAGACTAGCCCTCTATATCTGACACTCTGAAATGGATCTGGCTCAGTGCACTCTCATCTAATACTCTCTCTTATTCAATCGTCATCAATCTCCCATCCATAGCCCGGTCTATTCGTCTTGAATCCACAGCTTCTTCTTCATCCAAGTAGCTCCTTCTCACATCAAACACATTGAGCTGTCAGAGTAGCCACCACACGCTCAATATGCTCACCATCAATAGCAATCCTACATGGAGTGGTAGATGATTCTCCCAGCTCAAAAGTAGAAGGAATCCCATCTCTCAAGGCCTATCCTTGTATCGTATCCATAATCTAGCTCCACTGCTCGTCAAACAATCTGGCCCATTTGGGAATAGGCTCTCTATTCAGGCACTCATCATCAGCAATCACTCTCTTAGACTCCCTCCGCTTTCTCCTGTCGACACCAACCGAATCTTCGGTGGGTGTTGAATAGGAGGAATAGGTGCAATGGGTGTCACTATGGTCGGGATCGCACTCCCCTGAGCCAAACTATCTGGCTCATCATCACCTTGAGCCTTATCCTCATGCTCATCTTTAGTCCGATCCTCAGGAATTGGCTCATGAGTAGCTACAACAGGCGCAGGATCCTCATGATCAGACTCAGATATCCATCCATTTCCCGAGTCCCCCATGCCTGGGTAGAAAGTAGCTGCAAATGACGGTTGAGAAGGGTGACACCATGGCATGGTGGATACGGGTGATGACGGACCCTTTGTGTTGCTGCCAACATCTGGTAAACCCTTCTTGTCCACTCGATCAGACATCTATAGAAGAATAATACTCATGCACTTATTAATCTAACATAATATGCTAACTTAATCTATACTAAATGAATAATTAAATTTTTAGCATTAGGTATAACTTAGGTCAGCTCTACGCCTTAGCCTAGCATAATGCTTGAAAGATGGAAATGTCTTTGGAATATTAAAAACTTTTAAAGGTTATAGTCTAGATTTTCTCTTTAGAAAACTTTCTAGTTCGCTATAACCATTAGCTCTAATACCAACTTCTATCACACCTCGAAAATCACAGCAGAAGGTCGCTTGACGTGGTCGTAACGGAAGTTGGAATTATTCCAACGATCGTAGTCAAACATTATTGATTAATGAGTTGACTATCTTTACATGACAAAATATTTGAACATATTACATTATCAAGTTTAGTTTACAAAACAACAAGTTTATCATTAAAGACTTAAAGTAGTCAACATAAGCACGTTGGTCTTTCCAAAGACACCTTTCCATCATTCCTAAATCAAGCATACCTATAACTATGAGAAAATACTAGTCAATATAAAGTTGGTGAGTGTTCAGGTTTTCATAATTTTTATAAACAATTAATTTTTCAAAACCGTTATGATGTAGCGAGATAATATACTCAACATGACTAGCTAGGCACTATGATTAATTCAGGTCATAAGTCCATAATCAAGGCAAGAAACAGGTCGTTGCCCCACAACTATCCAGACATATAAACTCCCTCGCTACAACCTGACCAGCGTGACTAGTGGTGAGAGCGGGCCCTTCTAACCCGATATATCTACCAATATAGTCTGCGGCCTCATCCTCGAGGTTATGATTATGGGGGGATTTAGAGCCCAATAGTCTTCTCCAATACTATTGTCTCAACTTATACCGTCAAAACATATATTACTCGTTTACCCATCATATATAAAATAGTAAATCAACATACATACTTTTTCCCAAAAAAATATGTTTAAATAAAACAATATTTAAAATGGGGACGAAGTACTCACCTTTGATGTGATTCAAATCTCAGGTTTAAGCGTCTTGTAACAGTCTAATCACGATCCTAGATGTGAAAGACTCATTTTAATAATAGAAAAGCTTGGTTTTTTTTAAAATGTTGTTCACCCAACTTATTGACCCTTTTACTCGTGAAAACGCTTTTAAATTATTGCAGTAGTTTTTGAGAAATCATTTTATTTGGTGCGGGTTATTATTAATACACTTGTATATAAATAAAATACTATTCATATCTTATTTCTATAGTCGTTTCTTATGTAGACTATTATACTTTCCTACCGACGATCTATGCCATTTTATTCATTGACTCTCACTATGTTTGTGTATATTATTTCCAAGCATCGTGTTTTAAACTATTAAAATAATATTTATAATTATATTTTTATATATATATATTCTTTTAAAAGTGATTTTATTTATGAGTTTTATAATGTTAAATTTTTAAGATATTCTAACTTATTTTTGATGGTTTGAAAATATATTAATATAATTTTACTTTTATTAATCATAATTTTACCCATAAAGATCTATTTTATATAATTTTGTTTTGCAAAATCTTGAAACGTCATTTTTACTAAATTTCATCATTCCATTGATGTTATACGTAGTTTCCAAGTCCTCTACTTAATTTAACAAAATTTTCTCATTAAAATCCTTCTTAACTCGTTATAATATTTCAACTTAGTTATTCTTTCAAGAATGTTATGTCCAACATATAATCCATCTTTCCTAGTCCTGATATCTTTTTATTTCACTCAAAAATCCTTATTATCCAAGAGTTGATAAAGTATTAATATTATCTATTTGTCCATGTTTCTAACTAATAATCCTTGTAATCCATAATCAATATACTTTTTAACCTACACATACATTCATAATGATATACATATATTTAAACTCATTCTTTCAAACCCAAATCATACACATAACAATTCATCATCTAAAACTATCTAACTTAAATATTTTTAGAATTATATCCTAAATCGAAGACCCAATGTTCATCAAAGCATAAGTTTTCCAAAAACAACTAAGAAGGTGAACAATGTTTATCAAGATCTCCATCTTGATCTTCCATGCATAAACATATATAGATAAATTTATCCAAATAATTATACCTCAAGCCTAAACCAAAGGTTCTAGCTTTAGCTCATGATTCTTCGAGACCCGGTTTCACCTTCAAGTCTTAAACCCAACTTTAGTTGAAAAGCCTCTTGTTTTTGACTCAAAGAATGAAAATGAAGGTTTCTTATGGTGGTGGTGGTGTGATTTCAAAGGTGGGGTAGTGGTGGTCCTCACGGTGGCCGAAGGGGGCGGGGGTTAGGTGACAGACGGTGGTGGGGTGACGGGTTGGAGGAGGTGGTCGATGGTGCGGGTGGCGGATGGTGGTTGCGGTGGTGGATGGTGGTTGCGGTGGTGGTGCGGTAGGTGGTGGTGGTCTCGGTGGTGAGTGTGACGGGATGGTGGTGGTGATTGGTGGTGGTAGTGGTTCCGGTGGTTGTGGTGGCCGACGGTGTGGTGGTCGCGGCGGTGGGGTGGCGGCCGGTGGTGGAGGCCGGTGGTAGTGGTCTCGGTGGGGGTGGTGGTTACCGATGGGAAGAGGGAGAGAAGAGGGAGATGTATAGATTATGTGTGTGTGTGTGTATAGTGTGTGTATATTGGTTATATAAATGGAATGTAGGTTGAGTTGTCTTGCATGCAAGACCAACATGTAATCACCACACTAATGTTATTATTATTATTTAGTTATTATTATTGTTTAGTTATTATTATTATTATTATTATTATTATTATTATTATTATTATTATTATTATTATTATTTATATTATTATTATTATTAATAAATTTAGTCTTTTGTTTCAACCGCTTAACAGACAACGGAATTCACATGAAACATTGGTCAAGGTTTCAGATAGTCAAATGGGTCAGAAATAATAAATACACGTTTATTATTATCAAACAGAATTGAGCTGGCGTTGACTTGATTTTGACTGGTTGTCAAATGTACTATCATTGCCATTGAGCATTGAAGATCTATTTCTTCAACCATATTGGAGACAATTCATCCAAGTCTTGCTGTATGATTAGAGACAGTGTGAGGTTAGCCCCTAAATAAGCTTCAAAGCTTGTTGAAAAAGCTGCAAAAGCTGCCTTTTGCTCCTCACTTTGCAAGATGATTGTTAGTGCATCCATGGGTTTCTCAAATTTATGAATGTTTTGAGTCTTAGTTGTATGTTGTTTACTGAAGCTAGAAGCTTGTGGATGTTGTTTGCTTTAAGGTGTAGCTTCATAGGAAGCATGTACACCAGTCTTTTTGGACTTTTGTTTGTTCTAAGATAATTCAGGAGCAGAAAAGAATGAGGTTTCACTTGAGTCCAAGAATTATTTATCTTCCTCCTCACCAGTGCAAGTCAAGAATGCACTGTCTATTTGTTACATTTCCTTGAATTTATAAGATTCAACATGTCTTATTGTACTTTTGTTTCTGGATTTTTCATCTAACTCTAATGCCTTTACTTTAGCAACTAAGTATCTAATGATAATGCCTCAAGATCTAATATTGCTTTCATCAGAGATACTGACTAGGTCCAACTCTCTGGAAGTGTATGTAACATTTTTGTTAATCTACACGGATTCATATTTGAGACCATAGAATATCATCTCATTCACCAATTGAATAAATCTGTGAAGCTGTTGCGGTATGGATTATCCCTGAACATGATGAAAGGTTTCATATTGGGTTCTCAACTTTTCCTTTTTGATTTCCCTTATTTCATCACTTCCTTCACACATGGTGTGAAGAACCTTCCATAGTTCATGGGTTGTTTTAAAGTTTTTGACTCTGGTTAGGATCTCAAATGGTAGAGTCATGGCCAAGATGCTATAAGCCTTCACGTCTGTTTTGACCTTTTTGAGGTCATCACCAGCTACACTTTTCAAGCTAACTAGTTTTTGTATGTTGTAGTCTGGATCAAGAGTCACAGGAATGTATAGTCCCTTGGTTATGGATGTCCATAGATCCTGGTCTTGGAAATTGATCCTATTTCTGAACATCTTTATCTATTGTTTGAGGTCTACTTTGTTTTTTAGTCTTGGTGGTTTGAGACAACTATTTGATCCTGAAATTTCGTCAGACATTGTGTTGATTTTTTGAAGTTAACGGTTTAAGTTTAAAATTTTGTTTGTTACTTTAGCTCGGTACTAAAATGAATTTATCCTAAAGTCACTAGGATTTGTTTGTTAATGAAGTCACTTTTTAATTTGACTTACCGAATAAAACGAATTAATTAACTTAAATTAATTAATGTCCTAGGTGATGTCACTGTTAATTCTCGGTTAACTAAAGGGAATATTCTATTTGAGGATGTCAATCAGTCAAAACCCTTAAATGATGTCAGTTAATAAAAGTTAAAACACTAAAAATAAATATTATATTTTAAAAGTTAAGTGACTTTTTAAAAAATTCAATAGAATATTATGTTTCTTCTTTTATTTTGATGATATACGAACACAAACACCAAAGATTATGAAGGTTTGTGAGTGCATAAAAACTAGAGTTTATCTTAAGGTTTATTGGCGGATGTAATGTTCTTCACAAAATCAACAACCGGTTTATTGATTGAAGAGCAAAAACCTGATTCAAGTGAGTATATACTTGAAAATGAATATTTTAAACACTTTGAAAGACTCAAAATGTTCAAAATAATGTTTGTTTGATGAAAACTTGAAGAAACAGTACCCGATGACTGTTTTATCAAAAACCGTTAGAACCGATAAGGTTTTTGAGGTTTTATGATGTTTCTGCTTAGAAAAACAGTGTTTGAATGTTGTTTAGAACTTTAACAACACAAAATCATCTACAAAATGCTCAAAAACAAATTATTGAATCATGTTTTATGCATTTCTTGAATGTTTGTAGTAGAAGAATGTTTTGTGAAGATTTTAAGCTAAAAAATGTATGTTATGAAGCTAATGAACCACAGATGTCATTATGTTGAATGAGAGGATCAAAAATCAATGTTTTATTTGAGTCAAATACCACCTGATGAAAATGATTTGAACTTTTTAATAACAAGAACAAAATCAAATGAATTTCCCCCAGAATCTTTTCAATCTCTTAAAATATAACAACAAATTGTTATATATTCAACACTAAATGAACATCTGTGTGTGTGTATGAGTGTGAGTTTGAATGCTTGAATGATAATAGCTGCTTGATTGTATAGCTCAAAAAGCTTATAAATGATTAGGGTATACTGCTATTTATAGCCTATATAAAAAATATGTACTGTTACAAAACACCCTTATGTAAAAACTAATCACATATAATCCTAAGTCTAAGTGTTGTCCGTTGTGGATGATCACATGTCCGTTGTGGATGCATAAGTGTCCGCTATGAATGATGAATGAGTTGGCCGATATGTATGTTAGTCATCCACTGTTGACACTTGAAAATTTATGTCTTGTAGGGGTCCGTTGTGGATATGTTCATCCGCTGTGGGATTTTGTTTATCTGTTATGAAACTTGTTCATCAGCTGTGAAGTTCTTCATCCGCTATGTGTGCTTTGACTTCATCCGCTGTGACTTTTATGCATCCGTTGTGGGCTATTCTTCATCAACTACCAACACTTGCAAAATTTCTTTTATCTATAAAATCTGAAAAAGAAATTAAACAATAGTTAGTGATTGTTATGAAAGTTAATGATACTAATATGTTAGTTAATGATTGTTTAAATATTAGAACATATTATGTTTGTTTATGGCAAACATTATCTTTTTAATGCACTTGTTGAGTCCAACAACATCTATGCATGGGCTTTAACTTAATACAATGTAGTAACCCTTGATAGATCTCGTTTGGGAGTGACATGGCTAGCATCCCAAATACTCTAGTATCCACCTCCATCTTCTTACAATTTTGGTTGGAATACTTACTTAATATTTTAAGAATGTGAAGTGCTTTATCGGCTACCAATTTGTTTAGACTGCCCCTCAAAGTATGACCTCATTGTTACAGATAATGACCATACTCTTCGTCACACGTGCAACTCTCAAATCTCATTAAAGTGAAATAAAAAATTTGAATATATATAGAATAATGCACTCCATGTTGTGGACGTAACATGAAAAGAACATCTAAAATTTGTTACAAAATTTTGCCATGTTATCAACACGAGTAAAGGGCGTCAATAACGTTCAGTGTGTCTAAATGGTCAGTTGATGTAGATTAGTGATTTATGTCTTTGATGCTTAGACAACAACTTATTACCTCTTCTTGTCTTTGGTGCTTTTAACTATTGACAGGGTAATGTAATCCGTTGTTCTTGACTTATGAGCTTCATTTTAATGAGGAAAATATGTATAGCAGTTTTTCATTGATAGATAATTTTCTCTCAATGTACGTTGGTTGATCGATCTTGTGATTATGAGATATGTAATTGATGCTCTTTTGGCCGTTTTGTATCACCAGTTCATTGTATTCAATAAATCAAAAGTAGATTCTAGTTAAACAAATCCTGAAAATGAAATCTAAGAGGATATATATTTTTATAGTTGACCATACTTTTGTTATTTATTCGATTGAAACTGTAAACAAGAATTTAAGCGCTAATCTAGTACAAGTCCTTTAAATACAAGGTATCACCCTTCAAAACTGATATTATGTTGATATTAAAATTAGGGGTTTTCTGCACACACCGCTCATTTTTGGGGTATACCACCTCAAACGGTCACGGTTAGGGCTAACCGTGACCTTTAGGTCGGGTGTAGGACCTTGCGGTCACGGTGAGGCCTAACCGTGACGTTAGGTTCTCGGGATCATTGCAATTACGGGGTATGTAATTAATGGGGTGACAGTTAGGGTTTTGGAGGTGTATATGTCACGGTTTGGCCAAACCGTAACATTTTGTACATATTTTTTAAATTTTTTTAATCATACCAGTTTGTTTTTATTTTTATTTTATCAAACGGTTAATCTAATCGTAACATACGAGTTTGTATTTTGTGTTTATTATTAATTTATCATATTACAAGTATTTTCTTATTTTTATTTTAGTAGATAATGATCTCATGTCATACGACGACTGAAATGCACCTTGATTACAAATGTGTGTCATGATCTTGATTGAATTAGTGAAAGCTGCAGTGATAATGATGTATATATAGGTCATAGGTGTATGTATGTGTATGTATGAGAGTGGGAAATGTGCCTACGGTTATGGAGTTACATTCATTATTTAATATTGAAATGTGCCTACGGTTATGTAATCATATGTAACACCCGTATATTTCTTTTAAAGAAACAAAAGAAAAAAAGAGAAAGAAAATGGGGGAAAAGAAAGTCAACCCCAAAGTTGAGGGACCAAAAGTGTTAAAAATGACAAAATCTTGGAAAGTTGGTGTAAAAGGCGATATGGTCGCCCATACCCACTGCACACTCTTTTCTTGTTCGGATTTTAGAGAGAGAAAGCAGAGAAACTCTCGGGTTTTTGAAGAACAAGAAGAAGAATTCGATTTTTAGGTAAGGTTTAATGTTTTTAAGTTGTTCTTGGCTAGATTAGCCTCGGTTAAATGCTTATGTGTGTTTCTATGTGTTCAAATGCGTGTTAAGAAGGTTTCAAAGTGTTGGAATTGGTTGAAGAAGCTCGGGAGAAGAGTGTAAACTCGGAGGACAATTTAGGTGAGTTTCTAGACCCCTTTTTTACACGTTTTAAATGTTTTTGGGCTGGAAAATGCATGTATGTATGTTTTTATGAATTTGGGTATGATACCCGTATGTTATGTACATGTGTATGTTTATAGAATATGATTTGGGGTGAACGTATGGTTATGTTTATGTTAAGTTTATGCCTGGATTCGTATGTACATGTTTGGAATTAAGTATTATGATGTTTGGGGACTGGAATATGAATTAGACCCATGAACAGCTGCTAATACGCCTAACCAGCCCAAATAGTAGTCATGTGTCTGGAATTTGGACTTAGAAAACTAAGTATAAGGTAGTGAGTCCCAACAGTACTCATGAGTCCAACAGTGCTCATGAGTCTGAAAATTTACTAAGTATGGGAGGTGAAAAGTCTGAACCGTGGTCGTATGACCAGAAAAATTTCCTAAGTGTAATGTGAGAAGTCCAACAGGGCTCATACGTCCAACAGGGCTTATACGCCCAGCAGTGCTTACACGTCCAGAGTTGAAAATTTTCTAAGTGTAAGCTGGTAAGTACGACAGTGATGAAACGCCTGAACAGGGCTCTTACGCCCAAACACTTAGAATTTTTTAACAGAATTTTCTTGGAGTTTGTGCAGTAGGGTTTCGCATGATTAATGACTAGGGTTAATTAATGATGATGTTTTATGTATGTAATGATGATGAATGACTAACCCTTATTATTACTGAGATTATTATCAGTATATTATTATTGTTAACAATATTAATATTTAAATATTATTATGTATGGAATGACATGATGAAGAATGTTTAAAATTTAACAAAGAAGTATTATCATTAATAAAGTGAAAGATTAATGATAAAGAAGAATGGAACGTAAATGAACGTAAGAAAGGCTTGCAAGCAAATGAATGGAGGTGCACACCCCTGGCAGGTGTTAGCTCAACTATGATGCGGGTTAGCTACCCGAAGGATGCACACAGGGTCAATCTTTGAGATTGATAATGAGGTGAGCAACTACGTGTTGCAACAGACTCGGTTAGCAGGCAATCATGAGATTTGCCACTGAGGTGAGCAGCCGTGTGCTGCAACAGACTTGGCTAACGTACGATAGAACGAAAGATAAGTGGTGCATGTACTTACTGTAGGATTCTATGTGCCCAAGACACATAAAATATTGATGTGGTTAGTACGTTATGATCCAAGTCGGGTTATACCCAATAACAAGCTTAGCAAACACCAATTAATATTTAATTGATGATATGATCATGCAATTAAATATTTACACCAATTTAGAAAATGGGTTTTCTAAATAAGTTGCATATGAGATGGAACAATTTATGAGAATATTTGTTCAATAATATTATTTGAAGTATTATACAAATTAGTTGTATAACATCAAATAATAATAAGAGTATACTACTTATACAATTAAATGGTTAATTGTATAAACTAGTTACAAGACTAGACAATGTATGTGTGTATTAGTATTTGACATTATATAAATTTAACCACCTATTTATAAATATCAAATACTAACAAAAAAAAAGAATAAAATCCATTGATTTTGGCCTTCAAAACCGTCCCCTTTGGTTTTCAAGTGGGAGACACACTTGCATGTGGTTCCACTAGTGTCTTATCTTGAGTAGAGAATGCTTGCATGCTTGGTTTGGTTTTCCACAAAGAGATTCTCTAGAAGACACACACACATGCATAGCTCCTTTATCTAGTAAGTGTAAGCTCTCATTCTAATACACAACACATGCAAGACAAGACTAATTTTCAGCTCTCAATAGCTCCTCCTCTCTCTCTCTATTACGGAATAGGCAGCAGCATTTGAGAGGCATTAGAGCTCAATTTTGAGCTGATTTTGGTTTGTTCTTGGTGTGTTCTAATGACAAGAAAGGTTCTTGCATTCCATGCTCATGAATCTCATTCATATATGCAACTAACACAAAACAATCAGCTCTTCTTTTCTCTCAAAAGATCCACGGTTTTAGCTGCTGAAAAAGGAGGGTTTTCAGCAAAGAAACAAGTTGGTTTTGAGCTGTTCTTGGTGTAGTTTCTTCCTAACAAGAAGGTGTTTGCAAGGAGGCTTGGGGTATACAAGCTTGAGGACTTCTACTCTTGGAGTCTTAGCCATTTTCAGCATCATTTCAGCTCTTCTTTTGGTCGTTTTGGCTGCTACAGTAAGGTAGAATCACAGCTCTATATAGCTGTGATTTTATGTGCATTTACATATGTTCATAGCTTGCATATTCACATAAATGATCCTTTGTTCTTTGGGTTTGTTTTATACATCAATATGGTCATCTAATGAACATATTTTTCAGCTTATAAACATGGTTATAATGCTTTACTTCCGCTACGTTTTTCAGAAAGTTTAAATGGTTAAACTATGATTTTATGTTCTAACAAACCCAACAATGGCATCAAGAGCCGGTTATGTGGATAGCTTGCTTGTTCTTGTCCTTTAAAAATTAGTTTTAGAGGATGATTTTAAACTCATAATAGGCTGATTATGGGCTGCTACATTTCTGTTTTGATGAATCCCCAACTTTCAAGATTATATCATACATGCTTGTGATGAAATCTTGAAAGAAATACATGTTGATAAAATGTTGATTGTTTGGACAATATTAAAACCAAAAATTTCAGTTTATGTTGGCTGAAATTTGGTGGTTTTAAGTGGGGTTTCATTATATGAATAAATGATATGATCATTGGTTGTTAAAGTGCATAACCTAGCTTAAGGCCTTGTGTGATTTGGATGGTTTTAATGGTTTATTTAATTCATTCAATTGAGTTGTAATATTTGTGAATATTATTTGGGTTGTAATTATTTATTCATTTGGTTATGTAATAAATAGATTAGGTGCATTTCTTTATTAGAAAAATGTATTAGGATATAATTTTGTAAAAGGAAGATGCACAAGATGAAGACCCAAAGATGGACATCAAAGACACAAAAAAAGGGGGACTTGAAGCATATGGATGCAAGTTCAAGTGGGAGTCTAAGGAGACCTCTATTTTGTGTTGTATTCAACCCTTAGGAAAGACCAAATGACCATACTTGTGATGGCAAACAAGTGTGGTCACAATAGTAGCTATGGTTATGCACATTGTGGTTGTTAATATTATGCTTGTTTGGTTGTTTGTTGTATGATTTGCAGGATCGGATTTCGGGTGGTTTTTCTCTCAACTCACTGTGAATCAACACTCGGCAAGCAGTCTATGAAGAGTTGATCACAATATAACAAGTAACAAGCAGTAAGAAATTTAACAGCAGGTAAATTTTCAAGGTACTTTTATATATTGCTTCTCAACTCAAAGGATTACAAGACACTTGGACTCAAATCGCTTACATAAAGAGTTACAGGGAGAAGATATATATAATACTACCTACAGCCGGATATACTTTGATACCAGCTGGACACCTCTAACCTTACATCTATACTACAAGACTCTAAGTGAGGTCTTTCAGACATTTTGTCTGAAAGTTGGTAGTCAGGACATGTCCCTGACTTACCTTTTGTCACCAACTAAAGTTGGTAACATGTACTATCATAAAAAGGTGAACAGTAGAATAAAGTATGGTCAACAACATGGCTCTTTAGGAAGATGCCATGCTGTATCAGAGGTCTGCAGCGGACTGTCAGGGACCATACTTTTATCTGCTGGACATAGCAATGTCTTCCGAAGGATAAAGTGCTTCGGAAGAATAATTTCTTCCGAAGCCACTTATACTTCGGAAGACTGCTTCTTCCGAGGCTTGGAGTCTTCTTTGTCTTCGGAAGCAGACTTTGTCTTCAGCTCTTTCATCAGACTTTGTCTTCGGAAGCTCTTTCAGACTTTGTCTTCGGAAGCTCTTTCATCAGACTTTGTCTTCGGAAGCTCTTTCAGACTTTGTCTTCGGAAGCTCTTTCATCAGACTTTGTCTTCGGAAGCTCTTCAGACTTTGTCTTCGGAAGCTTCAGACTTTGTCTTCGGAAGCTTTGTCTTCGGAAGATATCTTCAGCTGTTGGCTTCAGTTGTTGTCTTCAGTAGTTGACTTCAGCTTTTGCCTTCGGAAGATGTCTTCAGCTGTTGTTCCTTAGACTCTCGGAAGATCTCTTGCTTGGCTTCGGAAGCCTTTTAATGTAGTACCAAAAGTGACTATGAAGTGAATTTGGTTGCACCAGCCTTATCATGATCCAACAAACTCCCCTAAGGCTGATGCTACCAAAACTTCACTTCCCTCTTCTTCTCAAAGTTCTCAACACCAAGGCGAGCAGGTGTTTATCAGTATCTTCATTCTTTCCTGCTGTGATGCTGAGAATCTTGTACAAATCTTTGGTGGACAGAACCTCTACTCTGTCACCTTGGATTATGGTATCCTCTGTTGTGGCCCTCTGAAAAGAGTTAGTTGATGGGAAGTATAGTCATATTCCCATCGAACTATTGGTTCCAATTCAGGACCTTCCACCATCTGTAGAAAGGTTGGGCCTTTGGTGGTTGATCTTTCCTTGTCTTCCACTCTTTTCAGCTTCAACTCTTCTTCAATCTTGGCTCTTCTAGTTCGTTTAGCCAAGTGGAGACCACTGATATGGTTTCTGATGTGTGCAGCAGACTCAGAGTTGGAGGGATTGGAGAATGGCTTCTCTGCAAGCTCAGCAAGATCAAATCTGCTGAGATGTAGTAGAGAAGTGGCATTGAGCCTGTTGGTTTCACCATTCTCCCTTTCCACAACAAAGTTGTGAGAAGGTTCATCGAACCTCCACTGGATTATTGCATTTCTAGGTCCAGGAGATTGACCAGAAATCCTGTCCTCTTTCCTGGTATCCAGCAGAGTCACCAGTCTTCTTCTTAGCCTTCTTCTCCTCAGCATTGAGGGTATCGGAGTTGAGACCAAGAAGTCTTGCAGCTGGCCCAAGGTTTCTCTAGGCAATTCAAGAAATTGGCCTAGGGTGAGGGAGCTTGAAGAGTTATCAACATAGGTGATGTTGATAACCTCTCCTCACAGGAGATGCTGCTCAAGGTAGTGCAGTTGATGAGCCTCGTCTTGAACTCCTTTATTTCCTAAAGGAGAGATGTTTAGGAGGCTGAGGGGATGATCTTGGTTGTTGTTGGGTAGGCTTAGGTTTAGTGGTTTTGGGTTGAGTCTTGGGTTTTAGGATGGGTAGTTTGGGTGGTTGAGGTGATGTGGTAGGTTTGGGTATAGTTGTGGGTTGAGGGGTGAAGGTTTCATCAGTGGGTTCAGGTTTGATGGGAAAAGGGGTTGGTTCTGGTGTGGGTTGTGGCTGTGGTTGAGTGGCTGGGGTGAAAACCATTCCCTTCATCCTCCTGTACATCTCCTTCCTTTTCCCCAAACGGATGTCAGCTTTTATTTCACTGACTATCCGCTGGAGTGTCCTTTCGGACATAGGTCCCACCTGCCTACCAGAGAATCCATTAGCCGGAGGTAGTCCTTCATCCAGGCTTTGTCAGTTGACTTCTTGGCAGCAGTGACCTCCTTCTCTTCCTCCCTCTTTCTCTTTACCTTCAACTTCTCCCTAGCAGCCTTCTTCCTTTCCTTCTCCATTTGATCCTGCTCTTTGTTGTGGAGCAGCAGGATCATATCATCATCATGTGGAGACAGTTCAGGAAGACTGAAGCCTCTTGAGAGGAGGAACTTGATCCTAGCCTCTCTCAGCTTCAGGGCTGCCTCCCTCTGCTCTTGTTCTTCCTTCTCCAAGGCAACCTGGCTTCCCTTTCTTGTTGTAGCCTGGTTGACCTCTCCAAAGTCACCAACTTCTCTAATGGTAGCAGGAGTATTTCCTCATTGGCAGCTCCTAGATGATGAGCTGGTCAATGAGTGCTGTTCTTCTCCTCTGGTTGATTTCTTCCTGATTAGTAGCAGCTGCCTTAGAACTAGCAGCTAACAGCTTCTCAGTAGGAAACCGACCTTTCTTTTTGGCCTTCTCAATCTTCTCCTCCTCCTGAAGCTCTTCCGTAGTCAATTTCTTTTGCCTTTGTCTTTGATTGTGCTTGACTGTGGTGGTTCTTGGATGGAGGGTTGTGATTGAGAGAGAAGTTCAGCTGGTGCTTGGGTTGGAGGTATTTCAGAAATGTCCTCCTGCTCACCTCAGATGCAATTTCAACAATGACATCTGTGATGGTCAGTTCCTCAGACATCTGAAATAAGCCTTCCGCAGCTTCTATTTCGGCCTCGGAAGACTTGTCTTGTTCTTCCGAGGCTTCCATGTAGCTTCGGAAGCCTCAGCTAGAGCTTCGGAAGATGAGACTACTACAGATTCTGTCCCATCTGTTCAGTTGCTGGGCCATCAGTCCCCATTTCCCCTTAGAAGCTAATCTCAGGTTCCATGAAGACCTTAGGTTGACCAACTTCCTCCACAGTGGTAGAAGGTGCAGTCAGTCTTTGAAGCTCCCCAAAGTATGCAAGTGTGGTGTCGGGGCTGGGCTGTTCTAGGGATGATCTCAATACAAACTGTGTGAAAAGTCTGTAGAGATCTTGAAGCATCCTTGAGTCAATCTCCAGAAAGGATTGAGATGACTCAGGTAGTGTAATGATTTGTTGGGTGGAAATGAGTTGGGTCTGTGGTTCCATAGGTGTTTGTCTCTGAACTTTCTCCCCCTTTTTGGTAGCATCATCTTGAGAGCTAGATGAGCTAGAGGAAGAAGTCATTGAGACCTGGATTGGTACATGCCTAACAGACCTCTCCGTCTGTTTCTCAGCTAGTTTAGCCTTGAGAGAGTTAATCTCAAGTTGCTGAGTGGCAGTCCTTGATTCTAAGATCTTCACCTATGATTCTAGGTTGGAGACCTTAGAAAGCAAGTACTGAAGTGTTAGTTGCATACTTCCCTCATCTTCATAGGAAGAATCACGGGGGAGATGAGATAACATACCTAGTATGCTCACTCTCACCAGCAGATGTGGTTTCTTAGCACCCTGGTTTCCTTTGCTCAGAGTCATCTCTTTCAGAGATGTCAATGGGCAAAGTTGCCGTAGACTCAGTCCTAATTATGTTACCACTGTCCTGAGAGCTCAATGAGAGACTCTGAGTAGTGGCAGCTGAGTCTACATGAGTCCCCTCCACATCAGTGGGACTCACCTCAGTAGCAGGCTTCTGATGGGGGCTAGAGACAAGGGATCCCTCTTGGCTCTGTTGATCTCTCAGTGGGTGTTGTAGATCACTTCATGGCCATGGAGAGATGTAATCTCTTCATCAGTTCGGAGTAAAAGGTCAGTGAAAGAGAGGGTGGTTAGTCCTACTGACCCGGGACCTTGATCAATGTCTACAGGCATTGAGCCTATGGTGGGGCTGTCCCTAGAAGCTGCACAGGGGAGTGTAGAGACTCACCCTGTGGGCTAAAGGCTTGGGGTTCGGGCTCAGGGGTTTGAGACTGAGGAGGCTCAAAACCCACATTGAGGTCAATTGTGAAGGATGGTGTGACCTCGGACTGAGTGGGAGCCCATGATTCCACTGTAGTCCTTTCGGTGTGAACAGGAGGAGCTTGTTCAATCAGAGTAGATTGAACAAGGGTTCGTTTGGGGGTCTCTGATATGTGGCTTTGATGGGTAAAGAGGCTTTTGGTATTGTGGTGGATGGTGCTGGTGTGGGTTCATCACCTGTGGGGAGAACAGGGATGTCACCAGGAGCTATGCGCTCAGTCATCTCTAGAGGTAATGGAGTTGTACCGTCTAGTGAAGTTGGTGGACATCTTCTTCAGTGTCTTGAAGATGGTAGGCCTCATGTGTGGAACAGGAAGAGCAGCTGCACAGACAAGCTTGCTTGGTTCCATCTCACAGTTGATTATGTGTTGAAGGAATCGGGGATACATGAAGAATGTATCCCTGCTGAGATTGGCGATTAGGTTGTTCAACACGAATCATGAGTAGTTAATCTGAGGCCTCTCACCAACCCATGAACTAGGCATCCTAGTTCATATGGGATTTGATCCCAACCCCCTGATTTGTTGGAGTGGCAGTGTAAAACAATGTGCAGCAGGAACTTCCAGTGGTAAGAGAAGTTGAACTTGTATACTGTAGACCTGCTTACATCGCCTCCATATCCCATGAGGATATAGGTGCCTTCCAAGTCTTCCTTGGGGAACTCAGTAGGAGCCCCATCATCGTGAAGCTCGAGATGCTCCCTGATGATCTGTTCATTGATGACCAACTCTTGGCCACAAACTCTGGTTCTCAGGACTCGAACCCCATTCATCACTGTAGTTCTCCGTTGCTCCAAAATTCTGACATATGGTTGGAGTATACGGTTGGGTTAACTATGAGTGCAGTGAGGTAGGTGGATTCAGTGAGAAAGGTGATGATTTGGGTGAAGTCGGCATCCCTTGACGAGTCAAGTAATGCGACTTGATTGTGCTGAGGGTTTAGCGCCATTGGAGAGAAGGTAAGCTTGAAATTTAGGGTTTTACAGTGAAGGGAACAATTAGGGCTGTAAAGTGGTAAAGAAGATGAAATTGATAAGTCAAGATTATTTAAAAGGGGTGAATAGTGGTATGGTGGTGGTAATAGGGTTACTGTTTTGGGGTTACTGTGGGCGGTATGGTGTTTACGGCTGAGAAATGGATGATGGCGGCAAGGATAATTTAATAGTCTGACATTATCAACAAAATCTTTACTTTTTACAGAGTGGGGCCCAAAAGATATCCGTACATATAAAAACCTTTACTTCGAGGGTAAAACATTTCCGAAGGTAATTTTCTTCCGAAGGCAATTTTCTTTCCGAAGCATGATAGTGCTTCCGAAGGTAAAATTTTCCTTTGAAGGCACTTTATCTTCCGAAGCCAGGCATTGCTTCCGAAGGTAAAGTTGTCTTTCCGAATGGAGAGTTGTATAGTTTCGGAAGTAGATCTGATATAGAACCATCGCTTCTTCCGAGACCAAAACTCTTCCGAGAAGAAAATTTCCAATGAGGAATTGGCTTCGGAAGATATTCAAGAATATCTTCCGAGAGTTAATTCCTCTTCGGAAGGAATTTATACTTGGAATAATTTAAAGATCTTTGTAACAGGGCTTAAATTGTATTGACACAAGACACATTACTCATTTAAAAAGTCTTCAAAAGAGGTAGTTATTCAATGTTATCATCCCAATTGCTGATATGAGATACTTAAACTTTGTTCATCAAATGCCTTTGTGAACAAATCAGCTATTGTTCATTTGAGTCAACTTTGTAACTTTATCAGCTGTTTCTCATGAATATCTCTAATGAAATGATACCTGATATCAATGTGTTTTGTCTTGGAGTGCTTCACCGGATTCTCAGTAATGGAGATAGCACTGTTGTTGTCAATGGATAGGAGTAGTCATGAAATTGAACCATAGTCAACATCTGATTTTGAATCCATAGCAGTTGAGCACAGCAGTAGCAGCAGCAATGTATTCAGCTTCAGCAGTTGATGTAGAGACACAGGATTGTTTCTTGCATTGCCATGAGATAATCCTTCCACCAAGAAATTGACATCCTCCTGATGTTGATTTCTTGTCAAGTTGCAGCCACCATAGTCACTGTCAGAGTATCCATAGAGATTGAAATCACTATTTCTTGGATACCAGAGACCTAGTTTAGGTGCTCCTTTGAGGTATCTGAGGATTCTCTTTGCAGCAGCTAGGTGAGACACCTTGGAGCAGCCTGATATCTTGCACAAATGCATGTGGCAAACATGATATCTGGTCTACTTGCAGTGAGATACATCAGAGAACCAATAATTGCTCTATACTGATGTTGATCAGTATCCTTCCCCTCAAGGTCAGGGCAAAGATTATGGTTTCTGATGTTTACAGTCCTTCATTTCAAATCTTTCTAAGATGTCTGAGACATACTTAGATTGACTTATGAAGAACCCTTCCTTCATCTGTTTCACCTGGATCCTAGGAAAAAGTCCATTTTCCCATGGAACTCATCTCAAACTTCTGCTTCATAATGCTTTCAAAGTCTTTGCACATTTGGTCGTTTGAAGAACCAAATATGATGTCATCAACATAGACTTGTACAAGCAAAATGTCTTCTCAACTCTTTCTGATGAAAAGAGTCTTGTCAATGGTACCTCTAGTGTATCCATTCTTCAGAAGAAACTGAGACAAGGTCTCATACCACAGCCTAGGTGCTTGGTGCAGCCCATATAGAGCATTTCCAGCTGTGCACACAACTAGTTGGGGTGCTGTGGGTCTTCAAATCTGAGGTTGACAACAATAGATTTCCCTATCTATATCCCCATATAGAAAAGCACACTTGACATCAAGTTGGTAGACTGTGAAGTTCTTGGATGCAGCATAAGCAAGGAAGATCCTAACTGCCTCAAGTCTTGCAACAGGGGCAAAGACATCAGTATAATCAATTCCTTCCTCCTGGGTGTACCTTGAACTACTAGTCTTGCCTTGTTCTTGATAATCAAGCCTCTATCATCTTTCTTGTTCCTGAATACCCATTTATGCTATGGGTACTTGACCAGATGGTAGTGGGCATAGTACTTCCTTTAAGGCATCTTCTACTGCTCTTTGTTTGTTCCATCTGAGACAGAAAGCATGAGTACAAGCAAGACATTCCCATGAGAGTTTGTCCTCTTGTTCTCACACCCTCAGAGACATTCCCTATGATGTTCTCAGTTGATGAGTGTTGTGAATCCTAAGACGAGGAATCACTTCCAATTGCAGAGATAAGTCTAGGTTAGACATATTCTGATCAGGAATTGGATCACTCTGTCCAAATGCTGTTCAGAGTCATTCATGAGGACTGATTGAATGATTGAGAAAACATCATCATGGTTGGTTGTGAGTGTGGTATTAACAGTTGCCTGTTCCTTCAGAATACCACTTCCCTCAACTTGGTGTTGTAGGGATCACCTGAGGAACTTTGAGGTTGATCAAGTGATTCACTTGTTGAAGCTTCACGTTTCTGGAGATAGTTACACTGTCAGATCTGTGAATAGTTGAAGCTGTTTGCCCTCAGCTCTTGGAGAATTTGGAATAGGTTGGGAAGCTCATATAGTGACCTGCATCAGCATCAGCATCACTTGAGCACCTGTTCCAGCTGAAACATTCTCACAAGATGGTTTAGAATAGTTTGGAAACAAATTCTAAATCAAAAATATACTCAGGTCCATTCCCTAACACAAGGAGTGTGCTCAATAACAACTATGTTGGATGACTCCTCAATTGTTGATTCTTAATAATGTATACTCTATAAGCTTTAGAGCTAGAAGAGTATCCAATAAAGATAGCATCATCCGACTTCTCAGCAAACTTTGCCAAGTTGTCCTTGTGTTAAGTATGGTACACCTGCAGCCAAAGGACCTTAGAAAGCCAATGAACGGTGGCCTCTTGTTCCATAAACTCATAAGGGGTTTTTCCATGGGGCTTAACTACAAGAACCCTGTTCTGCACATAGCATGCAGTGCTGACTGCTCTGCCCAGAATGTTAGAGGCAGCTTTGAATCAGCTAACATGGTCCGAGCAGCCTCATAAGTGTCCTGTTCCTCCTCTCAGCAACACCGTTTTGTTGAGGAGTTCTGGGAGCACTATATTTCTGGCAATCCCTTTTGAGTCACAGAATGAGTCAAGAACGAAGTTCTTAAACTCAGTCCTTGATCACTTCTAATAATCTTAACCTTGTGATCAATTTGATTTTCTATTTTAAGAATAAAAGATTTTAAAGTTTCAGCAGTTTCATCTTTACTTCTTAAAAAGAATACCCATGTAAATCTTGTAAAATCATCAACGATCACAAGGCAGTATGATTTCCTTCCAACGCTCATTATACTTGTGGGACCAAAGAGATCCATGTGCAATAGGTGTAATGGAGTAGTGATAGAGTTAACACATTTGGATTTATGAGATGATCTGTGTTGTTTCCCTTTCAGGCATGCAACACAGTTATCTTTGCAGAAAAATTCCTTTTTAGGCAACCAGGTACCAAGTTATTTTTAGCCAATTTATTCATTGTTTTAAAATTCACATGACACAAGGTTTATGCCATAGTGTTGACTCATCACTATCAGCTTTGGAAAGAAAGCATGATACTTCACCCATAGGGAGAAGCATGTTCATATCCAGCTTGTACATATCCCCTTTCCTGGGAGATCTGAGAAGCACCAATCCGGAGGAATTGTCATCCCTGGTTGAGGATAATGCACTCATGTTCTGTGAAAAGCATCTGATGCTTCTGATCACGAATGGAGAAACACTTAACAGATTGTGTTCAAGCTGTTTGACAAAGTGAACTTTGTCAATGTTTATTCTGCCATTGGATATACTTCTCTGCCAGAAATATATCCTCCGGCCTCACCTCCAAATTGGACAGGCCCTCACAAAGTTCTGAATTGTTGAAGGAGAGATCTGTTCCCTGTCATGTGCCTGGAGCATCCACTATCTACAATCCAGATATTGTTGTTCTTGTCAATTGATGTCCCTGCACATAAGATGGT
>CM044016.1:9929228-9998021 GCA_024085815.1 Flaveria linearis | reverse complement strand
TGAATCTAGCACAAGCACATGTGAAAACATGATGTCTGGTTAGAAGCTGTAAGGTACATCAAGGACCCAATCATACATCTGTAAAAGGTTTCATCAACCGCTTTACCTTTCTGATCAAAATCTAGTTGTGTGATGCTGCTCATGGGAGTAGAACAGGGCTACAGGTTTGTAAATCAAACTTATTCAACAAGTCTTTGGTATATTTGGACTGATGGATGAAGATTCATCCATCCTGTTGTTTGATTTGCAAACCTAGAAAGAACTGTAATTCTCCCATAGCACTCATTTCAAATTCTTAGCTTCATAGCTTTGTAAATTCATCACACAACTTTGGATCAGAGGATGCAAAAGATGATATTATCAACATAAATCTGAACAAGAGCTTATGTTGTCCCATAGTCTTGATGAATAAGGTTTTGTCAATGGTGCCCCTAGTGAATTTATTCTCAAGAAGAAAGGTTGAGAGTGTCTCATACCAGGCTCTAGTGCTTGCTTCAGCCCATAAAGAGCCTTATCAAGCTTGTACACCCAATCAGGATGTTTATTGGCCTCAAAGCCTGTGTGGTTGACACACATAACCCTCTTCTTTGATTTCCCATATAGGAACGCACTTTTGACATCCATTTGATAAACTTAAGACTGTGAAAGGCAGCATAAGCTAAGAACAGCCTGATGGCTTCCAGTCTAGCCACAGTGCAAAGGTCTCCATCATATCGTGCCTTCCTCCTGTGCAAACCCTTGAACAACCAGTCTGGCCTTGTTCTTGACAATTTGGCCCTTCTCACTGGTTTGTTCCTGAATACCCACTTGGGCCTATAGCACACTTACTTTGGGTAATGGAACAAGCTCCCACACTTGCTGTTTCTGAATGAAGTAGCTCAAGCTGCATAGCTTCCACCCCACCTGTCTCTTAAAGCAATATGATAGTTCTTTGGCTCTTGCTGACTGATGAAGAGAGCATAGAAGCAGAAGTTGGACAATTGATTTCTGGTTGAAACTCCAGCATGAATATCACAATTGATTTGTGAAGTGGGGTGATTCTTGAGCTCTTGATAGACTATGATATCTGTGCAAGTGTTTGTAGACCCATCAGCCCACAGATGGTGATGGTGATTCCTGAAACCATGTAGAGGATGGCAGCTCAAACGAAGTAGAGCAAGCAGAAATCTCATCATCATTGTAGTGGATGGAGCTGCTGAGGTTACAGGAGCATCAGGTCAGTGAACTCAGGTAGGTTGTCACTAACCTGAAGGGTGTGAGTACTGACTACATCATCATCAGTATCACCAGGTGGAGATTTGTTGACAGGCTCAACAAATGGAGGTTGATAAGGATCATATTGCAGTATGTCCAGATCAAACAACTCCACAGGGGTTTGTGGAATCTTGTCCTTGGAGATTCATTAAACTTAACATGCAGAGTTTCTTCAACCCCCTTAGTTCTACAGTTGAAGACTCTGTATGCCTTGCAAGTTGATGAATAACCAACAAAATACCCTGCATCCACCTTACTAGCAAACTTCTGGAGTGGGTTGCTAGTTGTTGAGAATGAAAACATGGACACCAAAGGCTCTAAAGAATGAAATAAGAGGGGCCAAATGATGAAGAACTTCATAAGGAGTCTTCATTAACCTCTTATTTACTAAAGCTCTATTTTGCACATAGCAAGCTGTATTGACAGCTTCAGCCCCAAAGGTCGTGGCAACCCTGAGTCAGCCAACATTGACCTTGCTGCTTCAATGAGGGTCCTGTTCTTCTCTCCACCACTCCATTCTGCTCAGGAGTTCTAGGAATGCTATACTGCCTTCTAATTCCTGGGACAGGTAGAAGTCATCAAGTGTGTGGTTTCTAAACTCTGTTCCATATCACTCCTCACACACTTAACCTGTAGGGAATACTGCTTTTCTACTAGTACACAAAGTTCATTATTGTCTTTGCTGCTTCATCCTTGGAGTGCAAGAGAAAGTCCATACAAAACTGAGAGTAATCATCCACAATTACAAGGCAGTATTTCTTCTTTGCCATGCTCATCACTCTCACAGGACCAAAAAGATCCATGTGCAAAAGCTGTAAGCAGGCGGTGGACTTTGGTTCTTCTATTGACGGGAATGAAACTTTGTGTTGTTTCCTTTCAAGCAAGCAGTGCAGTCATCTTCACACTTGAATCCTTCTGAGGCAATCCTCTTACTAGACCATGGCTTATAAGCTGATTCATGTTCTGAAATTGACATGACCCAGCCTTCTATGCCCACAGTGTAGACTCTTGAGGAGATGCCTTGGAGAATAGGCAAGGACGGCCTTTTAGATCCATCATTTTAGAAAGATCTAAGGCATACACTCTTCCTGTCCTGTTGGCCTTCAGGAGAGTGTGTTCATCCCATGCCTTGTCAATCACAACTCAGATCTTTGGATGACATATGATGACAGAATCCTACAGTTCTGGCTTGTGAAAAGGGCACCGGCCTTTGTCACACATTTGACTGACACTCAAAAGGTGTACTTGAGATTCTCCACATGGTTAATCATCAAACCTTATTCCCCATTGGAACAAAGCCTTTTCCGATGATGTAACCCTTTGCATCATTGCCAAAAGAAACAAATCCCTTCTTTCCTTGAGAGTAGTCATTAAGAAGGGAGCTGCTTCCTGTCATGTGCATTGATCCTCCACTGTCTACATACCAGATGCTTTATGGCATGTTGAAGAACCCTGCAAACCACAGCATGTGTTAGTTAGTCTTGGAGACCCAAAACCTGCTTGGCTTTGGGTCTGATCTCAGCTATAGGTGTAGCACTAACAGGTGTGTTATGAGTGACAGCTTGAGGTGAAGAAGATGGTACAGAAGAGGAACCCTTTGGCTTGGACTTCCTTTTCTGTGGTTTCAACATAGGAGCATCTAAGTGGTTGACTCTCCCACAGTTGCCAAACCATCATCACCATTGTGTCTGATTTTGTGATAAAGCCTTCAGCTCTTCAGACACTTGGAGTTTGCTGATGATGAGTTCCTATGTTGTACCATCTTTTTCTGAGCAACCTCAGCTGTTGCCGGAGTAATCCCTCCCTTCTTAGATTTAGCTTTGGGCTTAGGGATTTCAGGCTTGGATGTTGCTAGTACAAACTTGGTTTCAAACTCATTCTTCATTTTATTGATGCTCTCAGAAATTTTTTCCTTCTGTTGAGTTTGGAACCCCTTTTGTACCAACATCATCAGTAAGATGATTGAACAAACCACATATCTCACATGGCTTTTTTCTTCATCTTATGCTGATCATCAGCTGAAGAGGATTTAACTGCTGAAGACTTGTTCTTCAGCTGTTTGTCATCAATACTAGCAGTTTTCTTCCTAGTGCCTGCTTTCCTAGTATATCCTCTCTAGCTGTGTCTTCAAACTTTCGTGTTAGTTTTCTTCTCTTTAGTTTTCTAACAATATAGAGGTTTGAACTCAATGTTGTCACTTGCTCTCTAGTACCTTCAGTACTTTCTAGTGACAACACCTGAGTTGATCAGCGTGTTGGTCATGTGACAGTCAGCATTTGACCATCAGCTGTTGTAACATCAGCTGATTGGTTTTGGCATGAGTAACTGCTGACATCTATCTCTGATGATGCTGATACAGAGGATAGTAGGTCACATGATGAGAAGGATTGGTTATTGCTCCCACCATCAGATTCAACTTTTGCTCTTGAAGTGAAAATCTGTGGTAAGGGGCAGTGTGATTATAACCAATGCCAAACTTCACATTGGAAGCTGATTGCTTACTAAGAAGCATTTCAAAACCCTTGCATGATTGCAACCCTCGATCACACTCAACTGGGTGGTGTTGCAAGAGTTTCCTTGAGGTCTTTGTACTTCTCTAGAAGTACATCTTCCCTAGCTTTATTCATCTTTAATTGGCATTTTAAGCTTGTACATCTCATATTTTATCTTTTAGTGCTGCCTCAAAATCAGCTTTTCTTTTGGAAATAATGTGCTCAAGCTCAAGATTTTTATCTATTAAAGCTACATTTGCTTCTCTAATAGAAGCAAATGCTGCTATGCATGATTCTGAACAAAGCTTGGCTTTTGCCTCAGTGGATACCTGAGATAAGGCATTAGATGATGACCCTTCAGCAGAATCAAGGGCCATTAGAGCAAGATTTCCAAAAGGTTGGTCACCACCATGTTAACCAGCACCTTAGAGTAGTTGTTCCTGACCAGATAGCTCTTCTGGTAGACTACTCCAGTCAACAGCACCATGGGTGAAAAAGCGCTGTGTGTGTTGAGGTTGTGTGTGTGTTGATGAGATTGGGAAGATTGAGGTCAGGAAGAGCATGAGGTGGTTGAGCCGGGGGCCGTGGGTACTTGAGTTTGACTAGGCTGAGGCATGTAGTAACAGGGTAAGGATACGGCATATGACCCTGTGGCACAAAATAAGCAGGTGGTGCCTGTGCCTGAGATGATGGAAGAAGGTGAAGAAGAGGTTGCCCTCTGTGCTGTGAGCTATTGCTGGGAAAGTCACAAAGGGTGCAGATGAGTTAGATCCAGATAGATGATCTACACTCTCTTGCAAAGTGTCCAAGCCTTTGGCACTTGTGACACCTCAACTTGCTCTTGTCAAAACCAACTTTGGTTTTGCCAGAGAGTCAGGGAGGGAATTTCCTTCCAGTTCTCTTGTAGAACTTTTGAGATCGGTATTTATCATTGCCATTTGGTTCAAAATATCCATCTCTTCCAGATCATCATCTGGAATGCCCCTCAAGTCCTCCATTAGAAAACACAAGTTGTCACCACCACCTCCTGAACTACTAACACAACAAAAGCTTGTTCTGAGTTAGTAGAGAAATCAATATGCTCATCACAAGAACTTTCTGATGAAGCATATTCTGACTCATGACTTATCAAGGCAGCATTACCTTGGACAAAAGTCATCAGCGAGCTTGCCAGAAGAGGACAACTTCCTCTTTTGCTCTACCTCTCTCTCAAAAGTGAGTAGTAGTTCCCATGAAGTGGGGTGAGAGTAGAGTTTCCAGGTCTGCACTGGAGCGTAGGACAATGGTAATGTGTCCCATCTCTCAGGAAGTGATGACTGAGGAATCTGTTGTTTATCTGGCTGTGGTGTTGTACTCTTGTTTGACCATCTTCAGCTCAGAGATCAGAGATCAAACAAGAGAACCGCTCAAACTGCTGGGTCAGAGTCTCACCCTTTCTATATGAGAAAGTCTCATATTGTTGGGCGAGGATTTCCCTATTGTTTGCTAATACCGAATCAGTCCCTCCAAATTGTTCCTTTAGAGCAATCCATAGGTCATGAGCAGACTCATGATGCAAGAGCCCTGAGTATATCTCATTTGAATGCCATGGCTAAAATTCCATGGGCTCTAGCATCAATTTCGAACAGCTTTAGATCTTCGTCCGAATATTGTTCAGGTTTCTTCGGAACCTGTTCATTTGATTCTGGGACGCTCACCATAGGCTTGTATGGCCCATGCACACTGACTTCCAACAACCAGCACTGTTGACAGCCAAGTGGTGTAGCATACGTCTTTGCCAGATGTTATACTCGTTCCTAACCAGCATCGGAGGCTGGTTGCAGAACCAGTATTGTGAGGATCATTAGTTGGTGTTGTCATCTCAGGGTTAGTCAAAAACAAGTTTAAACCAGACAAATGTGACTCAAAACCACCAAAAGACCTCAGATTTTGGCCAGAAACAGCAGAAACTCACTCTCTATGGCTAATTCTTGCAAATTGCTAATTCGATCAAACTGAGAGATCAAAAGTGCAGTTTCAATGATCAATGGTAAGATCGATCAATGATTAACCTGCTCTGATACCATTTGACAGGATCTCAGCCCTCTCGTTTGATCAATTAGATTATGTTTGCAGCGGATTTAGCACAATTAGCAATTATATCAGAACATAAAAGATATTGCAATTAAAGCATAAACATAAAGAGAAAAGAGTTCTACAAAACATTAAATGTTTATTACTAACCACGTTTCGGCAATTAAAACAGCATGGTTAGCCATCCTTTATAGGCGGCAAAAGCATGGTGGTGATGTCCTTTTCTGACATCACTGAATATTCAAATTACATCTGACAAAAACATAAAACTACTGAAGATGTCAACAACTGACATCTTCTTAAAAAGTTCCTAAGTACTGACAAAGTAAAACTACTGACATCCTACAACGACTGAAGAACAAACTCTCAGTCGTTTATAACTACTGATACTATAACAGCTGAAGAACATGCTCTTCAGCTGTTGTAACTACTGAAACAAAAAAACTACGGAAAAGAAAAACCACCACAACAACTGAAGAAGACTTCTTCAGCTGTTGTGACAAATCTCTGAGTTTTTACTTGGTCTTCAGACTGGCTTCGGAAGATGTAACAGCTTCGGAAGATTAACAACTGATGACTTCAGTAGATATCATCAGTTGTTGTTTCAGTTTTTGTCTTCAGACTTTGTGCTTCAGTAGAAGATCTTCAGTTCTTCAGTTCTTCAGCTTTTGATACTTCAGTACTTGGAGTCTTCAGCTGTTGTTCTTCAGTTCTTTGGTCTTCATACTTTGTTCTTCAGACTTTGTCATAACAGCTAAGCTGGAGCTAAGGCTTTCGAGTCTGACATTCAAGCAAGATACTCTCGAGTCTGACATTCAAGCAAGATCCAAGATGTTCTGAGTCTGACATTCAAGCAAGAGAACACAATAGCTGATGGGAGTCTTCAGTAGTTGTTGCAGTGGCATGTGGGACTTAGAGGTTTTCCTGATCTTAGCTCATTGGTTCTTTTGGTCCAACACCGCGGCTCACCGGGGGTGTGAGAGAGATGAAGCTGTTTTGAAAATCATCGAATGCCGGGAGGATCAGAAAGTAAAGTTTGCTGCCCATTCTTTCGTGGACTCAGCTTTATGCTGGTAGGACAAACATTGTTCAAGTTGAGGGTAGTCGGGCTATCAGAAGGATGAGATGGCCAGAGTTGAAAGGGTTAGTGATTGAGGAGTTCTGTCCTCACCGTGAGATGGACAAAGTAGAAAGGGAGTTCCTGCAGTTAGAAGCGGGGACGATGACGCATCAGCAGTACACCACCAAATTCAACGAAATGGCACGGATGTTGCCGGATCAGGTGCACCCTCTTCACGAAAGATTAAGAGGTATATTCAGGTCTTGCCGGCGGATATCCGTAGGCAAATGATCACTGCCCAACCAATCACGTTTAGGTCGGCAGTTGATTTGGCGGGAAGACCGTATGATGAAAGGACGGATGTGTGGTTGAAGACGGCAAGAAGGATGATGGAGACCCGAACTGGAAGGGAAGAGAATTGAACGGGGTGGTGTGCCGACGGTGACGCGAAGGACGGAGGGCAAAAGCAGCACCTACACGATGACGCGGGAGGAGGCTAGGGTGAACCCCGATGTTACGTCAGGTATGTTTCTAGTCAATTAACCTTTAGCCTTTGTGTAGTTCGATTGTGGCTCTGGTTTCATTCCTGCTGCCTTCTGTGATAAGTTGCATGTTAGGAGTAGGAAGATCGATGTCATTCGCCTTAGGAGCTACTATAGGTAAGCCTATATTACCCAGTGCACTAAAGGACTTCGTAATAGGATTGAGAAAGTGCTGTTTTCTGTTAGACCATCCTAGTAGATGTATGTGGGTAGACGTACACCTCCGGGTGAATCGAACAATAACTTATGAGGCAAGCACCAAGTGATGCAAAAGAGATGGATTGATTGGTGGTGCCCGATAAATAAAAGTTCGGTGCCGACCTGCGACAATGGATTATGATGAGGGCTTCACCGGGAGGTGGTACAACGAGCGGAAGGCGATGGTGATAAGGGCAGGGAAGAGGAGGAACGAGTCTGTGATAAGAAGGGGAAAGGAAGGGCGAAACAATGATGGTGGATTCGTGTCCGAAGGTATAGCATTGAGGGATGACGATCGGAAGAGAACGGAAAGAAAAGGGAAGGAACATCGACGAGCCCTTCGAAGTAGAGATTACTATTAGTGGATTCCCTAGGCTACCTGATGCCTAGAGGATTGCGTGGTGCAATTGAGAAAGCTGTACCACCCGTTGTCTGAGGAACATTCAGCCTGTGACTGGTTCATCGAACGACAACGTACGATAGTTTTGACGTTGTAGCAAACAAGTAGAATGGGAGATCAGAAGCAAAAGAGAAGGATAAATTTGGTTTGGTCACCAAATAAGCCGAATTGCCTTTCTTGTCAGTTGTTGGGTTTGCCAGAGGGTCATTTTTCATACGTAAAGAACATCAAACAAGGGCTACCAACTTTACGCAAGTTGATGGCCGTGTTCTTCATAGCATAAAGTTGAAGGTTCTCAGTGATGCTCTGAAGCATAATGATTATGATGTCGAGACTCTGCTCGGATGTTGTGATGTTTCTTTTAATCATAGTGACCGCACTCTACATGGCATGTTTGAGGTCGCAGGTGCTGTCAATTGAACATTGATCAGTGTACATGGGTTGCCGATGTCAATAGTCCAAGATAGACCAGAAGTCGAATGTTGACAAACGATGTGGAGCGATAGGACTCCAAGGGATGGACTGGAACAGACATGAGACAGTATGCCGTGAAGGTTCGAGGAGTAACAGGTTTCGGGGACGAAACCTATATAAGGGGGGTGGACTTGTAACACCCGGAAAATTTTCTAAGCGAGTCAAGTAATAATAATGGCTCAGACGAAAACCATTTAATAACTATAAAATGGTTGTGGGTGTAGACCGAGTAACCCTTCAGGTCATGAGTTTAACGAGTTTAGGGTCGCGGAACGCTGGCATATAAATAGAAGGATCAGCTGAACAACTCTCATTTGCACTCCAACACCCAGTTCTAGAGATAGAAAGTGTAGAGAGAGAAAGTGTCGATCGAGGCGGTTGGTCAAGGATCGAAGGCTGGTGTTCGTGGACTCCTAAACAACAAGAATAAAGGTAAGAAACGTAGTATAATTGCTCCATTGGTGAAAAACCCGGGTTTGGGTTTTGGGGTTTTAAAAGTGGCAAGAATCGCCTAAAAACGCACGTTTTAGGGTAATAAAACATTAAGAAGCTTAGATTTGGGTTCCTGGATGATAACCCAAGGGTTTGGGTGGAAAAGATGAGTTTTGGGGTTAAAATGGGGTTGATTCGTGATTTTCAGATCGTTCTGCGAATTTAAGGACTCATCCAGCGAATTTATAGATTCGTCCAGCGAAATTGTGAGGTTTCATCCAGCGAATTTATAGATTCGTCCGAGCGAAACTATAGTTTCGCCTATAAGTTCGCATACATTGTTATCCAACGAAAGTTGGGCGAAACTGCCAGCGAAACTGCAGTGAATCTACCAGCGAAATTGCTGGCGAAACTAGCAGCGAACTGCTATTTGCCTAGCGAAACTGTGGGCGAAGCTATCAGCGAAACTGCTGATCACTAACGAACTTAGCAGCGAAATTAGGCAGAAATTAAACCCCTTTGAGTGTTAACTGATCTGCAGGTGGGGTAGTGCAACCCTCTCTTTAAAGCTTGATTGAGAAGCTACTCATCAAGTACAGGTGAGTTTCTAGATCCCCTTATTTAAACGTTTTTCCATGTTTTTAGGGCTATTATGCATAGTAAATATAAGGTTTTCAAGACAAGGATTTCAAGGTGTTTTAACAAGAAAATACATTTTTCTAAAGTAAAATGTAACATTAAAATAGCTCAAAATAATTTTCAGGCGCGCTGACCTGGCAGCCGGCCCTAGCCAGGGGCGTTGCCCCTTGGACCCCACTAGGGGCTGCTGCCCCTAGGACCCCGCTATCAGGGGCTGCCGCCCCCGAACCCCCGCTGTCCCGCGGAGGGTCGGAGTTTATAGCTGTAGGTTCGAAATAATATGTGTATGTATGTTTTAGAGTTGGACTATAGCTAAGAAATGGATGTTAGAATGTTTTAGGTGTCTTGGTATGTTAGATCCATGCTTGGGCAGTGTTAGAAAGCTTTCAGAAAAGTCCCATGCAACCAGTTTGGACTTAGGATTTTCTAAGTGGAGTTAAGTGGTAGAATAGAGAGATAGGCCCTGTTATGATGTGATGGTCTATGCTTGATGTGTGCATGATGAAGTTTATGATTTGCATGTATGTGGGTGATATGTTATCTTTCTTCGTTAAAGAGTTTTTAAAACGTACGTATATGTTTTATAATACATAATGTATGACTTTACGTGATAAGATGAATGAATGAATATATTAATGAGCGTAAAGTATTATGTAACGAAGAGAAAGATAATGATAAAGTACAAATGAACGATACGATAAAGTACGAAACGAACGAACACATGGAATAATTAATGGATGAAAGGCTTGCAAGCAGGTGTATGAGGTGAGCGACTCTGTGTCGCAACAGACTCGAAAGGGGTCCTTGTCGCGTACTACGGTATTACTGTGGTATTACTGTGTGCTATGTAGCGTCCGATGATGGCCTACCTCATGGGATTATGTAGCGTGCGATTTGGCTAACCCATGAGATGGCGTGCGATTATGGCTAAACCCCGAGAGTTCTCACACACAGGGAGAGTTGGTCTTAGTGACAACTCTATTGGTGCGAATTGCACGAGACGAGATAGTGAGGTGAGCAACTTTGTGTTGCAACAGACTCGAATGGAGTTCAATCCAGGTGATTGACTCGATGGGATCTTTGTCGCGTATCCCAAACAGACGTGGGCCGGAGATATTGCATGAGACAAGATCTAGATGAAAGAAAGAGAACCATGAAAGAAAGAAAGTATGAACCGAACAAAGGTTAAAGAACGTACACTAGTACAAATCGGGCTTCGGTGACACACAAAAATCGTCACTGTAGGTAGTTAGTGACGATTTTTTTTTCGCTAAATATGTCACCAAAGGTCGAGCCATTGTTGATGTTGTTCGGTGACACACAAAACATCGTCACTGTAGCATATAATTATTAGTCACCGTAGACTAGAGGTGTCACTATAGACCAGTGATTTTTGTTCCAATTTTATCAAATAATGTCAATATAACCATTTTCAGTGACACATGTTTTTTTGGTTAGTGGCAATATATCAACAATTGGTCACATGAATTTTTTTTTTCAATGTGACGTTTGCTTGAAATTGGTCGCATTACACTATGTTCAGTGTGACTATTGGTTGGTATTTGATCACAAATAGAAATCTAAGTTGTGACTATTACATACCTTCTAGTGACATAACACAAATGAAAATGTGACCTAAAACGTTTAATATAAACTAGTCTTATTTAAGTGTCACTGTTGTGTATCCTTAATCACACTAAGTTTAAAAATTTCTTGTTACATTTCCATTTAGTGACATATATTACATAGTTACATGACCCTAACACACTTGTTGTCACACTATTATTAAATAAATGTGAGTTTTTATGTATTTTAGTGACAAATAATTTTGAACAGGGTGACTATATGTAGTTAGTTATCACACAATTGTTAATCTAAGTTGTGACTATTACATACCTTCTAGTGACATAACACAAATGAAAATGTGACCTAAAACGTTTAATATAAACTAGTCTTATTTTAAGTGTCACTGCTGTGTATCATTTAGTCACACTAACTTTGAAAATTTCTTGTTACATTTCCATTTAGTGACATATTTTACGTAGTTACATGACCCTAACACACTTGTTGTCACACTATTATTAAATAAATGTGAGTTTTTATGTATTTTAGTGACAAATAATTTTGAACAGTGTGACTATATGTAGTTAGTTATCACACAATTGTTAATCTAAGTTGTGACTATTACATACCTTCTAGTGACATAACACAAATAAAATGTGACCTAAAACGTTTAATATAAACTAGTCTTATTTTAAGTGTCACTACTGTGTATCATTTGGTCACACTAACTTTGAAATTTCTTGTTACATTTCCATTTAGTGACATATATTACGTAGTTACATGACCCTAACACACTTGTTGTCACACTATTATTAAATAAATGAGAGTTTTTATGTATTTTAGTGACAAAAAATTTTGAACAGTGTAACTATATGTAGTTAGTTATCACACAATTGTTAATCTAAGTTGTGACTATTACATATCTTCTAGTGACATAACACAAATGAAAATGTTACCTAAAATGTCTAATATAAACTAGTCTTATTTTAAGTGTCACTGTTGTGTATCCTTTAGTCACTCTAAGTTTGAAAATTTCTTGTTACGTTTCCATTTAGTGACATATATTATGTAGTTACATGACCCTAACACACTTGTTGTCACACTATTATTAAATAAATGTGAGTTTTTTTGTATTTTAGTGACAAATAATTTTGAACAGTGTGACTATATGTAGTTAGTTATCATACAATTGTTAATCTAAGGTGTGACTATTACATACCTCTAGTGACATCTCTTATTTTAAGTGTCACCGTTGTGTATCCTTCAGTGACATTATCTTTGAATATTTGTTGTTATATTTCCTTTTAGTGACATATATTACGTAGGTACGTGACCCTATAACATGCCTGTAGTCACGGTCTTTCTAAAGACTATGACTGTTTTTGGGATGTAGACACAAATATTTATGTAGGCAGTGATTATATGTTGTTAGTTATCACACAATTGTTAACACAAAATTACCAATATATACCTTTTAGTGACACTTGTAGTGCACTATCTTTAATGAATGTGACCATATATATATATATATATATATATATATATATATATATATGTTAGACACAAATTATTTAGTAAAATTTAACTATATATAGTTTATAATCACCCAAATATAACCTTTTAGTGCCATGATAATTTAAAATGTGACCAAAAATGAATTATAATCACATGAATTTGATTGCAATTCACATTTAATGTCATTTGCGAAATTAGTATAATAATGGATAATATATAAATGAAACGATACAAAAATATTATTAAAACAAAATGAAATTCTTCTTCATATATATAAATTTTTAAACAGGGGTAATTAGAAATATGCATCCAAATCTAAATCTCACTAGTTGAATTAACTAAGTCGGCTTAGCTGCTGCATTATTACTACTCCTGGTTAACTTCGATTTAATATTATTCAACTGGACATATTGCACTTGTCCTTTTGTCTTAGGTGTTTTTTTGACCTTTGAATCTATCGGTTGATTCCGCTGTTGACCATCAACATGTTTAGTAGTTGTCCCGTTTGTAAAGTCGTTGACCTTTTGATTTTCAGTTTGTTGATCATCCTGTGTCAACACCATTTAAAAAGGAAAAAAGCACCTAAGTTGTTTGAAATAGTTTAATAATTTAAAGACCATTATAGACAGTAATTACAGAAACTCACATCAATAATGCAAAGATCCTTCGGCCAAGGAACAAAACTGCCAACTGCATCCCCGACTGTTCGCGCATCAGGGATTTCATGAGGTAAAAATGTTGCATCTTGTATCGATCGGTCAATAGACACTTTGTAGCAGTCCTCTTGGACTGGAACATTGTGACATGTTTGTAGACCTTCGGACAAGTAAATCCTACCTGAAGCGACAACGTGTCTCTTGGACACAATTGCTAGTCGACACTTAGTCTATAATAATTTTTGTCATTATATCATAAGGAAAAAAATACAAACAATATTTGTAAAAGTACATACCCGTTCTCCTTTTGGTGAAGGAGTATTTACTTGCACAGGTGAGCTTTCCGCGTTATTTTTGACGGTTTTGGAAGATTCCTAAATAATATTTTATAATTCCCACAATTAATTAATGAAGATTGTAAATTACTGAATTATTCAAAGAATAACTTACTTGATTGACTTTCTCATATGTACAATGTTTCCTTTTGCCTGTAGCAGAAGTGGCTCGGTCATTCTTACCGGACAAAGTTGTACGAGTAGTTTTTTCAGTTGGCTGCTTGGAGACTGATTTCCAGGACCTGTCTCATTGCCCTGATCAAATACTCATATTTAAAGTACAATGTTATAATAGAATTGAATTAATCAAAATAATATTAAAATAAAGAGTTAACTACGTAAAAGGGCTCTATGGTTTATGGTTGTTTCACTCCTAGGCCCTAACGTTTTAATGTTCTGTGCTAGAGCCCTAACGTTCTAATTTGTTTCATGGATGGGCCCTAAGGCCAAACCCTGGTTAAAGTAACTAAACCACACCTCATGTGCATCTCATGAGAGGACAGGAATGTCTTTTCCCCTTCCAAGCCTTCAAAACTAATGCAGAATGCACACTTCTCCCTCAAACCCTTCCGTCTTTTTGCAGAATACGTTTCTCCCTCAAAATCAGAGTTTGCTAAACAGCCTGCTTGTTTAATTGTTATTACATAAAAAGTTACAAGACCAAAAATTGCTAAATTTACCTGAATGTATTATGCCAAATGGATAATGCCACTAAATAACATCCAAAATTAATATTACAACATCTGATGCATAAAGATATCAAATAACTTGCAGCACAGTGTATACCTGGAGGTTGTCTTAGTTTTGTTAACATCCTGAACAACTTGCATATTTTAAACCTACTTCAGGAAAACCAACCCAAACCCACATAAAACTTATCAAAATGATACAAATCCGGGTTAGATTCGGATCGTCCAAGTATTACAAAGCTGATAACAGTGTCGACCCTTACTGTTCGAACTCAAAACTAGAAATCAATCGACCTGTCTGACAAGAAAAACCATAAATCAATGTTATTTTGGATGCTGACAAGTATTCTAGTATAAACAGGATGAGATTTTAAACTATTAAAGGGGGAAAACTATAAAAAAAGGATATAAAAGTCACAGATATTTAAAACCCTAAACACCAATCATTTATGGCAATCCTAGAAGGGTAACAAATAACCAAGAAAGCAATCATATGCAAATTAAGCCACACTTGAAACTTGAAAGCTAAAAGCCAAATGGGGATCAAAACCAAGGCAGAAATTGCAATGGAGCCTCTTCATAGTGGTTATCGATTAATATTTACTTATTATTAAAATCAGATATTGCTCACAGTTGGTCGTAAGAAAGAAATTGAGAAGGGCTGGAAGAATATGAACGATGATCAGGCATATACATGGGTTTTGAAGGCTTGAAAGGGGAAAAGACATGTCTGCCCTCACGTGAGATGCACGTGAGGGTGTGGTTTAGTTACTATTAATCAAGGTTTGGTCTTAGGGCCCATACATGAAACAAAGGCCTTAACACAGAACTTTAAAACGTTAGGGCCTAGGAGTGAAACAACCATAAACCACAGGGCCCTTTTACGTAGTTAACTCTAAAATAAAATAATAAGTTACTAGAGTTATGTTAACCTTTGTGGACTGTTTCAGCTGAAGTATATGATCAGTAACGGTGTCGTCATTCTGACCCACCGAATATGCAGTTTGATTCTTCTGGGACCCACTTGAATGAGACGGAGATTGCTTTTCATGAGTACAATGGATTAGCAATGGATTAATTGATTTATATTTATAAAAATATTATAGACAGATTCACTTACTTGTGGTTGATTCGGTTTTGTCCCCACCTGAATCCCCTGATTAGCAAGGGTGGATAGTAACGCTCTCATGTCAGCTTGTTGTTTATCAAGCGCATTTTTCATGAACATAAGTTCTTCACCTTGTTTCTGTCTTTCTTGTCTCTCTTTTTCCTTTTCGTCTCTCTCAGACTGGACCATAAGTTGAAGCTCCTTTATTTGTTCTTTCGTCGATCCTCTAACTCGTCGTGGACCGTGAAGATATATAGAAGGCTTTACTCCAGTTCCTACCCCTCTTATGCAACCACGTTTTTCGTGGCCAAAGACCAGTGTCATGGCATCCTCGCCTTGATCAACCTTCAACTCCCCAGCATTGATTTTTTTTTCATTTTCCAGCTACACAATATAATATATTGTAAAATCATTCAACTTCAAATAATATGTAAAATCATTCAACTTTAGCAAGAACGTATGAATAAATTTAAAGATAGTCTCCCGAACTCACTAGTTGCTGTGCAAGCGTTTTAACCTCCTCATCTTCTATTTCACCATCTTTGTTTTGACGGGCTTTATACCACATCAGACACCGGGAGGGAGGTACATCTTTCTCAACTTCGTTGTTTGCAAGCTTGTTATAATTTATAAGAAAAGTGCATTAGTATTATATCACATAATCTTTTTTGAAGTCCTAAGCATGTATTTAGGGAATTTTTAAAGAATAAAACATTTACCATTTTTTCTTCAAGAGTAGCATATCCACCTCTTCCCAACCGGTGGTTGTAACGCGACTTCGCACGAGCTTCCTTCCTTATGTCCGACGAATCCTTCATGAAAGTTAAATCTCACATATGTCAATTCTTAATTAAATTTATAGATATGAAAATATGAAAAATGATGAAATTATATATGTTGATGACGATAAGAAGATCGACCTATACCTTGAATTTGTCGGATTGTGTATACGCGACAAAGCTGTCCCAGTGATCTTGGTTAAGGATTATTGTCCGAAACCGTCTTGGAATTCTAGCTAACTTCTCTGGTTTGCCTAGGTTGGGGTGTATGTCCCGTTTAAACACCCTACTTCTAAAGCTTCTTAAGAGCAAACCGAGACGAGTCATAACAACTTTCTTTTGTCTTCGTCTACTTCGTAATAACGCTGAAATAACAATTACAATTAGAATGGAATATAATGTATGCAAACAAATAATTGATCAGGCATTTTACCGTAATCTCTTCCCACAACTTATCCTTAGTTCTTTGGATGCTTCCCTCCATGTAAGAACACTGAAATTCACTTTCTCCCTGACCAGATCTCCTAAGAAACTCACGAATTCAGATATGTACTTTCCACTAAACCTGCCAAACGCATCGAACTTGATTTTATGTTTTTTCCCACCAGAATTTGTGTAGGCACTTCGCATCTTTGGCAGTCTGGTCAATCCCCTTTTCTTTTTATCTTTGGCATCAATGACTTTATGTTCGTTCTCGTCATCTAAGGGACTCATATCAGAGTCACTCGAATAATCGTGAAATTCTTCATTAAACTGGTCTTCCAATGCATCATTCTCTTCATATGTTCCTTCCAATTCCATGATCTACGACACAAAGTAGCATGCAAATCAGAGTTGTTAAACTTTTTCTTATTTATACTAATTAACTGAAATTCACAGCAGCAAAACGCATACTTAATCATCATCAATCATCTAGATTATCCACAAGATCATCAATTTCTCATAACAAGGAGCTAAGGTTCCATATATTTTTATAAAAGTTCCAATTAAACGAAAACCATAATCAACTAAAAAGGAACAAGACAAGACAAACAACCTAGGGTTTCTAGATTACAGGAGCCGCAAGTGTATACGCCAATTTTCTGCACACAGCCTCGAGTTCAAGAGAGAGGGGCGTGGGAGTAGAGTGCTTCGTGAATGAGTAATTGAGGGTTAATAAGATAGATTCAAGGAACTTGTATATGGAAGGGATTGAAATCCCGATTTCCATGGATGATTTCGAGCGGGAGGAGTTTGTTGCTGTCATCTAATTTTTTCAATTCCCTCCAACAATTTTTTTCGATTTCAAGTAGAATTTTGTATGATGAATGGAATAAACCCAAAGGATTTCAACTTTTAGGGAATTTGGGGCGGCAGGTATTTGAGGCTTATGACTATTTCTACTAATTTAAGTTATATATAAAAATATGTTGTACGTAAAATAATGGTTAAACTCATTTTGACTCGTAAACATTTTTTTCAAAATTCATTCAAACTCTAACTCTTATTAAATTGTATATATAGTTATAGTTTTTATATATAACATAATAATATATATATTTTTAGGGAGCTTGAGGGCTTGAGCTTTGGATCGTCTAGCTTATAAAACCTTGAGTTTGGTTCGTGAGTAGTGTTTAAGATTGGGTTCGACTTGTTTATTATTTGTTAATTTATTTTTATAGATTTATAACTATTTATATATATATATACTATATTATAATACATATAAGAAGGATACAAATGCAAATTTACATAAATTTTAAGTGGTACAAGTTTTAAAACATAATCTTGGCTTTTAAACGGCATAACTTTTTCATATTTTAATATTTATTTAAAAAATTACATTATAAAAATAGTTATGGTATTATTATAGTTTTTTTAGTTATAAAAATTAACATATTACGTGATTACGAGTGTCTGCGTTTCTCACCACATTCCCCCTCCCCATATATGTGTGTATGTGTATTTATATTAGGCTTGAACTCAAGCTCGTTTTGAGGTTTTAGCGAGTTGATCCAAAGTACACCCTATATATACTCCTAGTTCATTAGGAGCCATAACCGCTATGTTTGATGTAGTTCACCACCATTTCCCATCATCTTAACCAACATTGATGATATTTGACCATTAAACATTAAAGTTGACCAAGTTTGACTCAATTGATCCTAACAAATCAGCATTTATCCTAATTAACCATGAATGGCCCTGATTAGCTGTGTGTTATAACACAATTCTATTAGGTATCTAGTATGCTTTTTTTTAATGATTGATGATTGGGATTTTATTAAATCCCATCTTGTTATGCCTTAGCTTATTAGATTGAGGCTGGTGATCTCTTTGGGATATATCCCGGGATAACCCTATCGAACCAACAATGACCGTGTTTTATAAGGATTAATCACCTTGGTTGTTAATGATCCTAACCGGTGTCGTTAACCTTAATTGATCATCGTTTGCCTGAAACACAACAATAAATGATCATCACTGACCCCAATTGACCAAATTAACCCTAACTGAGCATCATGATGCTAATTGATCCTATTCACCGCAAGTGACCGACACTAAAATAGTCCCACAACATTATATAAATTTTTATATAATTTTTATAACATTAAAAATGGTGTTTTTATAATTTTAGAGTTTATAAACTCTAGTTTTTAAGAAAAATCATAAAAAATACATTTTTAAGTCAAAAATCACTTTTTATATTTTCTGGGGGTTGGATTTAAGTTAAAAAGTGTTAGAAAATTTTTATAAAAATTTTTGGTCTTGGAAAACGGCTTAAAAAAATGTTTGTGTATAGTGGGACTCGAACCCGGGTCATCAGCGTTTTAATGAAAGGAACATGCTGCACCCAGCCACTGGGTTGGGTGTCTAACCCATTCAACATATAGAACAATAATCATTTAATATAACACTAGAAATAATTATATATAGAAATTGCCTCCACTATTTCCCGCCCCCTAATTCCCATTCCCCCCAATTTTACTTTCCCTCTAATTTTCCTGATGCATACATCTTGACATGCTTACGGCCTCACCTAAAATTCGAAGCTCTCAAACATCCATACCTCTTTCCATCACACCACCAGACCCAACCTCGTTACTCAACTCGTCTGTCGCTGCTTTATACATTGTTATAGTGCGGTTGCGATTACAATTAAGGAACAATCAAACCGTCTTTCATATCCCGCATTAGGTTTGATTTTAATTTCATGTTTCTTTGTTGTTTATTATGGCTTTTTTTAAGTTTATGTATATGGTTGTATGTATATGCATTAGGATCCATTATATGTTTATATTGAATATTGTGTGTATATGTATTAGGCTGTTGTATGCGTCTGTGTGTATATATTCACAATATGTTTATAATTAAGCTGTTGTATTATGTTTACGTATGCATATATATATATATATATATATATATATATATATATCAAGTTTGAAGGTGCACACCAACTGCTCAATGAAATGCTTCAACCAAACTTTATATTTCACATATGGTGAGTTATTGTTAAAATGATTTTTATGACTGATTTTTTATAAATATTTTGTTAAATGATTTTCTGAAATGCACTGTTAGCAACATCAAGTTACACGCATGACATTGAATTCATGGATAATGTTATTGATGAGTTTTTTAAATTCACTTTTAAAGCACACAAGTTCATACTGTATATATGCTCTTGTTTTAATTGAAGATGTAATATGCATATTTTATTTGAAATTGACTTCAGATGGTCATGACTCATGAGCATCTAGGATCTCACCATCTGGTACAGTGGAAAATTTTACAACTATAAATTCATCTGGACAACTTAAGCAAACTGTTTTTGACATTGTTTGACCTTCCATTATGTATTTAACAGATTACTGTTTGTAGTGTTGTACGAAACTTGCTGAATATACTAATATTAAGAATATTGGTTTCTCCAAAGATTTGGGCTTCTCAACTTCATTCAAGACAGTGAAATTCCTTAAAAAATCACTCTGACCCGCCCCAATCATGTATATGATAGTACAACTTATGTTGACCCTTTGAACAATTTGTGATGTGTTAATTTAATTTAAATTTTTGATAGCTGCCCAATTTACTATATTTTCAATTTACATTCTTTGCGTTTTCAATTCATAAATAAAATTAGGTAACGTTGCCTCAAAAGTATTCTCGACTAGGGTAGGCTTATTGAGATTGATTAACCATCATCTTGTCGTGTTTTGATTTAATTCCCTTTTTCCTGTTTGAAATTAACTAAACTTCTTGTGTATCTTTGTTGACTACTAGTGATAGATTTAAGGATGGATTCCATGTTTTTATTCACAGCTATTCATATGTTTGAGAATGATGGATTGCTGGCATATATTGAAAACTTTGTAAAAGATCACTTACCAACTATGTTAATAATCTATCTGATGACAAGTGACCAACAAGCGCGCTTTTTGCCTACTCATGTCATAACCCGGATAACAAGCAGGTTAGTTTTGGTTTTTAAAAGTGGTTATATTTATTTTATATATGTAGTACCTGAAAGAGATCAACATACTTTGGGGCAGTTTAGAACTCGTGGTACCAAAAGTTGCTGGTTAATGTTCTTTTATGATATTTGTTATTTACAGTACCCGAAGAGATCAACATACTTTGTTGCCTCAAGATCTTATAAAAAAAGTCAATAACGTATAAGGTAAATGGCAAATTTAAAGGTGAATTTGGATCATTAGTATGGATTTTGCGTGTGCATTTCTACTTCATTCATCAATGACTTATTTGTGGTAGGTTTCAAGTAACGTTTAGTCTAGCATCAGCCTCTTCAAGGTAAAAATACAGTTGTTGGTACATATTGTACTGTTTTTTTTAATCGTTGTCGTTTGTTTTTTGTTATTACTGTGCTGTTTTTTTAAATTTAATATAGCACCTGTATACATCATCATTAAAATATCATTGTCTATTGCTACTTTTACCTGTTATAATTCTAGCTATTATTATTTTTGAGTTTATGATTCTTGGAACTAATATTGATTATAATTTTAAACACACCGAGACACAAAGTAGGATTCATATGGGTTGGTATCTAGCTAATTTTGTATTGGTGGATGGGAGCTTGGTTGAAAAGGAAAGTAACTACAGAGCTTTAAACTAAATAAATTATGTGAATTTGTTTACAGTGGTGATTTCAAAGATGGACAAGTTTTGGATGGCAACGGATAGAAACAGAAAGGTTTATATGGATGGAGTTCTAAGTTTTATAGATTATGCAGTTACCCATTTAAAGAAATCGAGCAATAAGCCAATAAAAAAATACCGTGTCCATGTCAGACTTGTTTAAACCACTTTTTACGCAGTCTGGACGATGTGAAACATCACTTATTCAAAAATGGCATAGATCAAAACTATACCATATGGTCTAGGCATGGAGAAAAGGATGAGCCCCAAATTAGTTATCCGGTTTTGGAAGACAACTACGAAATGCACACAACCGATTTTACATTGGAATTACCAACTGATGCCGCCCAAACAGTAAATATGGTTCAAGCTACAGAAGAAAACTTCACGGATGACAGTGATTATGCAAAGTTCGTAAAACTAATTAAAGATGCTGAGAAGCCACTTTACAAAGGCTGTCCCGACTTCACAAAGTTGTCTGCGCTGGTACAAATTTTCAACGTGAAGAGCAAGTACGGAGTTTCGGATACATGCTTTATAGAATTCATTCTTGTCTTTAAGAAGATGTTACCAGAAGGTAATGAAATGGCTAGTAGTACATATGAGGTTAAGAGAACATTCAAAGCAATGGGGTCAGGTTATAACAAAATACACGCTTGTATTAACGACTGTATTCTTTACAGGGGATTGTACGAAAAATATGAAGTATGTCCCACTTGTGGAAAATCAATATGGAAGGTGGATGATATTAAAAAAGTAACATACAATAAAATTCCAGCAAAAGTATTATGGTACTTTCCCATAATTCCACGGCTTAAACGACTTTTTCAGTCACCGATGACTGCACGACATTTGAGATGGCACGCGGAAAGTAGAATAAAGGATGGTGTTTTACGTCACCCGGCGGATTCACCCGCATGGGCTGCTATAGATGACAGATATGAATTCATTAAACAAGATCCAAGAAGTTTGCGGCTAGGCATTGCAGCTGATGGGGTGGATGTTAATAGAGGAAATCGACACCACTGTGTCTGGCCAGTTTTAGCTGTCATTTACAACCTTCCACCATGGTTGTGTATGAAAAGGAAGTTCATCATGCTATCGTTATTAATATCGGGGACACCGGGTAACGATATTGATGTATTTTTAGCACCGTTGATTGAAGATCTACAACAATTATTTGATACGGGGGTAGAAACATACGATGCATATGCCCGAGAAAGGTTTACGCTACGTGCTGTTGTCTTATGGACCATAAACGATTATCCCGCCCTTGGTACACTTTGTGGTTGTCCATATAGTGGCTTCTTTGGTTGTGTAGTTTGTGGTAAAGGAACAAACTGTGTTAGACTAAGAAGATCAAATAAGCAAAGCTATGGTGGCCACAGACGGTATCTACCTTATGACCACCCGTTCAGAAAGCAAAAGAAGGGATTCGATGGAACACAAGAGTTTTGAAGTGAACCAATACCTAAGAACGGGGTAGAAATATATAATTAGATGCAATATTGTATAAACATTTGGGGTAAGGGCCACAAGAACAATGCATCAGCCATGCAACAAGCTTCGAACGGGAGAGGTGGGAAAATTAAAAAACAAAGGGGAACAAAAGAATCAGATACAACAGAAGAAGGCAGCAACAGTAAACCCTACTGGAAGAAATTTAATATTTGGCATCGGAAACTTAGATATTGGCGGTTTAATTCTGTCAACCATTGTATAGATTTTATGCATATTGGAAAGAATGTGGCAGAGAGTCTGATTGGAACACTGTTAAACATTCTGGGAAAGACGAAAGATGGATTGGAGGCTCGACTCGATCTGGATGATATGCACTTAAGGCCAGAGTTAACACCTAAGAGAGACGGCACAAACATTAGGCTTCCGCCTGCGAGTTACACATTAACAACAGAGGAAAAAGACAAGTTTTGCGATACGTTGTACAAGTTAAGGGTCCCACAAGGGTATTGTTCAAATTTTGCTAGTTTGGTTAGTCTAAAGGACAGGAAGCTAACAGGACTTAAATCACATGACTATCACATGCTTATGCAACAGTTTTTGCCCCTTGCAATACGATTTATTATGCCACAAACCCACAAGATGACAGGATCTCAGCCTCTCGTGTTGATCAATTAGATTATGTTTGCAGCGGATTTAGCTCATTAATTAGCAATTAAAGCAAGAGCATAAAAGATATTTCAAATTAAAGCATGAACATAGAGAGAAGAGTTTCTGCAAAACAATAAATGTTCTATTGGTTCGCACGTTTCGGCAATTAAAACAGTATGGTTACCCATCCTTTTATAGGCGGCAAAAGGATGGGCGTGATGTCCTTTTTCTGACATCACTGAATATTCAGATTACAACTGACAAAACATAAAACTACTGAAGATGTCAACAACTAACATCTTCTTACAAAAGTTCCTAAGTGCTGACAAAAGTAAACTACTGAAACTATAACGGCTGAAGAACATTCTCTTCAGCTGTTGTACAACTACTGACACAAAATAAACTTCGGAAAAGGAAAAACCACCACAACAACTGAAGAGGACTTCTTCAGTTGTTAAGACAAACTCTGTCTTCAGTACTTGGTCTTCAGACTTGGCTTCGGAAGATGAAACTTCGGAAGATGTTACTTCGGAAGATGTAACAACTGATGACTTCAGTAGATATCATCAGTTGTTGTCTTCATTCTTTTTCTTCAGACTTTGCTTCGGAAGATAGAACAGCTTCGGAAGATGTAACAACTGATGACTTCAGTATATATCATCAGTTGTTGTCTTCAGTCTTTTTCTTCAGACTTTGCTTCGGAAGATAGAACAGCTTCGGAAGATGTAACAACTGATGATCTCAGTAGATATCATTAGTTGTTGTCTTCAGTCTTTGTCTTCAGACTTTGTGCTTCGGAAGATCTTCAGTTCTTTAGATCTTCAGCCTTTTGATATCTTCAGCTGATGATCTTCAGTTCTTTGATCTTCAGAATTTGTTCTTCAGACTTCATCATCTCAGCAGAGAGCTGGCACTAAGATGCTCTCGAGCCCGACATTCAGGCAAGAGAACACAATAGCTGATGAGAGTCCTCAGTTCCTCTCTGACCTTCCGGCAAGAGAACACAATAGCTGATGAGAGTCTTCTCTTGTTGTTGTAGTGGCATGTGGGACTTAGAGGTTTTCCTGATCTTGGCTCATTGGTTCTTTTGGTCCAACAAACTCCCCCTGAACCAATGCAGCCAAAACCTCTAATTATTGGATGTCCCACTTATTGGTGGCATAAAGATTGGTCTATTTCCTCCTAGATCAGATTAGGAGTTGACCCAGATAAGCACTGGCCGGAGAGGTAGTCTCAAGTGTTTGTTTGGCTAAGTATGGATGGGAACTCTGTCTTGGGGAATTGGACACAGAGCTGTTCCCCCATCCATGAGATCTACCTCCCATGTACAAGCCAGTAGGATTCTCGGGTGTAGGCCTGAAGAAAGATCATTTGTTCTTCTTTGGACATGTCTTCAGGCTCACCTTCAAACAATCCCTCCCGACCGTACAGCTCTGAGATGAACTTGACCTGTCTTCCATTTTTGAGCTCAAGTGTTGTGGTTTGCCTGTATGCAAACTCATCAGGATGTTTACCCTCCAACAACAGGTTGAGCTCATTTCTCTGGAAATTCTCAAGCTTCTTATAGACCAGACCCTTCCTAACCACCCTATTATCTAGCATTGAAAAGGGTGATTGGCCGGCTCTATAAGCTTTCTCGAATTCCTCTACTATTTCCCAGGGTGTTATTACAAAAGCCACAGAGATCACTTCATCTACGATTCTCTTTAGTTGGCTTTTGTATCTCACAGGCATGTCCTTTTTGACTATCCTGTGAGACACCCTTGGGTCAGGCCAAGTTCTCACCTTATCCCTTTCATATTGATAGGTTTGTTTCAAGGTGAATAATCTCAGAGCTTCTTTCTGCATATTTATTATAGAGGTCGAAGCAGCATAACATTTGTCAATGCTTTTCAGCATTTCCTCATCATGTCGCTTTTGCTGCTCCTCCTCTTCTAACTTAGCCCTCACAGTGTCCTGCTGTGAGGTGGGAGTGATGGTTTGTGATTTGGCTTTGGGTAAAGGTATAACTGCTGAAATAGGCAAGCTATCCTCCTCATCCTCCTCTTCTTCTTGCAGCCTCAACACCCTTCTCTTCTTCATCAAGGGTGGATCATTGGCTGTGGGTTTTGGTGGTGAAGGGGTTGGTTTTGTGGGTTGTGGTTTGGTGGTTGGTGTGGGAATGTTGGCAGGCACCGCTAGCAGCCTGGAGATAAGGGCTGGTTTGGTTAGCTTTACTAGCAGTGTCCTGTTCCCAACACCGGCTTCAGATAGGGCCTCAGCGACCAGTCCCTTGGTAAAATCACCAGCTGAACAGATCTTGGTGGTTATTGCCAAGAGTCTGTCCCTGGTCCATGCCTTAACATCAAGGACTGGTCTGCCCAGGTACTTCGAAGTGAACCTACTCATAGCCTCAAGTTTTTGTCTTTCCTCTTGGCTAAGAGTAGTCCATCGATACTCAATCTCCCTCTTCTCCATATTCCTGATCTCTTGATCTAGCAAGGCAGTGTCCTTGTCAAAGCCTTGCCTGAACAGCTGTTCAATGACTTTGTTCATTGAACGGGTATGTTCAGCATCAGCCTCCTTGACAAGGGCTGCTAGATCAGGATCAGCCACCTTCTTTCCCTCTCCCTTATTCTTATCAGTGACACTGAAATCCTTTTGGATGTCAGTCACTTTTATTGGCTCTACCTCCCTCTCTTTCCTCTTCCCCTTCTCCCTCACCTTCCCAGTCTCCTTAACCAACTCCCTCTCAACCACCACCTCTTTCTCTGCCTCTCCCTCTTCCTCACCCCTCTTCCTCTTGGCTTGCACTGATGTCTCCCCCTTTTTGGGTGCATTGGTTGGGGTTTGACTATCAGCAAGCGCCTTAGAAACGGCAACCTCCACCAAGGGTTGTATGTATGTGGGAAGTCTCTCATCAAGGGTCTGAATTACTATATTTTGAAGTATGGGTGTGATGAGAGGTAGGGATTTCTGGAAGATAGCATCCAGCTGCTCAGGGGGGTTCTGACCCTGAGAGCTAGTGCCAGAAGTAGGGGCTGGTGGCCGAGTTTGTGGGGTTGGCTCAGTGTTTGTGAGACCTTCGGGTGAAGGTGCCATCTGTTGGGTAGTGGTGGCAGATGGACTTCTATCCTGAGTCATCTGAGCAAGCAGCTCTTTGAGTCTGCTTATCTCATCCTCTAGGATAGTGTTTTGAGCGACTACATCAAAGAAGAAGCTCAGGTCATCATCAGCATGAGCTGAATCAACTGACCTCCTGACATTGTCAGGATGAACATGTCCTGAGTGTGGCTCAGTAATGACATGTGCCCCTTGTTCTTGGTACTGGGGACTTCTGGCCTCCGGATTGGATCCATCATCGGCCATTGCCTCTGGTGAGGTCTTAGAGATGTTACCAGCTTCACCCTGCTCAGATGTTGATGCAGGGGAAGTGGCAGCCTCACCAGATTGTTCTCTCTCCCTAGCCACACTGGGAGAGTGAACTGATTCTCTGTGCTGTGGGCTCTGATCAGCACTTGTGCCCACCCCCTCTTCGGTTGGAGTCTCCCCAGTGGTAATAGGTTGCTGGGGAGAGGGTGGAGTGCTCAGATCAGTCAGCACTCTGGCTATTACCAGTGTTGGGCTTAGTGGGGCAGTCTCCTTAGTATGTGGGCTAGAAGCAGTATGCACATGGGGAGGACTGTGCTCTTCAATGGCAGCCTCCTCAAGTGAGGAAGACCCCAGTAATGTGGTTGCCCCTATATTGGCTACATCAGGCTCCTGTTGAGAGGAAGCCTGTGCGGTTGTGGTGGGTGGAGTCGTGGTACCTGCTGGGAGAATCGAACCAGCAGGCACATCCTGCCTTTGTGTGGCAGGGGCATCCTCAGAGGACTCATCTCCTGAGTAGCCTTTGTGGGCTTCTTTTTGGCTTTTGGCTTGGTGGGGACTTTGGATTTGGAGGTGGAGGCTGTGGGTTCCAGCTGCGTGGGTTTTCGCAGCCGGCCAGCCTGTTTGAGTGTGGGGTCAGTGTTGTGCCTGGAGTATACCTCAGCTTGAACAGCCATGGCAGGGACCCCAGTGCCAACTAGTCCCTCAGCCTGAAGCTGGTATTCGATCATGGCCATTATGAACCGTGGATACAAGTTCCAACGGTTAGAAAAAGATTTTGTGGCCATGTCCTTGAGTTCCAAAAATAAAATATCAGTATAATTTAGTGGTTGTTTCTCAAGGATAGAATACAATACCTGTTGCCACCTTGTTGACATCTGGTCCCACGAAGAGGTTTTGGGAGCCAGACAAACATTCACCATGTGGAAGATCAATCGTTGAGGGTCAGGGAAGTGTTTCTTCAACAAGGTAGAGGCTGATAGGTTACCCTGGTAGTCGTTGGATGTGAATGATAGATCCAGGGTACCTTTGGGGTAGGAGGTTGGGTAGGTGGCATCTTCCAGCGTTAGGGTTTGGCGTATAGTAGCTGGATTGATAACCACGGTATGGCCGTTGACGGAGGACCGGAGAGAGACCTCGCCATCATGCTCTCCAGTGTGGATGGTCACATTTGTCCAAAACTCCGTCAAGGAGTCGGTGTATATGGTGGGGTTGATGAGAAATGCCGTTTTGTATGGGGAGTCGTGCATGAGATCGACGGCATTGTGAAACTTGGGCCATAATGGCGATTTAGTGAGATGTGCGACACAGTTGTGTCTAGGCTTTATGTGCAAGGACGCCATTAATGGTGTGTGGGAATTTCAGAGGGTTTGGTAAGATTAGGGCAAGTGAAGTAAATGCTCTGAAAGTAAGATATTTATAGGGTAGGCTAAAGGTTGAAAGAAAACTACTGAAGGTTTTGGTGTTAGTCATCAGTTGTTATAACACCAGATGACGTGGTTTTAACCTTCAGTGTTTGTAACTTCCGAGGACTTGGTATTAGTCTTCAGTAGTTGAAACTACTGAGACCTTGGTTTTGTCCTTCGGAAGTTGTAAACGTCGGAAGAATTACTATCTTCAGTAGTTATGAACTACTGATAACCTAGTAGTCTTCTTCAGACGTTGTAACAACTGAAGACTTGGTGTTAGCCTTCAGTAGTTGTGAACTACTGAGATCAGTAGTTGTGAACTACTGAAGACATGGTTTTGTCCTTCAGTTGTTTGTGTATGAAACATCAGCTGTCGTTATCAGCTGATGAGAAATTACTCATCAGCAGTTTCCGTCAAATCAGTTGTTTCATACTAGCCTCCACATTTACTCATCAGCTCCTTTTGGCTGACTTTCAGATGTTTCATTGACCCTTCAGCTCTTGGGAATATGCCTTCAGCTCTTGGGAACAGATGTTCACAAGTGCTGATGAAATTCTTCAGAGCTGGTGAACAAATTTTGTCTTCAGTATTTGTGTAAGATTACACATCAGTACTTGTGAGCAAAATTTGTTCTTCAGTACTTATTTATTGAAAATCATACATCAGCAGTTGTAATCCACTTCACTACATCAGTTGTTTTTTCAATAAATAATGTACATCAGTACTTTGAGTGTTTAGTCTTCAGTAGTTGTAAAAGAGCTGAAGACTAAATTACTCATCAGTACTTATATTTGACCTTTGCTCTTCAGTAGTGGTGAACTAAGAGTACCAGCATAGGTCAAATCATTCAAGCTGCAGCATACCAAGCCTTAGTACCAAATTTTGGAATGTGGCACTATCTAAAGGCTTAGTAAAAATGTCTGCAAGCTCATCAGCACTAGGCACAAACTTAGGATCAATCAGACCTTTCTCATAGCAATCCCTGATAAAATGATGTCTGATTTCAATATGTTTGGTCCTAGAGTGCTGGACTGGATTCTTAACAATACAAAGAGCTGAAGCACTGTCCATTAATAATGGAGTCTTAGTCTCAGTAATGCCATAATCCAGAAGTTGGTTCTGAAGCCAGAGTATTTGAGAGGTACAACTTGCAGCAGCAATATACTCAGCTTCAGCAGTGGATGTAGCAATTGATGTTTGTTTCTTACTCTGCCAAGAAACTAAACAATTGCCTAGGAATTGGCAACCACCAGAAGTGGATTTTCTGGTGACTTTGCATCCTGCATAGTCACTATCAGAGAAAGCAACTAATTTGCATGAATGCCCAGCTGAATACCAAAGTCCTAGTGATTGGGTACCTTGCAGATATCTAAAGATCCTTTTGACTGCAATCAAATGGGATTCTTTAGGTGCAGCCTGAAATCTAGCACAAGCACATGTTGAAAACATGATGTCTGGTCTAGAAGCTGTAAGGTACATCAAGGACCCAATCATACATCTGTAAAGGGTTTCATCAACCGCTTTACCTTTCTGATCAACATCTAGTTGTGTGATGCTGCTCATGGGAGTAGAATAGGGCTTACAGGATTGTAAATCAAACTTATTCAGCAACTCTTTGGTATACTTGGACTGATGGATGAAGATTCCATCATCCAGTTGTTTGATTTGCAAGCCCAGAAAGTACTGTAATTCTCCCATAGCACTCATTTCAAATCTCAGCTTCATAAGCTTTGTAAATTCATCACACAACTTTGGATCAGAGGATGCAAAGATGATATCATCAACATAAATCTGAACAAGGAGCTTATGTTGTCCCACAGTCTTGATGAATAAGGTTTTATCAATGGTGCCTCTAGTGAACTTGTTCTCTAGAAGAAAGGTTGAGAGTGTCTCATACCAGGCTCTAGGTGCTTGCTTCAGCCCATAAAGAGCCTTATCAAGCTTGTACACCCAATCAGGATGTTTATTGTCCTCAAAGCCTGGTGGTTGACACACATAAACCTCTTCTTTGATTTTTCCATATAGGAAGGCACTTTTGACATCCATTTGATAAACCTTGAGACTGTGAAAGGCAGCATAAGCTAAGAACAGTCTAATTGCTTCTAGTCTGGCCACAGGTGCAAAGGTCTCATCATAATCGATTCCTTCCTCCTGTGCAAACCCTTGAACAACCAGTCTGGCCTTGTTCTTGACAATTTGGCCCTTCTCATCTGTTTTGTTCCTGAATACCCACTTGGTGCCTATAGCACACTTACCTTTGGGTAATGGAACAAGCTCCCACACTTGCTGTTTCTTAAATTGAAGTAGCTCAAGCTGCATAGCTTCCACCCATCCATTGTCTCTTAAAGCAATATGATAGTTCTTTGGTTCTTGCTGACTGATGAAGAGAGCATAGAAGCAGAAGTTGGACAATTGATTCCTGGTTGAAACTCCAGCATGAATATCACCAATGATTTGTGAAGTGGGGTGATTCTTGAGCTCTTGATAAACTATGATATCTGTGCAAGTGTTTGTAGACCCATCAGCAGCAACAGATGGTGATGGAGATTCCTGAAACCACGTAGAGGATGGCAGCTCAAATGAAGTAGAGCAAGCAGAAATCTCATCAGCATTTGTAGTGGATGGAGCTGCTGAGGCTACAGGAGCATCAGGTTCAGTGGAATTAGGCAGGTTGTCACTGAACTTGAAAAGGTGAGTACTGACTTCATCATCTTCAGTACCACCAGGTGGAGATCTGTTGACAGGCTCAACAGATGGAGGTTGATAAGGAACATATTGCAGTATGTCCAGATCAAACAGCTCCACAGGGTTTTGTGGAATCTTGTCCTTTGGAGATTCATTGAACTTAACATGCAAAGTTTCTTCAACCCCTTTGGTTCTACAGTTGAAGACTCTGTATGCTTTGCAAGTTGATGAATAACCAACAAAGTACCCTGCATCCACCTTACTAGCAAACTTATGGAGTGGGTTGCTAGTGTTGAGAATGAAACAAGGACACCCAAAGGCTCTAAAGAATGAAATAAGAGGGGCCAAATGATGAAGAACTTCATAGGGAGTCTTCATCAACCTCTTATTTACTAAGGCTCTATTCTGTACATAGCAAGCTGTATTGACAGCTTCAGCCCAAAAGGTCAGTGGCAGCCCTGAGTCAGCCAACATTGACCTTGCTGCTTCAATGAGGGTCCTGTTCTTTCTCTCTACCACTCCATTCTGTTCAGGAGTTCTTGGAATGCTAAACTGCCTTCTAATTCCCTTGGACAGGTAGAAGTCATCAAGTGTGTGGTTTCTAAATTCTGTTCCATTGTCACTCCTCACACACTTGACCTGTAGGGAATACTGCTTTTCTACTTGTAACACAAAGTTCATTATTGTCTTTGCTGCTTCATCCTTGGAGTGCAAGAAGAAAGTCCATACAAACCTGGAGTAATCATCCACAATTACCAGGCAGTATTTCTTCTTTGCCATGCTCATTACTCTGACAGGACCAAAGAGATCCATGTGCAGAAGTTGTAAGCAGGCAGTGGACTTAGGTTCTTCTATTGAAGGGAATGAAACTTTGTGTTGTTTTCCTTTCAAGCAAGCAGTGCAGTCATCTTCACACTTGAACTCCTTCAGAGGCAATCCTCTTACTAAACCATGGCTTATAAGCTGATTCATGTTCTTGAAATTAACATGACCCAGCCTTCTATGCCAAAGTGTAGACTCTTGAAGAGATGCCTTGGAGAATAGGCAAGGATGGCCTTTTAGATCCATCTTTTTGGAAAGATCTAAGGCATACACTCTTCCTGTCCTGTTGGCCTTCAGGAGAGTGTGTTCATCCAATGCTTTGTCAATCAAACTCAGAACTTTGGATGACAGAATCCTACAGTTCTGGCTTGTGAAAAGGGCAACATGGCCTTTGTCACACATTTGACTGACACTCAAGAGGTTATACTTGAGATTCTCCACATGGTTAACATCATCAAACCTTATTTCCCCATTGGAAACAAAGCCTTTTCCGATGATGTAACCCTTTGCATCATTGCCAAAAGAAACAAATCCCTTCTTTCCTTGAGAGTAGTCATTAAGAAGGGAGCTGCTTCCCGTCATGTGCATGGATCCTCCACTGTCTACATACCAGATGCTTCTTTGGCATGTTGAAGAACCCTGCAAACACAACCATGTGTTAGTTAGTCTTGGAGACCCAAACCTGCTTGGCCTTGGGTCTGATCTCAGCTACAGATGTAGCACTAACAGGTGTGTTATGTGTGACAGCTTGAGGTGAAGAAGATGGTACAGAAGAGGAAGCTTTTGGCTTGGACTTCCTTTTCTGTGGTTTCAACATAGGAGCATCTAAGTGGTTGACTCTTCCCACTAGTTGCTGAACCATCATCACCAACTGTGTCTGGTTTTGTGATAAAGCCTTCAGCTCTTCAGACACATTGGAGTTTACTGATGATGAGTTCCTATGTTGTACCATCTTTTTCTGAGCAACCTCAGCTGTTGTCTGAGAAATCCCTACCTTAGATTTAGCTTTGGGCTTAGGGATTTCAGACTTGGATGTTGCCAGTACAAACTTGGTTTCAAACTCACTCTTCATTTTATTGTTGCTCTCAGAAATTTTCTCCTTCTGCTTGAGTTTGGAACCCTTTTTGTACCAGCAATCATCAGTGAGATGATTGAATAAGCCACATATCTCACATGGCTTCTTCTTCATCTTATGCTGATCATCAGCTGAAGAGGATTTAACTGCTGAAGACTTGTTCTTCAGCTGTTTGACATCAGTACTAGCAGTTTTCTTCCTAGTGCCTGCCTTCCTGGTATCCTTTCTAGCTGTCTTCAAACCTTTCCTACTGTTAGTTTTCTTCTCTTCAGTTCTAACAATATTTGAGGTTTGAACTTCAGATGTTGTCACTTGCTCTCCAGTACCTTCAGTACTTCTAGTGACAACTTCTGAGTTGATCAGCCTTTTGGTCATGTGATAGTCTATCTCTGATGATGCTGATTCAGAGGATAGTAAGTCACATGATGAGAAGGATTGGTTATTGCTCTCCCCATCAGATTCAACTTCTGCTCTTGAAATGAAATCTGTGGGAGGAGCAGTGTGATTATAACCAATGCCAAACTTCACATTGGAAGCTGTTTGCTTGCTAAGAAGCATTTCAAAACCCTTGCAAGATTGCACCCATCGATCACACTCAACTTGGGTGGTTGCAAGAGTTTCCTTGAGATCTTTGTACTTCTTAAGAAGTACATCTTTCCTAGCTTTAGCATCTTTGATTTGGCAGTTAAGCTTGTAAATCTCATCATTTTTATCTTTTAGAACAACCTCAAAATCAGGTTTTCTTTTGGAAATAGTGTGCTCAAGCTCAAGATTTTTATCTATTAAAGCTACATTTGCTTCTCTAATAGAAGCAAATGCTGCTATGCATGACTCTGAACAAAGCTTGGCTTTTGCCTCAGTAGATACCTGAGATGAGGCATTGGATGATGACCCTTCAGCAGAATCAAGGGCCATCAGAGCAAGATTTCCAAAAGGTTGATCACCACCATGTTGACCAGCACCTTGGAGTAGTGGTTCCTGACCAGATAGCTCTTCTGGTAGACTACTCCAGTCAACAGCAGTTGGGGTGAAAAAGCTTTGTTGTTGAGGTTGTGTGTGGTGATGAGATTGGGAAGAATGAGGCTCTGGAAGAGCATGAGGTGGTTGAGCCGGGGGTGCTTGAGATTGACCAGGCTGAGGCATGTAGTAACAGGGGTAAGGATAAGGCATATGACCCTGTGACACAAAATAAGCAGGTGGTGCTTGTGCTTGAGATGGATGGGGAGAACTGTAGGAAGGTTGCCCCTTTGTGCTGTGAGCTATTGCTGGGAAAAGTCACAAAGGGTGCAGATGAGTTAGATCCAGATGATCTACACTCTCTTGCAAAGTGTCCAAGCCTTTGGCACTTGTGACACCTCAACTTGCTCTTGTCAAAACCAACTTTGGTTTTGCCAGAGAGTCCTGGGAATTTCCTACCAGTTCTTTTGTAGAACTTCTGAGATCGGATATTTATCATTGCCATTTGGTTCAAAATATCCATCTCTTCCAGATCATCATCTGGAATGCCCTTCAAATCCTCCATCAGAAAACACAAGTTGTCACCACCTCCTCCTGAACTACCAACACCAACAAAAGCTTGTTCTGAGTTTGTAGAGAAATCAATATGCTCATCATAAGAACTTTCTGATGAAGCATATTCTGACTCATGACTTATCAAGGCAGCATTACCTTGGACAAAGTCATCAGCAAGTTTGCCAGAAGATGACAACTTCCTCTTTTGCTCTACCTCTCTCTCAAAAGTGAGTAGTTTCCCATGAAGTTGGGTGAGAGATAGAGTGTCAAGGTCAGCACTAGAGCGTAGGACAATGGTATATGTGTCCCATCTCTCAGGCAATGACCTGAGGAACCTGTTGTTCATCTGGCTTTTGGAGTACTCTTGTTTAACCATCTTCAGCTCAGAGATTAAACAAGAGAACCGCTCAAACTGCTGGGTCAGAATCTCACCCTTTCTATATGAGAAAGTCTCATATTGTTGGGCAAGGATTTCCCTATTGTTTGCTAAGACCGAATCAGTTCCTCCAAATTGTTCCTTTAGAGCAACCCATAGGTCATGAGCAGACTCATGATGCAAGAGCCCTGAATATATCTCGTTTGGAATGGCCATGACTAAAATTCCATGGGCTCTAGCATCAATTTCAAACAGCTTTAGATCTTCGTCCGAATACTGTTCAGGTTTCTTCGCAACCTGTTCATTAGATTCCGGGACGTTCACCATAGGCTTGTATGGCCCATGCACCACTGACTTCCAACAACCAGCACTGTTGACAGCCAAGTGGTGCAGCATACGTCTTTGCCATATGTTATACTCGTTCCTAACCAGCATCGGAGGCTTGGTTGCGGAACCAGTATTGTGAGGATCATTAGTTGGTGTTGTCATCTCAGGTTTTAGTCAAAAACAAGTTTAAACACGACAATCGTAACTCAAAACCACCAAAAGATCTCAAGATTTTGGCCGGAAACAGCAGAAACTCACTCTCTATGACTAACTCTTGCAAATTGCTAATTCGATCAAACTGAGAGATCAAAAGAGCAGTTTCAAATGATCAATGGTAAGATCGATCAATGATTAACCCGCTCTGATACCATTTGACAGGATCTCAGCCTCTCGTGTTGATCAATTAGATTATGTTTGCAGCGGATTTAGCTCATTAATTAGCAATTAAAGCAAGAGCATAAAAGATATTTCAAATTAAAGCATGAACATAGAGAGAAGAGTTTCTGCAAAACAATAAATGTTCTATTGGTTCGCACGTTTCGGCAATTAAAACAGTATGGTTACCCATCCTTTTATAGGCGGCAAAAGGATGGGCGTGATGTCCTTTTTCTGACATCACTGAATATTCAGATTACAACTGACAAAACATAAAACTACTGAAGATGTCAACAACTGACATCTTCTTACAAAAGTTCCTAAGTGCTGACAAAAGTAAACTACTGAAACTATAACGGCTGAAGAACATTCTCTTCAGCTGTTGTACAACTACTGACACAAAATAAACTTCGGAAAAGGAAAAACCACCACAACAACTGAAGAGGACTTCTTCAGTTGTTGAGACAAACTCTGTCTTCAGTACTTGGTCTTCAGACTTGGCTTCGGAAGATGAAACTTCGGAAGATGTTACTTCGGAAGATGTAACAACTGATGACTTCAGTAGATATCATCAGTTGTTGTCTTCAGTCTTTTTCTTCAGACTTTGCTTCGGAAGATAGAACAGCTTCGGAAGATGTAACAACTGATGACTTCAGTAGATATCATCAGTTGTTGTCTTCAGTCTTTTTCTTCAGACTTTGCTTCGGAAGATAGAACAGCTTCGGAAGATGTAACAACTGATGATCTCAGTAGATATCATCAGTTGTTGTCTTCAGTCTTTGTCTTCAGACTTTGTGCTTCGGAAGATCTTCAGTTCTTTAGATCTTCAGCCTTTTGATATCTTCAGCTGATGATCTTCAGTTCTTTGATCTTCAGAATTTGTTCTTCAGACTTCATCATCTCAGCAGAGAGCTGGCACTAAGATGCTCTCGAGCCTGACATTCAGGCAAGAGAACACAATAGCTGATGAGAGTCCTCAGTTCCTCTCTGACCTTCCGGCAAGAGAACACAATAGCTGATGAGAGTCTTCTCTTGTTGTTGTAGTGGCATGTGGGACTTAGAGGTTTTCCTGATCTTGGCTCATTGGTTCTTTTGGTCCAACACAAGATATGCTATAATAAGGTATTGTTCTTATTTTTATATTCATATCACCATATCACTCCTTAATTTTTTGGTAAGTTGGAATAAAGCATGTGGTTACTTGACCGTATACTTTTTTATTTCAGGTTTTGTTTTTTTTTTCAAATCAATTTGTCGCAAGGAGATCGAGGTCGAGGAGGTTGACAAATTGGAGGCAGATTTGTTTGTGACATTGTGCCTTCTCGAGAAATACTTCCCTCCATCGTTTTTTGATGTTATGGTTCATTTAACCGTGCACATTGCTAGGGAAGTTAAGTTATGTGGTCCCGTATGCTTTCGGTGGATGTATCCATTTGAAAGGTGTATGAAGGTTATTAAGGGGCACGTGCGAAACAAAAATAAGCCAGAAGGATGCATTGCTGAACAGAATGTTGCTGAGGAGACGATTGAGTTCTTGAGCGAATTCAAAAAAGACTTGAAGACTATTGGTATTCCAAATAGTTTGAGGAACTCGATTGAAAATAATAATAGAGCAAGTAATAAAGACGGAGTCCCATTATCAACGGGCAAATCTTTGGACGACATTTCTTTAGATCTGTTCGTGAAAGCACATTTCTATGTGCTGCAAAATACATCCGAAATTGTTCCTTATATCGAGTAAGTATTATGTACATGGATTATATTATTTTATTTTCTACTATACGGTGTATAAAATTCGTCAATATTTATTTACAGTCGGCACATGGCATTTCTTGAACAACAACATCCTGACAAGAAAACAGCATGGTTAGAGAAAGAGCACAGCTTAAAGTTTGGTATGTGGTTACGATATGAGGTACGTACGTATACTACATATTTCATAACGGCCTTAATAGTTAAATATTTATTATATTTGATCACGTGGAATTGAAGTTCACCCGTGTAGTGTATATATATATGTATCAGGTTGAGAGAGAGTTAGCGGAATCGCGAGAAAGTATATCAGAGACCGTAAGGTGGATTTCACATGGACCAAATAGAAACGTATTGAGCTACGAAGTCTATGACATCAACGGATTTACATTTCGTACAAAATCTCGAGAAGGTAAAGTGCACCAGAACAGTGGGGTTAGTGTAGTAGCAAATGACTTGCACATTTCTAGAGAAGTTAAAACCTACACCGAGACAAGCTATTATGGGGTTTTACAGGACATATGGGTACTTGATTACCATTTTAGAAAAATCCCGTTGTTCAAGTGTGACTGGGTTGACAATAAAAACGGGGTAAAGAAAGACAACCTTGGGTACACATTGGTTGAACTTAGTAGATTAGGACACAAGAATGATCCTTTCATATTGGGCTCACAAGCACGACAAGTTTTTTATATGACAGACCAGCTCGATAAAAAAATGTCAATAGTAATCAAGAATCCTCCAACAACTTATACGCATGCGTACGAAGATGAGGACTTTAGTACGGTGATTAGTTATGAGAATGAAAATGTATTGCCCCCTGTAGACAAAAAAGATTTGGGGAAGGAATCCCGAGATGACTATTACCGCAATGACGGTCGGGATTTAATTATACGTACTAAGGTATGCTTTTCTTTCTTGATAATATACTGATGCATTTGTTAAATATGAAACGTTAAGTTGTCAACATGTACATTTGTACAAGTGTAGCTAACGCTTTCATTTGATTGTATCAGGCACAAGTGGACCCTTTTTGATTATCACGGACGTCTACCATTGGCTCGCATCATTACTTAATATTAGACTAGTATAATATAGTTGTAATATATTATGCAGTGAGTGGGTTTGCAAATTATTTTTTTGTGGTGAACCGGTTTGACTCATTTCTTTGGTTTGCTAATGGTTAGTAATGAACATTTAGTCACACCTAAACTAGTCTTAAACTAGTGGAGTTACTTTGTCACGTGTTCCAATGCTGACCGACAAACTAGTTGTTTATTGTCACATATTCCAATGCTGACCGACAAACTGGTTGTTTAGTATTAATAACAGGTCCCTTAATAACATCGCCTTTATATATTTTATCACACATCCGAATTGGAGATGTGAGAAATAAATACTTACACATCAATAACGTTGCCTTAGTATTAAAAATTTTAGTCACACCTACTAAAATGAACTGTGACTATAAACTACTTAGACTTCACTTATAACGTTTTCTTAGTATTAACCGTTAGTCACACATAATAAAGTGAACAATCACCAAATTGTAATTCTCGTCACATGTTTTTTTCCATTAACCATGACCATAATATATAATTTGTCACACATCCATATTCGAGCTGTGACCATAATCTTCTTATACATCAATAACTATTTCGTTAGTTTAAATTTTTAGTCACACATAATAAAATGGAAGCTGACCATTTGTTACTTCTAGTCACATGTTTGTTACATTTGTCATGACTATTAGTTATCGTTAGTGACACACTGTAATTTTCACTGTCACCATAAACTTTAACATATGGTAACACAATTAATTAGTGTGACTAATAAACATAAACTTAACGTCACACAAAAAAATGTTTACTGTCATTGTAAATTACATTTACTCACAGTTACATTATGTCACTGAATGTGCGCCATTATATAGTGACACAAACAATTGCCATATGTGACCATATGTTTATCTATGGTATCACAAAAAAAATTTACATTTGTGACTAACGAAAAACGTGACCAAATAGTGACATTTGGTCACATTGCGATTAAAAGTCACTAATATTTGTAACATACGTTATGTTTAGTGCGACTAAAGAGGTGATTCTCTACGCAATAGTCACACAACCCCGCTGAAATCGTCACCAAAACATTCCAGGAATTTTCAAGCATACATACAGTGACACTATTCTTCAAAAGTGTCACATAGACCTGGCGGAGTGTATGTCACTAAAAGTCGATTTTGTACTAGTGGTAATGAAAGTTAATGAACGAATGAATGAACGAGCTATGATGAAGATAATAATAATAATTATTATCTGTATGTATGTATGTATGACGTATGCTCACGAACGAAATATCATAATGAGAATGAAACGGGATCCTTGTCATTCGCCCTCAGTATTCATGGCTGTGTGCCATGAAGAGGGTAAATTATGACCGGATCTAGATGGAAGTGAAAGATTGAGAATGAATGAAAGTTAAAGATAAAGAACGAATAGACGAAAGAAATGATCATACGTATGTAATGAACGCACGAAAGTAAGATACATACGAACGTATGTAATGAATGTATGAATGAAAGAAAGAATGTAAAGGTTAACGATGAACGGTACACGAACGAAAGCTAATGAATGAACGATGAAGATAATAATAATATTATCTATTTGTACGTACGTTGTGTGACCGCATTTATGTAAAGAACGGTTTAATGAAAGAAAAGTTTATTTTATTATAAAAACTAGAACTCACTCAGCGTCGCTGACTTTTGTATGCATAATAGTTGGCAGGTATTTTGGTTGATGCTGAGGAGTCGCAGGCATGGATGCATAAGCTACTGGGAGTGTTTTGAGGCTGACATCCATATTTTGACATGTCATTGTAATTTGAGATGAAACGAATACTGTAATGTAATGAAATGACATGTTTTTAGTTATTAATGAAAGTTTTAAATTCCGCTGCAAAGTAAATATGTGTTTTAAAATGTTTTATGTGCGATGAATGACCAACCATGAGGTGCCCGGGAACGGGGCCTTACAATTGTTCTAACATATTCCATGAACACTATGATGAAACAGAAAGTTTAAAGCATTTTTAAGAACATTATATGATCGCTATGAATTATTGGTGATCTACTCGAATTCACCAATGCATCAGGGATATTCATGGATTCATGGAGCATATGCTAAAGTTTATAAACACTATTTGGATAAATTCATCATTATTTTTCAAGGACATTCTAATATATTCGAAAGACTGAAGAAACCACGAGGATCATGTTAGAGAAATTCTAGAATTACGTAAGAAATGACAACCTTGCACCAGATTCTAGGAATATAAATTTTAGATACGTAAAGTTAATTCTTAGGACATATGTTTAATGAGCAAGACAAATAAGTAATACATGTTAAGAACAAGCAATTAAGAAATGAAAAAAAATCCACATGATTTTGAAGATTTTGAGTTTTGAAGATTATTATTGGAGATTAATTTAAGTTTTTCTAAATACTAGTGAAAATGAAGTGAATAGTTAAGTAACTACAACTATGATATACAATACTACCCAGGAAAGAACAAAGTTAATCGCTGGTGCATTTTATAAATAAGAATGAGCCCAATCATTGAAATTGAAATATCTACAAATGATATTAAGATAAACCTCTTAGACTAAATTGAAATGCATAAGAAAATTCCTTGATGTAAAATCACATTAATAAGCAATGAAGGATTGGTAGATTAAAACTATTAAGAGATAGAAGTGATAGTATTTTAAGACTCCACAATCATATATGAGTATCGAGTCTTAGCATATTACATGACATGATACTAAATGAAGCCCATAAATCAAAATATAGAGCACACACTGATAGTAATAACATGTAATATGATTTAAGAATTATTATTGGTATTCCGGAATCAAAGATCAATCACAACGCGTGCAGGGAAATTTCTTTATCTACTTAAGGATTATGGTGAAACATTAGAAATTGTCTAACTAGATACAACAATGTTAAATCTCATAATGGAAATGAAAGATAACCAATAGACTTTGTTAATTTTATGATTAAATTATGAATAATAACGCCATCTAGTTGCTGGATGGTAGGCTTACCAAATTAGTACACTCTCTATCTATATGTCAAACTATAAGAAAAAAATATTAGCCAAACTCTATTAGTCCCACATTAAGATTTGCCTATCTTAACTATATCTGATAGACTTTATCGTTTCACTTCAAAACTATAATAAGGTTTTCAAAAGAAACTAAGAACTCGAGTAAACTGGAGAACCTTATGTTTCACAATAGTAGTAGACTTTCTTTGAGAATTAAAACCTTAAGCAATATAATATATGAATATATTAGAGTTCGTATAACAAGAGTTTGATATAATTTGATCACTTTTATGATAAAGAAATTCTAAAAAATAAGGACACATTGGTTAACAAAAGAAGCTATTAATCATACAATATAGTAATCTTAGCTCAAAAGATAATTTCACAAGTATTGATCGAGTGCTAAGGTTAGAAAAGAGTCTGAGAAAACTTGGAGATTGACAGAAGAAATAAAAAGCCAAATATCCTCAACTCTTCGGGTAACCTTCGAATTTCGAGGACGAAATTCGAATAAGGGGGGAAGAATGTAACATTCCCGGGTTTCCAAGGTCAGATGTAATAGTTAAAATAAAATAAATATGAACTTTACATATTGTATATTATTAAACGAGTAAGTAATGAGTGACATAACTATTGTAAATTTAAAGTTTTAGACGAGTTTTAGTGTCGTAAGAGACCGTTTAAATATATATAAATATAATAATATATTATATTTAACGTGCTCCGTTTTTAATGAAACTTGGATCGACTCATAGAGAAAAATAAGATCGTCTCAATGGCATATTTGAAATTTTATAAGACGTTATATTCAAAAAGGTTATAAGAGAAAAACAAAGTAAGCAACCGAATTAATTATAACAATATAATAATAATAATTTTAAAAAATATAAGGAGAAGAATGCAAGCACACAGGCAGGCATGTCAATTTGCATCCCACATCGCCTGCTTTTCTTTTCACCTGCTTGCTCGTTTTCTTATATATAGAAACCTTAAGGTTGAATTTTGATTTTAAGTTTTCTTGGGAACGCTTTAGTTTTTAAAGAGAATCCCGAGTAATCAATACCCACTGGGTATTGTTATTAGTTGTTTTTGGAGCTCGGGTAGGAGCGCGAGTAAGGAGACTCTACATCAAATTGTCATAGATAGTTTTAAGTTATGTTCTTGTTTAAGTTTATGTCAAGTTAATTATTATTGATTTTAGATTTACATTATTATTATTAGGAGTAGTTTTAATATTATTAGTATTATTATTTTTAGGCGTTAGGGTTGTTGTTAGGGGTGGGTATTGGGTAGCCTAGCCTTAGTTAGGCATGGACTGATCACCCATGCTTAAACAAGGTACCGTAAACCAATATCCAACCATTACAATAACTAGTTAGTTGTAACATTACCTAACCTAGGATTACTTAAACTGTATCAGGACCTAGAGATATTACCAGATTGTACTAAGAAATGCTATCAACTGTTGGGCAACTGCTAAACAGGTGAGTTCCTCTGAACTATTTTCTAAAACGAGATGTGATGTTCTGATAATTGGTAATAAATGTAGAATTGACTATCAATAGCATCTGTGATATGTGGCAATGCTTGATAGGATGCTTGAGGGCTGCTTGTATGATTCTGCTTTACCCAGTGGAGTTTGTATACATAGCCTAGTTATGTGAATTTTACTGTGCTTACTCTGTTCCTATTTGTTTGCCATGGCTGTATCTGCTTGTTGCAATAGTCAATAATAACGTGTTTTGAATTTTGAAGAATACCATGTTTATGAACTCACAAGCTTTATGTTGAGTCCTAAATGTTTTCTATTTTATGGACACACATCCTAGGTGTCAAGAGATTGCAGAAATTGGAGATTACGGGCTAGTTTAAGAGGAAATAGAGGTCTAGAGCGCTACTGAAGATTTGGTTCTCTAATATAGTTAAACTGATGTAATGGTATTATCTAGCATGACAAATATAATGTTTATTTTGATGTATAATCAAAGTTAGACTTCCGCTGTGAATTTGGATTACTATGTGTTCTGTATATCCGATGCGTAACGCTCCCCAGGGTATGCCCTGGGAGGCGGGCGTTACACAAACAGTACCCAAAAATATCAAAAAGGCTCTTCAAGACAATAGTTGGATTGAGGCAATGCAGGGAGAGTTGCTACAATTCAAGAAACAGGAAGTATGGCAACTGGTAGATCTTCCCGAAGGACAATACCCTATCGGTACCAGGTGGCTATACAGGAATAAAACGGATGACAAGGGAATCGTCATTAGAAGCAAAGCAAGACTGTGGCTCGGGGGTATACGCAAGAAGAAGGAATTGATTATAATGAAGTGTTTGCTCCTGTAGCCAGACTAGAAGCAATAAGACTCTTTCTAGCATATTCAGCATCCATGAAATTTACTATTTATCAAATTGATGTGAAATGTGCTTCTCTATATGGAAAGATTGATGAATAAGTCTATATGAGTCAACCTTCTGGATTTGAAGACCCAGATTTTCCACACAGGGTATACAAGCTTGACAAAGCCTTGTATGGTCTTCATCAAGCTCCAAGGAAGTGGTACGAGACTCTATCGTCTTTTCTTATTGAAAACGGATATGAAAGAGGAAAGATTGATCAGACTCACTTCAGAAAGAGAAAAGGAAAAGACATGTTGCTGGTTCAGATATATGTAGATGATATCATCTTTGGCTCTACAAACAAGTTACTCTGCAAAGACTTTGAAGACCTCATACATTCAAAATTTCAAATGAGTGCTATGAGGGAACTCATATTCTTTCTAGGAGTGCAAGTCCAACAGACAGCAGATGGAATCTTCATGAATCAATCTAAATACATGGAAACAATGTTGAAGAAGTTCAAGTTTGCTGATTGTCAGTCCATCAGAACTCCTGTTGATACTAAAGTGAAGATTGGTCCAGATCCTAAAGGCAAACCAGTGGATCAGACTCACTATCGTTCTATGATAGGTTCACTTATGTATCTACAGCCAGTAGTCCTGACATTATGTTTGGTGTTTGTGTGTGTGCCAGATATCAAGCAGATCCCAAGGAATCCCATGTGAATGCAGTCAAGAGGATATTCAGATATCTTAAGGGCAAGCCTGCTCTTGGTCGATGAGGATGTTTGTTTAGGGTTTCCAAGTTCTTGGATGTTGGAACTGACAGAAAAATCGTGGGTGGGGAGGGTTGGTTATTTAAAGATAACTAAATCTTAACTTAACATAATAGTCCCTCTAGTTTACGTAGTTTGCCATTAAAAGTTTTATTAATAGTTAGTTAGTTTAGTTTAATTTGTTGTAAGTTAACTGTCAATAATGTAAGTAAATCATTAATAATAGTAACATTATTAATGATAATAATAATACTAGAAATCATCACCAATAATAACAATTTAGGTCAAATAACTAACAATTAGTGGAGAGAGGTTAGGTTAAAGCTCTGGTTGTCACAGATTTAATTTCCTAGTTCAATCAATTGGCATGATTAATCTTGATTAAAAAATCAAAATCAACAAAACATTCAAATATTTCAAAAATACAAAAAGAAGTTAAAAGAAGAAGTATATGGTTTATACAAAAGGGAAATGATATAATTACAGTCATTATATCATTCACTGTGCTTACTTGTAAATCTCAAATGACTGACATGACTTAGCTGATATGCGGGTAGGCTCAACTTGGAATAGAAAACACATGCAGTGATGAACTAAAGCTTATATTCAACTATGAAGCTTTCATCTCATAGTGTGTGTAAGTATTGGCTTATCCAAATGTGTGTGTGTAGCAACCTAAACACATCAGGTAATGATTTCATATGAATCTCTTTTACTAACATCAGTTCCTCTTCTGTTTTGCTAAGCAATGATCTAGAGAAAAAAGCACATAGTGCTGATGTTATGATCCATCAAGATTCCTAATGAGGAACACATCCAACTTGGATGAAACAAAAGAATAAAATACATTCCAAGTGAATGAAACAAAAGAATCCTAAGAGATCACCTTCCAAAGTGAAGTTAAAAGAATCCCAATGTGGATCAAACAGATAAAATGATCAAAATAAAAGAACCCCAATGAGGATCAAGAAAAATGAGATTTCATATTTTAAGTAACCTGGTCAAGTAAGATGTTAAAAGTTCTACCATACATTGCATGCAGATGGTTGACCTTTCCATGCTTTTGAGTGTGAGGTACATGTTGAATACCCAATCAACTCAAAACATGATAAGATCATTTGCATCAAAATATTAACCATGTATGAGTTTAAGAGGATAAACATACCTTCAATCAATATGTTCATGAACATGTCTGTTTTACTAACAATTGCGTTCACTTGTGAAAGGTAAGATTGATATGATCCTAAAGAAAATTATATCTCAACTTCTTGTCCAGATAAGAAAGCAAAAATCATAAAAAAGATTTTCTCATCAAAATTTTCAACTCTTTAAAGTTTCTATCTTATATAGATATAAACTTTAGGGGGAGTAATTAAAATTTTGATCATCAATGTACAGATGTTTCCTTTCTTAAAATATAAAAATCAAAAACAGTTTCAAAAATCAGAAAATCAGACTGTGTTGGTGCAGAAGTTATACCATAGTATCTCAGTTTCTGTAGACATCTTGAAGCACAAAAGTCCAAGATCAATCAAAACTAGGAAACTTGTATCACCTCTGATGTACAAGTCAATCCAAGCAAGAATTGACAACTCAAAAAACAGTCAAAACTTCATAAGAAACAAGCAAAAGGCATCTTCATAACAATCAAAAGCAAAAGACACAGCTTTATAAAGATCAAGCATCAAAGCAAAAACAATCAAAACTATCCACATTAGAAACATTAAGTGTTGACAAGTTCAAAACTTAATGCAGGTAAGAGCATTGGTTAATGCGGGTGAAGGTAACCCAGGCACATAACCAATGCAGGTAATAGTTCTGAGTCATGAAAAACACAAGTGAAAGTAATGTGGATAAGTTAACTCTACCACATTAGTCTCACTACGAATATCAACAAAGTTTTCAAGTATGAAAAATAATGCGGACAAAAATTTGTTCATTGTAATTTGTTTTCCTCAGCCGCATAAGTTAACTCTACCGCATTAGTCTCACCACGAATATCAATAAAGTTTTCAAGTATGAAAACTAATGCGGACAAAAATTTGTTCACCCGCGTTTGTTTTTCTCAGCCGCATTTCTCAAAAATGGCTAAAATTCAATACTTAAACTTAGTTGTACATTTGTATCATCACAAATTAGAAGTGTGCTCATACTCTTCTGTCATTGTGTATGAAGTTCAAGAAATACGGACAACTCAGTTGTTCATCCGCATTTGTTGAAGTAAATATAGGAAGACAAATTTTTGTCAGCATCAACTACAGTGTACAAATACTGACTAACTTAAAACATCCGTATTTGCTACAGTGTTAAAGTATCTGAACTTAAACCTTCCGCATTTAATATAGTACACAAATGCTGACAGATTTTACTCTTCTGCATTTGCTACAGTAAACAAATGCTGATTTTTTTAATCTTTCGCATTTACTACAGTAGTCAACCGCATTTTTTTAACACTTGTAAAATTTAAAAAGGACATTAAAAGGGCTATTTAAACAGATCGTTATAGTTCATTTAATACTTTTCAAATTTGCAAGACTCCATAGTGAGACGAGTGAAACACCATTCCTATTGTTCTTCATCCATCATCAAATTCATCAACATCATTCGGATTTCAATGTTCATGAAACTTCATATTGCCTATATTTCGATTCTATACCATCGTAGTATCGAAAACAAGGTGATTCTCAGTTAAAATCAAAGATACATCCGAAGACCGCATTTCGAAATTCAGAACTCTAAAATAGAAATAAACTCAAATCGACCACAAACTAAGGATCGATAGACATTTTCAAGTTCAATGACTCTCATGATCTTGAAAATAGACACAAACAAGTGATTTTCAAAATCCTAATTAATTTCGCATGAATAGGGGATCATCAAAACTAAAAATATGACTTCAAAACTTATGGTTGAATGTAAAAAGGGATTTTAATCAGAAAACCAACATCAAAATAATAGATAATGCATAATAAACTGGTCATACATTGCAAAATCAAGATTAGGTCAAATTTCTATGAAACAGTACCATTGATTGCTTAATTTTGACCATCCAAAAGTCAAAACTAAAATAATCAGCTTGATTTCACCAATGTAATTGATGATTTATTATCCATATCTAACTCATATGCATCGTGTGTAGAATCTAATGGCTAACCTTACATGGAGCAAGCTCCATAATGTCAGTGGTTATCTTGACCCTGATGTTCATGAGGTAGAAGGTTTAAGAGACATGATCAGATTCATCTTGACTACTAGAGTGGCTCATGCTGTTACTATCAGACTAATTATCTATGAGAACTTCATAAGATCATTCTAGGAAACTATTGAAGTAACAGATATAGATGGTGTAAGGACTCTTTTAGGAAGAATTACTGAAGATCACACTCTAGCCATCACTGAGCAAACTATGAGACAATGTCTACAGTTTAATGATGATGCAGACACTCCATTATAAATGAATGATGATGAGATTATGACCTTTTCTGCCAACATTGGCCATGAAGGAGGATATGAGGGAAAGTAGATTGTCAAAGGGTTGGTGGACTTTCAATGAAGGTTCTTGATTCACATCTTCCAACACTGCTTGTCTAAAAGGAAGACTGGTTGGACTGACATTCTTGTCACTACATCATCTGTCATATGTGCTCTGTGCACAAACAAACCATTCAACATGTCAGCCTATGTTTTTAATGGTATAGTCTCTAACATCCAAGAGGGTAGAAGACACATGCTTCTGATGTATCCAAGATTTCTACAATGCTTTATCAATGAAGCATTTCCTGATATAGTGCCTGTAGGACCAGTGATGGATATTCCTTACTACAATGCAAAGTCCTATAAGTACTTAAAGAAGAGAGATCCTAGGAATTTTTATAGTTGCACATTCTTTCCTCTACTACCTTGGATGCTTCAACAGATCAACCAAGATGAGAATATAGCAGAACAAGAACAAGAGGCTCCTATGGATGAGCCTGTTCAACAAGAAGAGCAAGCTGCTCCTAGTCAACACAATGTTGATGAGCAAGCTGCCATTGCTGAAGAAGGACAGAGTTCAGTGTCACCATAAGTTGATGTAGGTGGTGATCTTCATACTGGACCTTCTGTTCATGTAGCTGATATAGACTCACCATTTATGCCTACACCCATACCATCACCTCAAAGATCAACAATCCTATTTACACAAACACAACCAATCATCTCTCCACATATATCACCTATAAACTCACCCCATATATCACCCATACACTCACCCCATATTTCACCAATTCATCATTCACCTACATCTCCCATTCCATCTTCACGCGATACTGCTGAGCATGCTGAGTTTGGGGATTCTGCCAGCTCTTCAGAGGATTCCGAATCATCATCTAATGAGGAGGATCATCTAATGCAGATGCCTGTGAGGCAAGTGGCTTCAGAAGCAGCTCCCTCTAAGAGTTTTGCTGAATCAGAGGTAAATAGGCCTGATGAGAAAGATGAAATGATCTTTGAGCTTCTGAAGAAAGTAGCAAAGATGAAAAATCTCCTGAATAGAAGATCTGGTATCATTCAAGACAGACTTCTGGAGTTAGATGAGAAGGAGAAAGAATTGAAAGATCTAAAAGAAAGGTATGACTCTGAAATGAAAGAAAAAGATAATAAGATCAAAGAATTATAGGCGGATCTTTAACAATCTAGTGATGAAATCAGTGGTCATATGGACATTTTGACCATCCAAACCGTTGCTATGGAAGAACAAGAAGAACAGTTGAAAGAACAATCAGAGATAATCATTGATCTGTAAAAACATATAAAAACTCTTAACAAGAGAGTGAGTTGGAGCTTTTGATCATGATAAAACAAGAAATGGAAAAGAAGAATGATGATAAGGGAAATGAGGATGAAGTGGAGAAGAAGAGAGATGATGATAAAGATGCTAGTAATAAAAGTTCATCAGGAGAAAGTGATGATGACTCTCTTCCTAGCAAAAAGATGAAAACCAGTGAGACCATAAAAGAAGCTGAGTCTAGTGGAACAAAGCACAAAGAACAGAGTATGGCCATGGTAGTATACTCAAGCAGACACCCTGAAGAATCCGAAGTTGATGAAACTAAACTCCGTGAAATGATCAAAGCCCTTGATAGCTTCGTAGTTGAGGTATTCATCATTGATGATGAATTATGGGACTTTATTGGAGATCAAAGACAATCTACTGAGCCTATTTTTGTGATTCCTCAATCTCCGGTACCTTTAGAAAGGGAGTTGAGACTGCAGATTGTACTTGCCACTACTCTAACTGATGAGCAAAAAGTGATCATCAGACATCTTTGTGAAGAACAACAACAACAAGAAGAATCAGTAGCAATAGTTCAAGAAACAGAGCAGAAAGCTACTGAATTTATGCAAAAGGCTGCTGAAGATGTGCAAAAAGAGGCTGAAATTTCTGAATCTTCATCTGATCCCATTATACACACGTACACCAGAAAGAGAAAATATCTTTCTGAAAAAGCCAAAGGGAAAAGACCCATAGAAGAAGAAGAAACAAAAAGATGATCCTCGCAGTCTTGCAGCCATTGCTGAATTTTTGGATGAGCATGAAAAGGCCGAGGCATAACCGAAAAAGAAAGTAGAATTCATTGATCTAGAAGAAAGTGAGATAGAGGGAGGCTATATGGTTGATGAACTAATAGCAAGAGAAAGCCCAGTAAAGGTTGAGTCTTTAGATCAGGAGATGGTGGAAAAGGCTCAAACAGATGATTTGATGGTGAAGGCTATGTTTCTCATCAATCATGGTTATGATGTAGATAAGGTATTTGGGCTGACTTATGAGGGAATGATAGCAGAAGAAGAAAAGTTAAACAAACTCCTGGACCCTTCATATGTGACTATGTATGAAAAGACTCAAGCATCAAAGTCACCAGTAGTTCACTCAACCTCAAGAGCCAAACAATCTGAAGCTCCTCAATAGCTCCTCAATCATTATATCCGGATCCTATTCCATGATTGATGGGGAAATGAAGGATTATCTTTCTGAACAAGGTTTCACCAAGAGAAAGCTTGGAAACATGAAGACTAACTCTCTGAAGGATGCCATGTTAAGACTGATAAATGAAAAGAAAGAAAGGCTGAAAAAGCTTGAGGAAGAGATAGTAAGGCAGAAATCAAGATCAAGGGTATCGGCCCAAGACATCCAACTCACACACAAAGATCATGATTCTTTAGCACCTGTACTTCATAGAAATCCTGAGTAGTTTACAGAGCCTTCTCAACTAAATCTTCAAGAGGGTCTTACCACTTCAGAGATGATCAAAGGTGTATCTACTCCCAAAGGCAAAGCAGATCAGAAAATCATTGCCTGGAAGTATGATAGTGATTGGAACATGTTTATGATAAAAAGAATCTCAGGGTTAGTTCAGTTCTTCACAGAGTACTCTGCTCCGGTGAACTCCCTGGAGATACATGATTTAAGGGAAATAGCCAACTTAGAGCTGATCAATCATAAGGCTATGTTTCTAGGGTATGAGTTTGAAGATATTCTAAAATGTTCAAAAGGACAGACAACTTCAAATCTCTAAAGGCTATCTGTATGAGGAAAGATAGATCCTTCATCAACCCTCTTGAGAAGAAGAAAAGGACCAAGGAGGCTGAAGAAGTGGTATTTCCAGAGCTGAAAGTAAAGCCCACAGATTCTCTAAAGAGAAAGACGGTGACAAGTACTCACACCTCTAAGCCAATCTCTAACGTCTTTTATGATGAGAAGACTTATGAGTTGGTGATTGAAAAAGAGGTGGGGAGGAAAGGAGGGTGCTGAAATCAGATTATTTAGTGGATATGAGGTAAGATTGCTTCCTATATCCACTACATTTACATAAGGCAGATTATTTAGTGGATATGAGGTAAGATTGCTTCATATATCCACTACATTTACATAAGGCACTTCAGAGATATCAACAACAAGCTTGGAGAAGCTGATATGCACTTCTTTCTCAAGTGTATCAAAATATTGAAGATGGCCTATGGCAGAATAATAAACAAGAGAGCGCAGAGGATGAAGAAGAAGACTCCTTTACAGCTGGGTAACATTATGAAGGTGGAAGTAGATATGGAAGGTTCTTTGCTGATACATAGAAATGGGTTGTCCACAGTGTCAATATGGGAACCCATATCTCTAAAGAAGATACCCATTGAAGCCATCTATACTATGAGCCAAATGAAGATCCATGTGTTGAGCAGATTAAAGTTGGCTGCGGTAAGACACTTCTCCAACATGATCAAAGCCATCTTGGATCCTTCATACATAGACCCACCTCCAGCTACATCTCCTCCTACTGCTCAAGACCCAGCAGAATCATCACAACCTCATCCACCATCAAACCCTTAAAGTTCCTAGGCTGTAAAATCCTTAGGGGGGGTATTGTTAGACCCAGAAAGGATCATACATGACAATTCAAGTAGTGGATGATGGTTGTTCTGTTGGATGAAGAATCTGCATCAACAAAAGAAGACCAAGTGTCGGCTATCCGCATTTGTATATGCGGATGAACAAAGAACAAATGTTAACAAGTGTTTGTTCTTCCGCATTAACAAATGTGGACAATCGAACAAATACTGACAAGGAATTGTACATCTGCATTAGTTAATGCAGATGCTTAGCAACAAATGCGCCAAGTGTTTGTTCATCCGCATTTGTCAATGCTGATGACCAAACACTAATGCGATAGAAGAAAAACAATATTGATGAAGACCAACACATCCGCATTAGTTAATGCGGATGAACAACAACAAATGCTGATGAATAATAACAAATGCTGATGAAGACTTTTGTACTTAGATAAGATTATAGTACAGGGGTAATTTAGTCTTTTGTAAAGGCTTCCTGTTAGCCTATAAATAGAACAGAAATCCTCGTATGTAAGGTGATAGAGATTAGATATTAGACAATCAGAATATTTTGTTTCATCTTATGTTCACAAGGTGTATTGTTACTGTAGATTGCTCAAACCCTAGCATTTATTGTAACCATTCACGTTAATCAATACAAAGAGCATTTATGAGTATTTCTTGCATTCAATGTTCTGTGATTGTTTGATTCCGCCTTACAATCATTGACTCAATCATCATATTCAGTCCTTGTTGATACATAACAACAGAGAATATCATTCTCACACCCAGTCAGAAGGCCCACAGCATCCCAGCTATGTGTGCAAATTAGACAAAGCTCTTTATGGGTTACACTAGGCACCTAGGCTGTGGTATCAGACCTTGTCTCAATTTCTCCTGAAGAATGGTCACACCAGAGGCACCATTGACAAGACATTATTCATAAGAAAGAATGGAAAAGATATTTTGCTCATACAAGTCTATGTTGATGACATCATATTTGGCTCTTCAATTACCAAATGTGTAAAGACTTTAAAAGCATTATGAAGAAGAAGTTTGAGATGAGTTCTATGGCAAAATATACTTTGTCCTTAGAATTCAGGTGAAGCAGATCAAAGATGGGTTCTTCATCAATCAATCTAAATATGTCAATGACATTTTAGAAAGATTTGAAATGAAGGATTGCAAGCCAGCAAAGACACCTATACTCAAAAATCACAATCTTTGTCCTAACTTCAAAGGGGAGGATACTGATAAACATCAGTATAGGGCAATTATTAGATCCTTGATGTATCTCATAGCAAGTAGACCTAATATTATATATGCAACCTGCATTTGTGTAAGATATCAGGCTGCTCCAAAGGTGTCTCACTTAATTACTGCCAAGAGAATCCTAAGATACCTCAAAGGAGCTCCTAAGTTGGGTCTCTTGTATCCTAGGAATCAAGACTTTAATCTCTATGGCTACACTGATAGTGACTATGGTGGCTGCAATATCAACAAGAAATCAACATCAGGAGGATGTCAATTTCTTGGTGGAAGGATAATCTCCTGACAATGCAAGAAGCAAATCTTGTGTTTCAACATCAACTATGGAGGCTGAATACATTGTTGCTACTAGTTGTGTGCTCAGCTACTGTGGATTCAAAATCACATGTTGCATTATGGCTTTAATTTTATAAAGACTCCTATTCACATTGACAACAAGAGTGTCATCTCCATTACAAAAAATACAGTCAAGCACTCAAAGACAAAGCATATTGACATCAGGTATCATTTTATCAAAGATATTCATAAGAAAAATCTGATCAAATTAGTCAAAGTTGACTCAAATGAATAAAATGTTGATTTGTTCAAAAAGGCATTTGATGAACAAAAATTTAAATATCTGATTACAGCTATTGGGATGATAAACATTGACTAACTTGTCTCATATGAAAAACCTTTTTAATATGTGTTTTGTCTATGTCAACCAATCTAAGCCCTGTTACAAAAAGTCTTTCTTACAATGTAACACCCGTATTTTTGAAAGGAATAAAAAGGTTAAAAGAGAAAGAAAAAAAAGAATGAAATGGAAGTCAACCCTAAAGTTGAAGGACCAAAAGTGTTAAAAAGAAACAAAAGTAATAAAAGTTGGTAAAAAGGTGGCATGGCCGCCTATTATACCCTGCGCAACATCATTCACTCGATATTTTAGATAGAGAAAGAAGAGAAGCTCGAAATTCAAAAAGAAGTTCAAGCAGGGTTCGAATTTAAGGTATAATTTAGTGTTTTTAAGTTGTTCTTGGCTAAATTAGCCTCGGTTATGTGATCTTATGTATACATGTGTTCGGATTGTGTGTTTAGACACATATAGGTGTTCGGATTCTTAGAGAAGTCCAAGATTTAGAGTATAAAGCTTGGAAGCCGCTAAGGTGAGTTTCTATAACCCCTTTTTACATGTTTTATATGATTTTAGGGCTGGAAAATACATGTATGTATGTTTTTATGAGATTGGGTATTATACCCATATGTTCATGTGCATGTGTATATGGGAGGGGTATGTTTTGGGCAAATGTATTGTTATGATTATGTTAAGTTCATGCTTAGAATAGTATGTGAATATTTAGAACTAAGTGATATAATGTTTGGGATTGGGAACAACTTAAAATATATGAACAGGTTGCTAATACGCCTATACAAGGCTCATAAGTCTGAACAATCCTCATACTCCCAGGATCTTGATAGAAACTTAAGTGTTGGGGCTTATGCTCCCTAACAGTGCTCATGTGCCTGAAATTTAGAACAGAGAAAACTAATTACAGGGTAATGAGCCTGAACAGTATTAATACGTCTGAATTTATGCCTTAGAAAACTTACAAGGTAATATGCCTAAATAGTGCTCATACGCCTGAGATTTTGACTTAGAAACTAAGTGTAGGGTAATGAGTCTAAATAGTGCTCATACGCCTAAGTAATAAACTGCTAAGTGTTGAGGTGGGACGCCTGCACAGTGGTAATACGCCCAGACAGGGCTCATGCGCCCAAATAGTCCTCATGCGCCCAACACTTAGAATTAAATGCAGAATTTTCACGGGAGATTGTGCAGCTACGGTTTTGGACTAATGTTGACTAAGGTTCATTAAATGCATATGATTATGTTTGATTTACATTATGACCCTTATTATTGATAATGTTATGATTAGAGTTATTTTTATTAATATTATTAATATTAATACTGTATGACTCTACGTGGTATGATCATGATCAAGACAGAAATTATCATCATTAATAAAAATGAAATATTAATAATAAAGAAAAGTGGAACGGAAACGAATGAACGAATGGCTTGCAAGCAAATGTATGGAGGTGCACACCCCTGGCAGGTGTTAGCTCGACTGTGATGCGGGTTGGCTACCCCGAAGGATGCACACAGGGTCAATCCTTGAGGTTGACAATGAGGTGAGCAACTCTGTGTTGCAACAGACTCGGTTAGCAGGCAATCCGTGGGATTGTCACTGAGGTGAGCAACCATGTGTTGCAACAGACTTGGCTAACATACGATCGTGAGAGATCGATATTAAGGTGAGCTGCCTTGTTGTCGCAACATACTCGTAAGAACGAATGTGAAGACCGAAAGAGTAATGGAAAAAGTATGAATGGAACGAATGATGAGGATAATAATAATAATTATTATCTGTATGTATGTAGGATGTATGCTCACGAACGAAATATCATAATAAAGTACAAAACGGAATCCTCGTCATTCGACCTCAGTAGTCGTGGTTGTGCGCCATGAAGAGGGAAAAGCCTGACGGGATCTAGATAACAAATGAATGATAATGAGTTATGATGAATGAACGAAAGCTAACGAACGCAATGAAAGATAATAATGATATTATCTACATGTACGTATAATGCGTGGGCGTGTACAAAAGTATAGTATGATTTGAAAGAGTAAAGTATTTTAATTATAAAAACTAGAACTCACTCCGCAACGCTGACTTTTATGTATTTTCCAGTTGGCAGGTAAACGATGCTGAGGATGGCACACTGGGATGGCTACTCGGCGGGGCAAGACTGACATCCATTCATGTTTTGACGATACTGTTGTTTTGTAATTCATTCAACTAATCTTTTTGTGACTCATGAACTATAATGTATTGCTTAACGACAGTGTTTATAATGAAATGTATGGTTTTTGCTAAATAAGCTCCGCTGCTTAAATTTATAATATGTAATGTTTTATGTAATTACTGCTGTGGATGACCAACTGTGAGCGTCCTGGGGATGGGGCCTTACAAGTTGGTATCAGAGCCAAAGTTTAAGTGAAACGGGTAAATTTACAAAAGAAACCTAAACTTAACCTGAAAATGGGACCGAAGGAGGGATGTCAGCCCGAGTAGTTACGTGCCATCAGGTATTTCTTTCTTTAAGTTAACCAGAATTATGTGCGTGTGCTATTTGGCTTATGTGTTCTTAGTAGATTTAAATACTAACTATGTCGGGATAGGTAATACTTGGGGTGTGAAAAGTAAAGTAAGTGGCTAATCATAACTGGCCACCGTAATTAGGGACTTACTGTACTTGACATAAACTGAGCTATTACCTTGAATGATTGTTTTAGTGTTTGATTCTTATAGTTCTTAGGAAATGGCTGGGAAGAAACCTTCCAAAGCTTCTAGTGGTAGAGGTCGACCGCGTGTGACCAGGAGCAGTGCCAAAGCTGCTGAGACGACCCATGAGAACCTTGAGGTTCATGACCGGAATGAAGGAAACGAGAATGCCAGCCTGAATGCCTCAGCTAGGGAGGCGATTGCTGATGAGGTACACCAGGTCCTGCAGGCAGTTATGCCATCTGTAGTGACCGATGTTATTCGAGCTGTGAGGAACGAGGAGAGAAAGGAGAAGGAGGACAGGAGAGGGTCGACTGGGAAGGAAAGCAAGGGAGGAGAGGAACGAACGGATCCTAAGATAGTAGTATCTGATGAGGAAGAGGATGATGTAGTAGAGGTGACGACCAAGGGATGCAGATACGGGGCATTCCAGAGGTGCAAGCCCCCGACTTTTGATGGAAATGGCAATGTTGTCGCCGCCCACCGTTGGGTAAGGGAGATGGAAGCAGTACTCGAGATCAACGAGTGCCGGGAGGATCAGAAGGTGAAGTTTGCCACCTACTCCTTTACTGACTCAGCACTATGCTGGTGGGACAATATTGTCCAAGCTGAAGGTTCCAGGGCCATCGGGAAAATGCGATGGAACGAGTTGAAGAAGCTAGTAATTGAGGAATTCTGTCCTCACAGGGAACTCGATAAGGTCGAGAGGGAGTTCCTACAATTCGAGGCGGGAACCATGACCCACCAGCAGTACACCACCAAATTCAATGAAATGGCGAGGTTGGTGCCGGATCAAGTGAAGCCGATGTCTCAAAAGATTAACCGGTACATCCAGGGGCTGCCAGCTGACATTCGTAGTCACTTGATTGCTGCACGACCAAGTACTTTTAGGTCGGCAGTGGATTTGGCTGGGAGACTTTATGATGAGAGGGGGGTAATAGATGTGGAAGTAAAGAAGGCCGGTGGTGGTGACCAGAACGGGAACGGGAAACGGTTCAGGCGTGGTGGTTTCGTCCCGAACAACAAGAGGATGAGGATGGATGATCGTAGGGCGGGGTCATCAAGCTCGGGACCCAAGAAATGTGGCAAGTGCAGGAAGGAGCATACGGGAGAGTGCAGGATGGGGCTCAACGTGTGCTTCAAATGTGGAAGGCCGGGCCACATCTCCAGGGACTGTAGACGATTGAGGTGTTACAACTACGGCGGAGAGGGTCATATGAGTAGAGATTGCAAGAAGTAGAGAGCGGAGAGTTCCGGGGCAAAGAAGACGGTCGGGACTGAAGGGTAGAAGGCAAGTGCCAGAGCTTTTACCATGACCAGGGAGGAGGCTAGGACAGACCCTGATGTCGTGTCAGGTACGTTTCTATTAGATCAAACTCTTGCTTCTGTGTTATTTGATTCTGGTGCTAGTAGGAGTTTTATTTCTACCAATTTCTGTGCTAAACTGCCTCTTAGTAGTAAATGCATTGATGAGCTCTTTGACATAGAGACTGCTATTGGTAAGTCCACTAGGGTTACGAATGTGATAGAGGACTGTGCCATAGAGTTAGAAGGTCATAGGTTTGCTACTAAGTTACATGTGATGCCCCTAGGTGGATTTGATGTAGTACTAGGGATGGATTGGTTAGCAACCCATGAAGCGAATATCGTATGTCGTAAGAAAATGATTAGGCTGACGGCGCCTGACGGAAGTCCGGTGACAATATATGGCGATCGGGTTATGACGATTCCAAAAGTAATTTCGATGGCGGTGGCGGGAAAGTGCATGAGACGTGGATGTAGCGCTTATCTAGCCTACGTGAAGGATGTGGACACGCCAACACCACAATTGTCCTATGTGCCGGTCGTTTGTGACTTTCCCGATGTGTTTCCAGAGGACCTATCAGGTGTGCCACCGGATCGCGAAATCGAATTTCAAATTGACTTGATACCCGGTGCCCAACCTGTCGCTAAGGCACCGTATCGATTAGCTCCGACTGAGATGAAGGAGTTAATGGAGCAACTGCAAGAATTGGTTGATAAGGGTTTCATCAGACCAAGTATCTCTCCTTGGGGTGCTTCGGTCTTGTTCGTAAAGAAGAAGGACGGTAGCATGAGAATGTGTATCAACTACCGTGAGTTGAATAAGTTGACGATAAAGAATCGATATCCGTTGCCGAGGATTGATGACTTGTTTGATCTGCTCCAAGGTGCCAGCTGGTTCTCGAGGATAGCTCTCTGATCTGGCTACCATCAGTTGAAAGTAAAGGAGCAGGATATTCCTAAAACAGCTTTTCGTACGCATTATGGACACTATGAGTTTCTCGTTATGTCCTTTGGTCTAACCAACGCGCCAGCTGCTTTTATGGATTTGATGAATAGAGTGTGCCAGCCAATGCTAGACAAATTAGTAATTGTGTTCATCGATGATATCCTGATTTACTCAAGGATCAAAGAAGAGCATGCCGGTCACATTCGGGAAGTGTTGGAGACTTTGAGAAAGGAGAAACTGTATGCTAAGTTCTCCAAGTGTGGTTTTTGGCTACGCGAGGTGCAATTTCTGGGCCACGTGGTAAATGCGGAGGGAATCATGGTGGACCCAGCAAAGGTTGAGGCTGTGATGCAATGGAAGTCACCAAAGACGCCATCTGAAATTCGTAGCTTCTTGGGATTGTCGGGCTAGTACAGGAGATTTATTCAAGACTTCTCCAAGATAGCCTCACATTTGACAAAATTGACTCGCAAAGATGTAAAGTTCGTGTGGGGTCGAGAACCGGAGGATGCCTTTAAGGAGTTGAAGACGAGACTAACACAAGCTCCTGTCTTGACATTGCCAGAGGGAAATAAAGACTTAGTGGTCTATTCTGATGCATCTTATTCTTGGATAGGTTACGTGTTGATGCAACATGGAAGGGTAATAGCTTATGCATCTCGACAGCTGAAGACCCACGAAGTCAACTATCCCACGCACGATCTAGAACTAGCCGCGGTGGTTTTCGCGTTGAAGATTTGGCGGCACTATTTATACGGGACGAAGTGAACAATCTTCACAGACCACAAAAGCTTGAAGTACTTCTTCGAGCAGAAAGATCTAAACATGAGGCAGAGGCGATGGTTGGAGATCATAAAGGATTATGATTGCGAAATCCATTACCATCCGGGCAAGGCCAACGTGGTGGCAGATGCCCTTAGCCGAAAGGAAAGGCCCGAGTCGATCCGGGTGAAGGCTTATCAGCTGATTATGACCTCCGATGTGATTACACAGATTAAGGAGTTCCAAGACGAGGCTTTGAAAGAAGATCGTCTTAACTTCGAAAGGATGCGAGGTCTAGTTACGGAATTGGACGAGGACACTCTTGGTGTTAAGACCCGATTCGGGAGCATGTGGATTACTCGATACGGGGATCTATGTGGGAAGATCATGGACGAGGCCCATAAGACTCGATACTCCATTCATCCCGGTGCTACCAAGATGTATCACGATATGAAGAAAGATTATTGGTGGCCGGGTATGAAACGCGACGTAGTAGAGTACGTGAGTAAGTGCCTTACTTGTCTCCAAGTGAAGGCGGAACACCAGAAACCGTACGGGAAGGTCCAAACGTTGGATATACCCGAATGGAAGTGGGAGCATATTACCATGGACTTCATTACTAAGCTACCTCGCACATCGAGGGGATGCGATACTATTTGGGTGATTGTCGACCGACTAACAAAGAGTGCCCACTTCCTACCGATCCGCGAGACGTATTCATCCGAAAGATTGGCGGGTCTGTTCATCAAGGAAATCGTAGCTCGTCATGGTATGCCGGTGTCTATCGTGTCGGATCGTGACACCCGGTTTACGTCAAAGTTTTGTAGAAGATTCCATGATGCAATGGGAACGAGGCTACACATTAGTACAGCCTATCATCCTCAGACGGACGGTCAGTCTGAGAGGACGATACAGACGCTCGAGGATATGCTTCGAGCATGCGTGATCGATTTTGGAGGAAGTTGGGACGATCACTTACCGTTAGCAGAATTCTCGTACAACAACAGTTATCATGCCAGTATTGGCATGCCACCCTACGAGATGCTATACGGTAGGAGATGTAGGGCGCCCGTGTGCTGGGGAGACATTGGGAAGAAAGAGTTAGGAGGTATTGAGGTGATCGAAGCTACGACTGAGAAGTTGGAAAAGATCAAAGCCTTCATGAAGGCGGTGAAAGATAGACAAAAGTCGTATGCTGACAAGAGGCGAAGACCAATAGAGTTCAAGGTTGGAGACCGAGTCATGTTGAAGGTCTCACCTTGGAAAGGGATTATTCGATTCAGAAAACGAGGTAAGCTAAGCCCGAGATATATAGGACCTTTCCGAATCATCGCACGAGTAGGAGAGGTAGCCTATTGACTTGAACTGCCAGATGAGTTAAGTGGAATTCATCCCACATTCCATGTATCTCATCTGAGAAAGTGCTTAGCTGACGAAGATATGATTGTTCCACTGGAGGATATTGAAGTAGACGAACGACTCAATTACGTTGAGAAACCAGTGGCAATCATTGATCGTAAAGAAAAGAAGTTAAGGAATAAAGTGGTTCCTCTTGTGCGTGTACAGTGGAAGCACGGAAAGGGATCAGAATCTACGTGGAAGACGGAGGAGGAGATGAGGCAGCATTACCCTCAATTGTTTGAGGAATAACAGGTTTCGAGGACGAAACCTATATAAGGGGGGTGGACTTGTAACACCCGTATTTTTGAAAGGAATAAAAAGGATAAAAGAGAAAGAAAAAAAAAAAGAATGAAATGGAAGTCAACCCTAAAGTTGAAGGACCAAAAGTGTTAAAAAGAAACAAAAGTAATAAAAGTTGGTAAAAAGGTGGCATGGCCGCCCATTATACCCTGCGCAACATCATTCACTCGATATTTTAGAGAGAGAAAGAAGAGAAGCTCGAAATTCGGAAAGAAGTTCAAGGAGGGTTCGAATTTAAGGTATAATTTAGTGTTTTTAAGTTGTTCTTGGCTAAATTAGCCTCGGTTATGTGATCTTATGTGTATATGTGTTCGGATTGTGTGTTTAGACACATATAGGTGTTCGGATTCTTAGAGAAGTCCAAGATTTAGAGTATAAAGCTTGGAAGCCACTAAGGTGAGTTTCTAGAACCCTTTTTTACATGTTTTATACGATTTTGAAGCTGGAAAATACATGTATGTATGTTTTTATGAGATTGGGTATTATACCCGTATGTTCATGTGCATGTGTATGTGGGAGGGGTATGTTTTGGGCAAATGTATTGTTATGATTATGTTAAGTTCATGCTTAGAATATTATGTGAATGTTTAGAACTAAGTGATATAATGTTTGGGACTGGGAACAACTTAAAATATGTGAACAGGTTGCTAATACGCCTATACAAGGCTCATAAGCCTGAACAGTCCCCAAATTCCCAGGATCTTGACAGAAACTTAAGTGTTGGGGCTTATGCTCCCCAACAGTGCTCATGTGCCTGAAATTTAGAACAGAGAAAACTAAGTACAGGGTAATGAGCCTGAACAGTACTAATACGTCTGAATTTATGCCTTAGAAAACTTACAAGGTAATATGCCTAAATAGTGCTCATACGCCTGAGATTTTGACTTAGAAACTGTGTAGGGTAACGAGTCTAAATAGTGCTCATACGCCTAAGTAATAAACTGCTAAGTGTTGGGGTGGGACGCCTGCACAGTGGTAATACGCCCAGACAGGGCTCATGCGCCCAAATAGTCCTCATGCGCCCAACACTTAGAATTAAATGCAGAATTTTCGTGGGAGATTGTGCAGCTAGGGTTTTGGACTAATGTTGACTAAGGTTTATTAAATGTATATGATTATGTTTGATTTACATTATGACCCTTATTATTGATAATGTTATGATTAGAGTTATTATTATTAATATTATTAATATTAATACTGTATGACTCTACGTGATATGATCATGATCAAGACAGAAATTATCATCATTAATAAAAAATGAAAGATTAATGATAAAGAAAAGTGGAACGGAAACGAATGAACGAATGGCTTGCAAGCAAATGTATGGAGGTGCACACCCCTGGCAGGTGTTAGCTCAACTGTGATGCGGGTTAGCTACCCCGAAGGATGCACACAGGTTCAATCCTTGAGGTTGACAATGAGGTGAGCAACTCTGTGTTGCAACAGACTCGGTTAGCAGGCAATCCGTGGGATTGCCACTGAGGTGAGCAACCATGTGTTGCAACAGACTTGGCTAACATACGATCGTGAGAGATCGATATTAAGGTGAGCGGCCTTGTTGTCGCAACATACTCGTAAGAACGAATGTGAAGACCGAAAGAGTAATGGAAAAAGTATGAATGGAATGAATGATGAGGATAATAATAATAATTATTATTTGTATGTATGTAGGATGTATGCTCACGAACGAAATATCATAATAAAGTACAAAACGGAATCCTCGTCATTCGACCTCAGTAATCGTGGCTGTGCGCCATGAAGAGGGAAAAGCCTGACGGGATCTAGATAACAAATGAATGATAATGAGTTATGATGAATGAACGAAAGCTAACGAACGCAATGAAAGATAATAATGATATTTATCTACATGTACGTATAATGTGTAGGCATGTACGAAAGTATAGTATGATTTGAAAAAGTAAAGTATTTTAATTATAAAAATTAGAACTCACTCAGCAACGCTGACTTTTATGTATTTTCCAGTTGGCAAGTAAACGATGCTGAGGATGGCACACTGGGATGGCTACTCGGCGGGGCAAGACTGACATCCATTCATGTTTTGACGATACTGTTGTTTTGTAATTCATTCAACTAATCTGTTTGTGACTCATGAACTACACTGTATTGCTTAACAACAGTGTTTATAATGAAATGAATGGTTTTTGCTAAATAAGTTCCGCTGCTTAAATTTATAATATGTAATGTTTTATGTAATTACTGTTGTGGATGACCAACTGTGAGCGTCCCGGGGATGGGGCCTTACATACAAAGTATGAGTTCTTCCACAGGAAATTTTTCTAAAACTTATAGTATCTTTAGAAAAGTTTTAATCTTCGAAAAAGTTTTAAGCTTCGGAAGAACATTCAAAGTGCTATCAAATCCATTTCCGAAGTGATAAAAACTTTTCATTCAAAAGACCTTCTTACTCTCAGAAGTAAGACTATCTTACCTTCAGATGTAAGTTTGGCTTTGGAAGATATTACACTCGAAAGACTCATACTCTCAGAAGAAAATTTTACTGTTAACATAAATCTTTGGGCCCTACTCTGTAAAAGGGTAAAGATTTTCTTAATGATGTCGGAATATTTAAATGACTTATCCTTACCGCCCCTTTCACATCATACCCCAAACTGTCAGTTCACCTTATCCGTTCGCCATTTTATCACATTTAAATACTTCTGACCTCTCTTATTAATCCTTTTACCCATTTGCAAGTCCTAACTGTTCTTCATCTTCACTGTCACTCTCTCAAACTTACCACTACTCTTTCTGATCTCTGCCAAAAATAGCTCTAAACCCTCAACACTACCAAGTCGCGCTCCTTGATTCCTCAAAGGATGTCGTCTTCTCTGAAATCATCCAGTTTCTGATACAGTCCACCTATTACACAACCCTCACCGTTAACCCCACTGTTTACTCCAACTAAATGGCCAAGTTTAGAAAAAAGGCAAGATTAACACCCTGAACAAAGTTAGGGTTATTAGGTCAAGAATCTATGTCTAAGAATTGGTCATATCTGAACAGACCATCAGGGAGAACTTAGAGCTTCATGATGAGGATTCTCCTATGGAATTCTCCAAATCAGATTTGGAGGACACCTATACCCAAATGGGGTAGGGTGGCAATGAAAGCAGGTCAATGGTCTACAAATTTAACTTCTCCTACAACTGGAAGTTCCTGCTTCACATCGTTCTTCACTGTCTATCCAAAAAATCCAAAGGATGGGATCAAATTCCTTATGACCTAGGATGCCTAGTTCATGGGTTGGTAAAAGGCCTCCGGTTCAACTATTCTAGGTTTGTGCTGAATAACCTCAGGGCAAATCTTCAAAGGGAGACATTCTACATGTATCTCAGGTTCATTCAGCATATCATTAACTGTGAGCTGGATCAAGAGAAGCTTGTCTGTGCAGCTACTCTTTCTATCCCTCCTATAAGGTCGACCATCTTCAAAGTTCTAAAGAGGGTGTCCACCAACTTCACCAGAAGACATACTGCACTTCTTCCAGGTATGATTAAGCCAATGGCTCCTAGTGACATCCCTGTAAACCCCACAGGTGATGAACCCATACCAGCACTAACCACTTCATTGCCAACTCTTCCTCCTCGTCCCATCAAACATACATACTAGAGACGTCCCAAGCGAACCATTGTTCAATCTTCTCTGGAACAAGCACCTCCTATTCAATCCAAAAATACTAGAGTGGAAGAATGGGCTCCCACTCAGTCTAAGGTCCAACCATCCTTCACTATTGACCTTAATATGGGTATTGAGTCTCCTTAGTCTCAATCCTATGAGCCCCAAACCCAAACTGAAAGCCCTCAGGTCAAGTCATAATACTCCCATGGGTAACCAATAAGGGACAACCAAATCATAGGCTCTAAACCTCTAGATATTGATCAAGGTCCTGGGTCATTAGGCGTAACTCCCATATCATTTACTGGTCTACTTACCGGTACTGATGAGGATTTCATGTTCCTCCAAGGCCATGATGTTGATCTACAACACCCATTCAAAGATCAACTGAGCCTAGAGAAACCTCTGACTTCTATCCCCCTTCAGCAAAGCCTAACTGAGGTTAGTCCTACTGATGTGGATGGGACTCATGTAGATTCAGCTGCTATTACTGAGAATGTTTCAATGGCCACTCAGGATAGTGGTAACATCTCTGAGACCGAATCTATGACAACTTTTCCTGTTCATGACTCCAAAAGAGACATCACTACGTAGAGGAAACTAGGGTACCAAGAAACCACAACTGGTGGTGAAGATGAACATACAAGGTATGTTATCTCATCTTCCCGTGATTCTTCTAAATAAGATGAAGGAAGTATGCAACTCATAATGAGAGACCTACTTTCTAAAGTCTCAAGCCTTGAATCAAAGGTTAAGACTTTAGAAGATAGGTCTGCCACTCAGCAACTTAAGATTGAATATCTCAAGGCTCAACTAGCTGAGACATAGATTGAAAGATTTGTTAGGCATGTACCAGTTCAAGTCTTTCTAACTTCTTCCTCCAGCTCATCAAGCTCTCAAGATGATGCTACCAAAAAAGGGGAGAATATTCAGAGTTAAACTCATGTAGAGCAAAGTTTGGCTCTCATAACCCTTTCTTCAAAATATCCCAGCTCAACAAGTAACTGTTTTCCCTGAAGCACCTCCAATTATACATCAAGTGGACCAAAGATGCTCATGGATCTTCATTCCTAACTATATTCCTAATGAGCTCTTCACTTGAACAACCAAGTCCAGACATTGTTATGGCTTACTTTGGAGCAGAGGAGCTTTAAAGGTTAAATGCACCTCCTACCACTGAGGAAGGAGTTGATCAACCTAAGGTCCACATTGAACCAGAGATTGATTTCGAAAGGGATAAAGGGACTGATGGCCCAGCAACTGAATCAGGTGGGACAGGTAGTGTAATCCCTCCAACTTCCGAAACTAAAGACCAAGTTACGGAAGAACTCCTACTAACCTCCGAAGCTGAAGTCCAAGCTACGGAAGGGCTATCTTCTTTTTCTGCTGATCTAATTATCACAGAGTCAATTCTTGAACTAGCCTCTAAGATAAATAGTGAAGTTTATCTCACAACTCCTCCTGCTCAACCACCTTCATCATCATAAGCTCAGATCACCACTTACCAACCTGAATCCTCTAAAACAGAGTCTCCAAAAGCTCAAGCTTCTAAAGACATCAAAGGTAAAAGAAAGATGACTACAAAAGAGCTTTTAGAGGAGGAAAGGATGAAGAAGCTTAAGAGGAAAGGTAGACTCCTCACTGGAAAGCTACTAGCTGCAAGTAGCAAAGCAGCTGTGGCAGCCCAGGAGACTATCAACAGCATGAAGAGAGTGGAGATTATTGACAATCTTGTCAATATGGGTGTAGCAAATGAAGATGTGCTCATCTTAACACTTGAGGAGCTACTAGAGTTAGAAAAGGCGACCCTGCTGCAAAAAGAACAAGATGAAGCAGCAAGGTTGGCCTTAGAAGAAGAGGAGAAGAGGAAGAAAGAGGAAGCTGAGCAGCAACTGAGAGGAGAAATGGTAGCCTTCTTAAGTTCTAGGGGCTACTCCTTTAAAGAACTAGCTCCTTATAACAACGACATGATCTTATGGCTTTTTAACAAAGAAAAAGATCAAATGGACAAGGAGAGGAGAAAGGCTGCTAGGGAAAAGCTCAGGGCAAAGAAGAAGAAGGAAGAAGAAGCCCAACTTATCGCGGACAAGAAGATGGAAGACATAGTATGGATGAAAGCATATCTTAGAGCCCATTGCTTCTCTGGCAGACAAGTTGGTCCCATGTCTGATAGAACCCTGTAGCGACATGTCAGTGACATCAAAGCTGACATTCACTCAGGAAGAAGGAAGGAGGTTTACCCAAGTTCTCAGAAGATAACATCCTAACCTACATCTCAACCTCAATCCCAAACTAAACCTGAGCCAACACCCTTTCCTTTTCCAATAAAAACTAAACTAACCACTGAACCCTACACTCCTGAACCTATACCATCAGCCATACCCTTATCACCCATTGCTTCACAACAACCACCTCCACTTAGGGCTGTTCACGAGCCAAGCCGATCCGAGGGAAGGTATGCTCAAACTCTCTTGGATTTAAAATCGAGCCGCTCGGATCGGATCGAATTTATAAAAACGAGCGGCAAAGTCATGCTCGTGCTCGGATCGAATTTAACCGAGTAGCTCGGTTTCGCTCGGTTTTGCTCGGTTTTATAACAAGTTTAGCATAACAAAATACATACCGGCTCCTTTTAGCTCGGTTTTTCATTCATTCAAGAGTTTCAAGTTCCAATAACAAACCTAACAAGTTAACAAAAAACCATACGAAATAAAATTTACACAAAATACAAATTCAAACACATTAAGTTCTAAGTCAAACTTAAAATTCTTAGAAAGACAATATATCTAATCTCCAAAAAGTCCACCAATGATGATTTTCACGACCATTTTCATGTCCACCTAAAAAAGTCAATAGCAACGTTTAATTAAACATTTTAGACTAAGCATAATAGTATATATTGTAGGCTTCAATATCATTGACAATGTACATACAAAGGTTTTATAGAAATATATATCTTTCATATCTATTAGCTGTTACCACACTCGTCTGGAATCAAGACATCAATCTCCATTTTTTTCTTCTTCTGTTGCATATTTATAGACATTAAAAAGATAATATTAGTTTAAAGTATAAAGTAGAAACGAAGAAAAATATGAATATAAACTTACTTTCAATGTTTGTATGGTTGTTTTTGAGATGGCCTTTAACCAATCGCTTCCACAAACAAGAAGTTCAACCATATCCTTTGTAAGAGAGCTTCTGTAGTCATCCAATATACGCCCCCCAGCACGAAAAGCCGATTCAGAAGCCACAGTTGTGATAGGGATGTCAAAAATATCTTTAGCCATTTCACTTAAAACGGGGAAATTGCTTGAATAATGACTCCACCATTTCAACACATCAAACTTTGACTCCTCTCATGTATAATTAGGCTCTTCCAGATGCAACTCAAGTTCAGTTTTTCTCTGGTCTCGATTGGTCTTGATTTGAGGTAAGTTAAAAAATCATTTCCGGGGTAAATTTTGTTCACTAAAAGAAGATGAGTCCTTTGAGCAACTTATGGCCACCTTAGATGCCTTAAATGCATTGAAATACTTTGAAAAAGAGTTTTTAACTTGCTAGTGACATCTTGAACCCGAATATCATGCTCCTCTACCGGATACAACCTCTCAAAAGTCCAATCAACTGATACCAACTTAAAACGGGGATCTAAAATAGATATAATAAACATAAGCACCCCAATTTCCCCCCAATACTTTTCAAACTTCTCATACATCGATACACTCATCTCCACCAAAAAAATAATCATCCGATATAAATGAATTACTTATTTCTTTTTTCACTTTAAAATTTTCAGTAAGAAATAAGTTTGAAGTCGGATATGATGTACCTAAAAACAAATTAGTAGCTTTCAAAAAACTTCAAAAAGCTTGCAAACCTTTTCGAATCTTGTCCACTCATCAACTGTAGGGGACCATATGAAGTTGGAATCTCTCAATGCATAGCCTTGAAAAGCTTGTTTGTAGTGAATAGCTAACTCAAGCATTCAATGTGTTGAGTTCCACCTAGTTTTTACATCTATACATAAAGACTGACGAGTGGAGATACCCAAAGTTATAGCTATTTCACCAAATTTCAATAGACGACTGGGAGACTTCCTTAAATACTTGACACCTTATCTA